>OY992890.1:53379928-53472428 GCA_963921405.1 Cepaea hortensis
GTCTAGATATGATAAGGTGCATGAGATCCTCCAGGGCGCAAGTCGGCGCTACAGCCAGAAGCCAGTCTGCTGTTGAAATATTCCCCGTGTTGCGCTTTTTTAGCGATGCAGCACGTTACTATGGCAGGAGGTGTGGCAAAACTCAAGGACAATTAGCCATTTAGGTGTAATGTCTAAATGTAAAAGGCAGATACAGTTGCGAAGACTGGAGAAAAATTTCCTCAACCTAGTGCTGTCGTTTCTTAGCGATGCAGCACATTAGGTGATGTGGCAATACTCAAAGATAATTAGCGATTTAGATATAATTTATAATTGCAAAAGGTAGACATTTGCGAAGGTTAGAGGAAAATGTGGCAAGAATAAACCTAAGTCACAATTTCACATGCAGCAGGTTCTTTGTAGATCGTCCCTTTCATTAAACTCTGATCTTTCGCGAGTTCCCACAATTCGTGCATTTTAATATCCATCGTCTTCCATATCCCGTGTTGACCATTGTGTTGGCCGCCCTTGCTTATCCGTCATTTAAACAACATACGCTGAGAAAACATCCAGGGAACACGAGCAACACAGGTATGACTAGCCGACCCCTCACTGACGCCTACAGATCACAGGTCTTCGCTTCACAACAACATAAGAGCTGCGAGGTGGTCGGTCCGCCAGCCAGAATAGTTACCACTGTAGCCTACACTGCATGTTGTCAGTGGAGACTAAGGGGGGTTGGCATGAGACTTAAAACATAGTTACAAACTAAGCTGCGAAATCCCAGCAATCATGGAGAAGTCTACATAGGCTTGGCTTGAGTTTGTTGAGGGCCATGCTCTGTTGGGCCATGACACGAAGACGAGGAGAAGAGGAAGAATAAGAGGGAAGAAGAAAGAAGATGAGAAGAAGAACAAGAGTGAAGAAGAAGGGAGGAGAAAGAAAGAAAGAAAGAAAGAAAGAAAGAAAGAAAAGAAAGAAAGAAAGAAAGAAAGAAAGAAAGAAAGAAAGAAAGAAAGAAAGAAAGAAAGAAAGAAAGAAAGAAAGAAAGAAAGAAAGAAAGAAAGAAAGAAAGAAAGAAAGAAAGAAAGAAAGAAAGAAAGAAAGAAAGAAAGAAAGAAAGAAAGAAAGAAAGAAAGAAAGAAAGAAAGAAAGAATAAGAAGAAAATTGATAGAAACACTTTCGCCTCCAGTTTGGTGGGTTTCGCATGCCATTAGTGGCACGGCACTGACAAAACATTTTATTAAACAAGAGACCGGGACTCTGCATTGATTCTACCGGTCAACGACCTTAGCAAACACAAATGACTCAGCGAGGACAGAGATCAATGGTCAAAGACTGTTGTCTTCAGCAGAACCACTTGCGGGATCGGGGAATCAAGTCAGCAGAAGTAACCCGATTAATGGATCCATCAGGACTGGTCGATACTTGTGGAAGTCACAGGGAGCGCTGCCAGAAGCAGCACTACTCGCCTCGACACTGGGCAGCTCAAGTGTGTCCTTGGTGTTCCACTAGCAATCAACGAGTGTCAGTCCTTGTCACTGCGTGTATGAACCGTGCCACTTTCATCGTTCACCACATGGCTACAGCAGGGAGGCACAGTAGCCAAGTGGTTACGCAGGATGCCTTGCGCTCCGAAGGTCGTGGGTTCGATTCCGGGCCAAGTTGTTCGGTTTAGTGTGCAGTTTTCTCAGAGATTACTGGGGGTCGTCGCTGGAGCTATGGAGTTCGTGCTTTGTACGGCACTTTCGGTAGGCCCCCCTAGTGGGAAGAGACCGATCCATATGGGAACAAAACCAGTACAAAGAAAGTTGACCCTCTACCCTTTTAAACTTCCTTTACACCCTGGGTACAGCAGTTGGGAAAATTCTGGCCCCGGTGGGGGAGGGGGGTATGTGCAGTGTTGTGTATATAGTAGAGGTATGGTATCCGCCAACCAAATCTACATGTCTGAGGTTAAAATCTAATCGTGTCAATAAATTCATTATCATGTGCCCTGCCAACTGTTGTAGACTTTTTATGGCTCTCCACAGATCTCGGTCCTTGGTGTTCTGGATCAACTTTGCTGCTGATATTCCTCCATACCACCGGCTCAGTCCATCCCGCATCATGTCTTAGTACTGCCTCGAGTAACTTGCTGACGATTTGGTGTCACCTGAGGCTTGTGACAGTCGCTACCCAACATGGCTGTTCTAACTCAGCCATTAACGTCGTTCTCTGACTCTGATATTGTGAAAATGCACGAATTATTGGGAAGATAATGTGATGGTTTCCCCTTCCCTTCCACATCCATGGGGATATTTGAACTCAACCGTTAACAGCAATTTCCGACTTATTCCGGTGGTTTCTGACTCTCTGTGCCCCCTGAGTGTTATTTTTGCATGGTTAATTTAATAGAATCAAGGTTAATTTTATTCAAAACACCAAGATATACGGAAGCCGCGCTGGGGTAGTCACTATACGCCTGTTTGCCTCATGGGTTCCAATTCGGATTCAAGCAAGTTTCTAAAACCAGGTCGATTCATCTTTAAAACAACAACCACAAAAACAAACAAACAAAAGATGGTTGTGGGAGGGGGGGGGGATTAAAGACGGGAAGATCGACTTAATTGCACCAGATGTTATCCCATATGTCTCTGTGTCTGACCGCACAGGCCGAACGGCCTGTTGAATGTCTCGCCCAGCGCACGAACTGCGTAGCTCCAAGGATGATTCGAGAGTATGCGAGACAATTTCCCCCGTGAACTAAATAACATGGGTGGAAACGAACCCGCGACCTTCGGAGTGCTAGACAGGCGGCTTCACCACTTCGTCTGAAATAGGTACCGGAACATGTCTGGAGAAATGAAGGTGGCCGGGGTAACATTAACCGCATCATCCCTCGAGTGCCGAGTGGTCTACAGGAATACGGGTTTAGCACCATATACCCATTACGTCGCAAGGCATGTGAAAGTTTCCTAAGTTTTCCTGTTACCTACCAAGACATACCCGCCCACATTTCCTCCTACAAATATTTGGATGTGATGATAGCGTGTGGTTTATTTAACAAGTCAGTTAAGACTTTTACCGTGGTTTGTCGGTCCTTCACAAACGATATTCGTGGTACCTGACATGTGCTAATTAAATCAGAGGTTCCCACACCACCAGAAAGTGGCACGCGAGGCCTCGTTATTTAATATAATGTATTTTAATAATTTCAGAAATGGACTCGTAGCGCCCCGCCAATTTGCGATAAATTGCGCCTGTTCAGTTTCCAACGAAAAGTTATGAAGTTCCCACATCCCAGCCTTGTCGGCCAATCAGAGTGGGCAAGGCGCCATGTTGTCCTCTATAACAACTGTTTAGTAGAGTCGGTAGTGTTGTGTTGAAATTAGATTTTTTTCAAATAAAAAAAAAAATATTTCATTTAGTTAAAGCCTATAAACATGAGTGTGAAAAATCTAAAATTAAACAATGGTAAAAAGCGAAAATTCCAGACTCACCGACAGTAACCTAGCTGCGCTTATGACTTTGGGCACGACAGATTTTTACCCAGACATTGATAAACTGGAATCTGAACTTAAGTAACTGGTTATGAAGAACAGTTACAATTGTAAATTAATTACATTAATAGCGATTTTCGAACCTGATTTAAAATTTATTGTTAAATGAACTTTTGATTTTAAATCAAAAAATGATCGCAGTGTAGTACTGACACTGACTGTCTTTAAAGTTTTAGAATGTTGTTGACGAAAGTTAAGAAATGTACGAATTATATTGCACGACTTTTATAATTGTATAACGTTGTGGCCCTCTTAACTACCGAAAATAGTAGACATGACCATCTGCTTGAAAAGCTTGGGAACTACTGAAGTAAATGGTCCTGAACTGTCCTTTAGGGCAGGTTATGGACTCTTCTTACTCTCTCTCTCTCTCTCTCTCTCTCTCTCTCTCGCTCTCTCTCTCTCTCTCGCTCGCTCTCTCGTTCTCTCTTTCTCTCTCTTTCTCTCCCCCCTCTCTCTTTCTCTCTCTCCCCTCTCTTCCCCTTTCTCTCTCCCCTCTCTCCCCCTTTCTCTCTCTCTGTCTCCATCTCTCTCGCTCTGTCTCTCTTTCTCTTTCTCTCTCTTTCTCTCCCCTTTTCTCTCTCTTTCTCTCTCTCCCCTCTCCCCCTCTCTCGCTCTCTCTCTCTTTCTCTCTCTTTCTCTCCCCCTGTCTCTCTCTTTCTCTCTCTCCTCTCTCCCTCTCTCTCTCTCTCTCTTTCTCTCTATGTCTCCATCTCTGTCCCCATCCCCACCCTTTACCCCAATTTACCTTCTATCTCGATCATTGGCGGGTATAGTCTCTACTGTATAGATAAAGGTGGTTAAAGCACGGATGTCTGCATCACAAGTGAAGAAAGTAATAACTGCCTGTATCGACAGTAAATAAGTAGCGATTCGGTGTATTTGAAGTGAACAACGTTATAATATGCTTGAACAATATATCTCATTGCTGTAGTTTATGTTGTCTGAATTCTGCGGTATGCACCCGAGGAGACGCAGCGAAATATGACAGGCAATAAATTGTGCAATCTAGTTGTGTCTTGGGTAAAAATAATCAGTACCAGAAGTGAACAAAGAACACTTGTCTGTATCAGTAGTGATTGAAGCAGCAAATATATTAATGTTTAAAAAAAAATTTTTTAATGTATATCAGAAGCGAATAAAGTAACAGCTGTCTGTATCAGATATGAATAAAGTAGGAACTGACTTCTAAGAAGAAGAAATATGTAACACCTCTGTGTTTCAGACATGAGTAAAGTAACAACTTTATGTATCAGGAGTGAATAAAGTAACCATTGTTTCTAACAGATATGAATAAAGTAAAAACTGACTTACGAACAGTCAATAAAGTAAAAACATCTGTCTGTATCAGATGTGAGGAAAGTAACCACTGACTGTATCAGAAATATATACAGTATTAACTGCCTGTATCAGAAATATATAAAGTATTAACTGCCTGTATCAGAAATATATACAGTATTAACTGCCTGTATCAGAAATAACAAAAATGAAGATCGTAAATTGATTAGAGACATTAGACGCAGACAGTCAACAAATTTTTGCGCATGAGAAGAAATGAATTGGAGAACTTGGTGACAACTAGTAAGAGCGAAGGGAACAGACCAAGAGGAAGACCTAGAAGCAAATTCCTGGATGTCTTGGCCTCGTGGCATGGTCGAGACAGAAACACTGAGCTGATCCACGACTCTTGTGATCGAGTGAGATGGCAAAACATGACCGCCCACGCTTACCGGCATGGCACATGATGGATGGGTGGATGGATCAGAAATAAATAAAGTAACACCAACTGCATATATCAGAAATAAATAAAGTAAAACTTGTCAGTATTAGAAGTAAATAAAGTAACAAATGTCTGTACCAGAAATAAATAAAGTACCCAATGTCTGTGTCAGACCCCGACGAGATTCGAACTCGCAATCTTCTGATCCGAAGTCAGACGCCTTATCCATTAGGCCACAGAGGGAAGCAGAGGCAGAGGACGACCACGTAGGCTATGGACGCAGGGAATAGCAGAGTCCATGGGAATATTGATACATGAAGCCCATAAGCGGGCACTCTCCCGCTGTTTATACTTCACCTCGACACCGCAAGGTACAAAAGGAAGATGATGAGATGATGAGATGAGTGTCTGTGTCAGAAGTGAATAAAGTAACAACTGTCTGTATTAGAAATAAATAAAGTAAGAACTGGCTTATGAAAAAGTAAATAAACTAATCAGAGGTAAATAAAGTAACTATTGTTTTAATGAGAAGTGCTTAATGGTATTTATGACTGTCACGGACAAAAATAATTCTTATTTTGATTAAAATAAAACATCTCTGAGACAGTAGCGAACAAAGTAACAAGTGTAACTTTTGGGCTCGAGCGACTAACTGGGCCCTTCAACCGCTGAGCTCCAATAACCGCTGGTTCAGTCAGATGTCTGCGGAACTGCTATGAAACATTCTCAATGTTGACTCCGCGTCACAGCAGTGTATCGTACTCGTTGCCTCCGCTTATCCGATAACACGACGGTGCCATGGGACTGTTGGTGCGAAGTACCGACGTAGTTTTCTCTGTTGGGGAGACCAAGATTATAAACGAGGCAATTTATTCTTTACTGGGATTGATACACTCGGGAGCGGGCAATACTCCTTGGCTGGAGTTACGAGATCAAAAGGTGATGATTTATTCTTAAATGGAGTTACAGAATGACATGTTATTCTTGAATTTAGTTGTAGAAATACAGATGATTTGCCCTCGAATATACGCGTAGTTGTAGAAATAGATGATTTGTTCACGAATATACGCGTAGTTGTAGAAATAGATGATTTGTTCACGCATATACGCGTAGTTGTAGAAATACAACCGGTTTATTCTCGAATATCGTCGTCGAAATACGGACGATTGAATGGGGTTATTGAAATAAAGACAGTGTTTTCTTGAATGTATTTATAGGAAGACAAACCATTAAATTTCTGAATTATTTCTTTCTGGATATCATCGACGTCGACCCCAATGTAGGTTTCTTTTTTTCTTTTTTTCGTTGCTCGCTTTGAACTCACGCGTAGTCTACTATTTCTTGTGCACTGGACTAATTTTTGTCTGTGGATTAGCTTTCCTAACCCACTCCGACTTCTGAGGTGCTTGTAATTTACGGCTCAAAGTCAAGGACGTCAAGATTTTAGTCCAACTGGCCTGTGTAGGGGTTGAAATGTTTCATTGTAACTCCGTAGCACTGACAGGACCTTGTGTGTGCTTCGTCATGTGTAACTCTCTGTCTCAGCGGCCGTGATATCATTGTGTGCGTGCCGTAGAACTAGCATTGATCTCCGTGAGTTTCTTTGTGTGTGACTCCGTAGCACCGATATGGACCCGACGTGTGTTTCTTTGTGTGTGACTCCGTAGCACCGATATGGACCCGACGTGTGTTTCTTTGTGTGTGACTCCGTAGCACCGATATGGACCCAACGTGTGTTTCTTTGTGTGTGACTCCGTAGCACCGATATGGACCCGAGGTGTGTTTCTTCGCGTGTGACTCCGTAGCACCGACATGGACCCGACGTGTGTTCCTTTGTGTGTGACTCCGCAGCACCGACAGTGATCTTGATGTGAGCTTCTTTCCGTGTAACGCACTAGCACTGTCAAGGGTTTTGATGCGTACTTTTGTGTATGTAACTCGTAGCACCGGCGTGGATCGCCTTGTGTGTATACCCAATTCACACATGCTTTACATATTCGCTGTGAGTATGTTGTCTGAGTGTGAAATTTAGCCCAGGCATAAACCAAGTTGGTCTAGTCATTTCGATTACCAATTTCTAACATATTTTTAACGTGAATATGGACCTTCTATTTTACGCCAATATCCGAGAAAGCTAGTCTCTCGATGCACTCCCTCGCGATTTGGGAGGAAGCAGAGCAACCCCAGCTTCCATATTTTATGAAATCCTCAATCCCCCATGCCATAGTGGCTAGCTTCCCTCCGCGAGGCGGGAATGTTATTTCATTGACCAGAGCTCCCAGGTCGACGCGGCCTAGAATGGTCTGTAGGAAACGCTATGGGAAGTAAAGGCGGTCGGCTTATTGACCTCATCCCCACACGAATACCGACTGGTGTACAAATACAGTGATAGCACTGTATACCTAACACCCCGCATTGCGTGATTAGGGATCATTCACCTGCTTCTTACAGCTCCACGGCGGTGATTCCAGCCCGGTCTACTTGAACCAGGAGCGGACGCTATACCTCCAGGCCAATCCGGCCTTGAATGGTTTATAGAGTTGGGTTGGGCTGAGTTAAAAACCAACATCAAAGCAGTGAGGACATTCGGGACGCGCTCTTTGCCCATCTTCAACAGCCAAGAGTCCCGGTACATACGTTACTAGTTGTAGTCTGATCATGTCTCCGTCTGGCCTGCCCTCGGAGTACTGAGTGTCGACTAGATCCCCTGGCCTGCCTTCGGAGTACTGAGTGTCCACTAGATCCCCTGGCCTGCCCTCGGAGTACTGAGTGTCGGTTAGATCCCCTGGCCTGCCCTCGGAGTACTGAGTGTCGGCTAGATCCCCTGGCCTGCCCTCGGAGTACTGAGTGTCGACTAAATCCCCTGGCCTGCCCTCGGAGTACTGAGTGTCGACTAGATCCCCTGGCCTGCCCTCGGAGTACTGAGTGTCGGTTAGATCCCCTGGCCTGCCCTCGGAGTACTGAGTGTCGGTTAGATCCCCTACCCTGCCCTCGGAGTACTGAGTGTCGACTAGATCCCCTGGCCTGCCCTCGGAGTACTGAGTGTCGATTAGATCCCCTGGCCTGCCCTCGGAGTACTGAGTGTCACTAGATCCCCTGGCCTGCCCTCGGAGTACTGAGTGTCGGCTAGATTTCCTGGTCACCCCCTGCCGCACCATTTTCTCTAGATCATGATGATTTATCTGTTCTTCCCAATTATTCACATGATCGCAATAGGCCTGACCATATCTGCTTTCTAGAAAACACTATAGATGTTTACCCAAAAAAAAAAAAAAAAACCGTTTGAGCAGTTGTGCTTCATTATTAGAATGTCAGCATATAACCAGTAGATTATTGAACACAGATTATTGGATTATACGACAGACTACACATTCAATGTGCATAAGAAAGTTAATACAGCGTGACACGGAGATATGCAAAGACATACAGCCGTGATTCATTGTCCACACTGAAGTTTTCCATAGTGGCGTCTGTGGCTTCGAGTTTAGTGAACGCAGTGTCACAATTCCTCAACATTTCGGATCGATGGTTCGAAATCAGCGGCAGACGATTATGAAGCAGATCGCTTTGCGTTTATTTCAGTGGTATGAGCGTCAGTCGTTCAGGAAACGATGGCAAACTGCTGAACGTAAAATTGCCTAGTAAATCACAAATTGCCAATAAATGCTGGGGTTTATTGCAACGTCCTTGTATGGACATGAAACTTAACTTTCGAAGATACGTCGATGTGATAAAAGTCCTTGCCGACCTCCAAATTGACGGAACAGGCTTTAGACTTGTAACGAACATATACTGAAAACAACGAGTTGCCATAAACTCTTATGATGAAGTAGGTCATCGCCTGCCAATCAATTGAGGTGTGGGACAGAGACCTGCAATGTCCCCAGACCGTTTTCGCTATAAAGTAGAAATATTTTGTGAAATATAAAATACGTGCGACGAATCACCTTCAAAGGACATAACACCAACATATGTCGCATAATCTTATCCGCCGCCATGATTTTATTACAACTGTATGTGATATTTGATGTAATCTCCTCGTACAACCGCCCCCCCCCCCCAACCAAAAAAAAAAAAAACAAATCACCACCACCACCCCCACTCCGACGATTTGCTTGCAGCTTTATGTGCTATTTGATTGATTGATTGATTGATTTAGGAACCGACATTATATGTGCTATTTGATATAATCTTCTCTCTCCCCCCCCCCCCAATGAATTGGTTACAGCTGTATGCTGTCTGTGGCGAGCTTGTCTGGTTGACTATATAACAGTTGTTTCCTTCTAGTCTAGATCTCAGATCTGCTTGCGTAGCTTTCCTCGTTTATTTCTTTCTTCTGACGAACCCCTCTGTTCGTGACCCATGCTGGAATAGACAAACGTTGATCGAGTTAAGTTGATTTGAGTTGAGTCAAAAAACGATATCACAGCACTCATTACATTCCCATACGTGCTCCGTCCTAATTTTGATCAGCCAGCCAAGAGTCCCAATATTAATGGTACCAGTAGCGGTCTATGTCTCCGTCTGGCCTGTCCTCTGAGTCCTGAGTATCGACCAGATCCTCTGCAGCACCATTCTCTGCAGGCGTGGTGGTCTATCTGTTCTTCTGCCCTATATACACGATCCCATATGGCCCCGACCACGTCTGCTCTATAGTGCACCGAGCGGCGCAGATCCCGCCAATCTGTCCGCCTGCTCGTTCCCCACTACACCAGCATGTTAGGTGAAAACGTTGATGGCTGAAGCAGCAGTAGAAGAACACAAAAAGAGGAGAAGAATAGGAAGAGTAGATTTAAGAAGAGAAGAAAGAAGAAGAATTATGTCTTTGCTTCGAATTTTTAAACAGTATGTGAGGATGGTACACTATTAAAGGTTGTATAGTAATTGTTTTTTGCATTCTCTTAAAAACTGTTGATGCTGCTTTGCAGCGTTGTCTGAAATGTGTGCTCTTACCAAACACTGGTTGAAGCTAGTTTGTCATCCCTGGCTACTTGTCACTCAGTGTCGTCTTTCTTTACTAACTATTTACTCGAGTAAATGGTTGTTGTCTGCTGTTTCGTCTAGTTAATGATCTTTGTATACGATGTCGCCCTATTACCTTTCTCTGTCTGCTATTTCGTCTAATTAACTTTCTTTATCTACTCTTGCTGTAGTTACCAATCAAGTCTACAATTTCATCTAGTTAGCTGTCTTTGTATACTGTTTTGCCTAGTTAATTTTCTACAGTTTCGTCTAGTCGTCTTTCTGTGTCTACTGTTGCTTCTAGTTAACGATTAACTTTAGTTGTCTACTATTAGTTAACGATGTTGTCTTAGTAATTCGTCTTACTAGCTTTTTTGTCTACTATTTAGTCTAGTTAATAATTAACAATATGAGTCTACTATTTCGTCTATTTAACAGTCTTTGTCTACTATTTCGTCTACTTAACGGTCTTTGGCTGATATTTCGCAATAGCTCTATTTTTACCCTGGTTGTCTACTAAGTACTGTGTCTAGTTTCTTAAGACCACATTGCCTACTGAGCCTAGGTCAAGTCTGAATATAAGAAAGTGCCTACTAAGTCATGGAATTTAACTTCATTATAGGAGAGGTGCCGGTCTCTCTGGCTGTGGGGTTACAACACTTTCTCTCTGTAATCCCGTTTATCACGCAGAGTCTCGCAGCGGAGCGAGAACTGAGGTGGTTCGACCCCCGCTCGTGACTTGCGGATACTGAGCCGGCCGCTCAGAAAGCAATGGCAAACTACTGAGCGTAATCTTGCCAAGAGATCAACAGACAGCTGAAAGATGCTGCTGTTGACAGCTAAGTCCTGTAAAAGGATACGCAAAAACAAAAAAAATAGGAGAGGTACCGAGTGCAGGGTTAAGTTCACGATCAATATTGAGCTATCAACCTCTCGGACATATTTGATGTCGATAAACCTCACAAACAACGGCTTTCATTGTATCATTTTATTTCATAAGTGAAACTCAAGACCTCGTTGGCCAACAAGACATTCATATTTATAGTTGTATTTTATTTCAAGCTTGGAAACTTAATACTTCTTTAGTCAAACATGACACTGATATTAACAGCTGTATTTGTATTATAAAGTTTTTATATGTTCTTTTTAAACACTGCCATTGTATTTACTTTTGTTTTCTCACAAGCGGTGTAACAAAGAGGCAAACGTGCATTTAATGTCCTTGAAACTGCATTCTAACGGTGTTATTGTGGTTTGAAAAGCTGGATTTGTAGTTTTACTGCTGATATTAGTTTTATTATCTGGATTTGAATCGTTCACCGCTTCACTTCTCCAGAAGTTACAAGCCATATAATTGAAGTTTTCGTTTCTTACCATCGTGATCTAATATATTATGTTAGGCTTATGTCTTCTTGATTAACCAGCAAACAGCGACCAGGATCACATCGGATGCCTTCCCAATCTGACTGACAATTGGCTGGCACTGATTTGTTGTTAATTGTATGGATCCCTGAGCTACGTGATCATGAAAACATCCAACCTCCAGATATATTTGAACCCAGGACCATCAGGTGGGTTTCCCGGTCACCGCGGTACAGCGACTGCTTCTAGAAGGCCTAAAGTGAAATAATATCAACGTTAATTATGTTTTCTTTCATTCTTCCTTATCCTCCTCTAGTTTTCTGCTTTTCTGTCTTCTTCTTTTCTATTTTCCATTCTCTTCCTCTTTTGCTCTTCACTATTCCTTCCCGCATCTCACTCCTTCTTCTCTTCCTCTTTTTCTCTTCTTCTTCACCCTCGTTATCATCAACATCTTCACCTACTCCTTCTTGTCACTGACCCTATTGCTCCCTTGGTTACACCCTTTGCGTCGAAATATATGCACATAGACACTCATACTCAGCTCTATATTGCTAAATTCCCGGCCTCAGTTCAGTTCCTCGTTGCCGCTGCTGTGCCTGTCTACCTCGGTTTTTGATTGGTTCTTGGTTTTCAGAATCTGCAGCATAGCTTTCCGCTCAAATTCGTAGATGCTCTGTCACTCTCAGTAAAAGTCGCATGGTGTGGGTGCTTATCATTGCAGTCACACGCTGACTGTAGGAGCGTTGGATCTGTCCACCTCCAGCCGGAGTTTTCGCTCACTGTGGGAACTGCTGATCTGTCAACCCCCCGTCGGAGTTATCGCTCGCTGTGGGAAGTGCTAATCTGTCAACCTGCCGCCGGAGTTATCGCTCACTGTGGGAACTGCTGATCTGTCAACCTGCCGCCGGAGTTATCGCTCACTGTGGGAACTGCTGATCTGTCCACCTCCAGCCGGAGATATCGCTCACTGTGGGAACTGCTGATCTGTCAACCTCCCGACGGAGTTATCGCTCACTGTGGGAAGTGCTGATCTGTTAACCTCCTGACGGAGTTATCGCTCGCTGTGGGAAGTGCTAATCTGTCAACCTGCCGCCGGAGTTATCGCTCACTGCGGGAACTGCTGATCTGTCCACCTCCAGCCGGAGATATCGCTCACTGTGGAAACTGCTGGCCTGTCCAACTGCCGCAGGAGATATCGCTCACTGTGGGAACTGCTGATCTGTCAACCTCCCGACGGAGTTATCGCTCACAGTGGGAACTCCTGATTTGAGCATTTCCTGCAGCGGTGCTGCTCACTGCAGGAAGTACTGTTATGTGTAGTTCTCGTATGCGGAACAGCTGACTGTTAGAATGAATCGTCACCCTCCGCGTGTGACTACAGGGACTACCTTAAAATGTTGCATGTCCTTTGAGGGATGTTGCGAGCAACCCCAACAGCAGGTTGATTGACTAGGTAATTTACTTACAGTAGTTTGCCATTGCTTTCTGAACAAGAGGTCAATGTTGAAGTCCAGCTGACCGGTGTAGAAGACGATACCGCTACCCAGCCGTCAGCGCAACGGAAGTGTAAGAGCTAGAACGCTCTTGTCCTTTCGGCTACGCTAATTGATATATCTTCCATCGGCGGATAATGGGAATCGCCGAATTGTTACTGTTTCTCCAGATAATATCACTGACAATGGGAATCACCGAATTGTTACTATTCTCCAAATAATATCACTGACAATGGGAATCACTAAATTGTTACTGCATCTCTAGATAATATCACTGACAATGTGATCCCTATATTGTTACTGCTTCTCCAGATAATATCACTGACAATGGGAATCACCGAATTGTTACTGCTTCTCCAGATAACCATTATTATACCTGTATCTATCCTGCCCCTGTTCCCTGTCTTCCCAGCTAGGAGCCGGGCGTTTTGACTGAAATCATAAAGACGTTAGCAACGTATTATGTGATCATTAGTTCCTGTACTCCTGTTCTCATTGATATCCTATTTTCCCGTGTCCCACTGCTGGTTGTTCACCTTTATTGTTTCGCCAGAAGCACACCTTCTGGAATGTTAATACGCACTGTCTGGTCTGTTATGGCACGTTTGCTCTTCAGTAGGTGTTATTACAATACAGGTACACTGAATTAGTTCTGCGATATAGTTACGAAAACCGCAGTGACGGAAAGATGGTAGAAAACGTAATAAGTTTCTCCAATCTTTGATTTGTGAAATGATAATGGAAGAAGTAAAATAAAAATCACAACCGAAGGGAAATAGTAAAAAATGCATTATGTAAAACGATATTATCAGCTACTGCACAACTTTGCGATTAACCCCGACCCTAGATTGATTTTCCAGGCAATGTTTACGGCCGGTTGTTTGCCAACACGTCCATGTTGTCTCTTGTGGTTACGTTCTTGTAAAGTTACCATATCCATCGCGGGCTTTCCTTGATTTACTTATTATCATTACATGCACATCTACACCGACACACTGATTGAGCGACTTACCAACCAATCTGCCCACTGACCAGACAGACAAACACGCAGACAGACTGAATGGCAGGCGGGTAGCAAGGTTTGAAGGTAGGTGGAAGTGTAATTAGGTAGGTAGCTAGGTTGGTCCGTAGGTAGGTAGGCAAACAAACTATTGGTAAAAGTAGAGTCAAAGTCAAAAGCGTTTAAGCCACGAGGTGTATTTGGTATATGGTGCAGTGCCCACATGTTTACGCCGATCGGCTCTACATGCTCAGTGATGGGTGCTGTGATCAGTATCATTCCTGCCGCCTTTACTTCCCAGTAAATTTGCTGGTACCCATGTCAGGGTGGGTCGACTTGGGAGTCTCACGTCCGAGAAGAAAATCCCCGTCTCGAAGGGGATTCAAACACATGACCAGCGATCGGCGGGCAAGCGTGCTATTCACTGCGCTGCCGCGGCTAACCATTTACAGAATAAACGTTAGTTGCCTTTTTTTTTTGCAGGAAGTAGCAATCAGCCCCAGCATTTTTTTTTTTTTTTTGCCTGTTCGTGATTCGTGGGCAAGTTTACGTTCAGTAGTTTGCCATTGCTTTCTGAACGACAGGTACCCATACCATTTCATAAAAAGCAATGTAAGGCGGTCTGCTGCCAAATCGCCCACAGCTGTGGTTCAGATTAGTGTGTTATAAAGAAATTGTATTACTTACTACTACTATACTTAGTTTTAAAATGAGAATATAATTTTTCATAAGCATCTGGCATTCTTTAACGGCTGGGGTGGGGGAGGGGGGGGGGCAACTATACTGTGTGAAACGGGGGCCATTTAAAGTTCGAGACCCAAAGGTCAGTACCGCGCCCCTCTGAAGTCTGCGGCCTTTACCGCCGCATATGTTAACTAATGATAGCACTTGACCTACTTATCATATATGATATATGATACCTGGTCTAGCGTTCATCATCTGTCTGTAGCAGTATTATGGCTATAACGCAGTTAACATGACCTTAGCATTACTACCCACACAACACACTCATACATACATCAACACATGACTTGCAAACAGTGTTTGTTTAACATACCTCAACACAAATAATGTTTTTCGCAGTTAATAATAGTTTTAGTGACGATCTAATGTCAATGGATAATACCGAATTAATAGGAGAACCAGTCAGTCCATGGGAATCATATGAAAATAAAATTGGCAGGTATTGCTTTGCACTCATAGAGGTTAAACAATGTTAAAAAGCGAGAATATTGTCGTGTCCTCCTTTACAGTGTCGTCCCTGGAGTGAAGAGAGTCGACACCCACATTATAATATTTTCCTCCTTTTCAATATTCTGGAGAATCCACCAGCTTCCGTCCAACACACTCCATCAGCCCGTGGACACCTTTTCCTATCACTCTCTCACTGTCGTACTATGCCCCCTTCTCATACTTCCCCAACGCAACATATTCAACAACTCTTGCTTCTAAAAATTAATAAAGATTAATTTATTAAAAGAAAAGTTTAACGTATATGAGACGTGTATGTGAAGAAAATGTGTAACGTGTTCTATAAAGTGTGTAGAATCGGACTCTCAGACAACAACCCAGTCAGCTGATCCCAGCAAGGATAGACCACAGCACGTTACGTCAGAACATGTACATCTCACCCAGTGCCGAAACCATCCTGCTGAATACTGATTTGCCTCTGTAGACCTCTGGTAATCTCATTTCATGATCTTCCGAAATAGACACCGGTGGTATTAACAGTTAATCATGGACCGGTTGCACCCTACACAATGTCCGTTCCTATCGTTCCAAAAAAATTGCACAAGTCCTTTGTAGTGTGTACACAGTTATTAATGTTAATAGTCAATGTACTTGATCCTCACTCGTGTCTATCTAGCCTCAAGTATCATGTCTTGTGTTCTATTACACGAGATTATATCACACTAGGTAACTATTATAATTAATGTTCTCGGTTAGTTACTACTGTCTGATGCAGTGTGGTGCATCAACAATCATCACCCGTCTTTGGTGAATCATCTTCCTTCTAGCTTTAGTTACGTTCTGTACGAAACTTTATTGACTGTTCCACTGGTGTTCTTCCGAATGGGATTTGAACCTTTCCTAAAAACTTGTTGAGTTTCCTCGGATCTGGTAGGGAACCTAGGATAGAAACAACACATCTGGTGATAGTACTAGTCACTGATCCTATCGGCTGAGTGTAAGCCTATTGCCTTGCTTAATGATCTTTAGCTAACTAAACTTTGTCATAGAGCAGATTAGCTACCCACCTAGGGCCGAATCAGGCTATGACAAGGAAAGACCCATACAGAGTGCAAAACCCCAGCAGCCAATTCCCCCGTCTCCCAATTATCCATCATTACTCGATTCTTAACTAGCATAGCTTGTCACCACTACCCTACTCTATTCTTAACTAGCAGAGCTAATATCACTATTCTACTCTAACTAGTTTCCACTAACAGTGCTAATCATCACACTATATTTTTAACAAGGCTACAGTCTATATTAATTAGAACTAATATACTATATTGACTACCTTATGCAAAACCGCCTCATTCCCGGGATGGCTACTACACTTTGCCATAACGACACATGCTAGTTAATCTAGAATTAATCTAACACTGTAGAGCTCTCCCACAAACACGTCCATCATAATCCACGGTTTTTGTCAACTCCCCATCTCCAATCATGGTTTTCTGGCAAACCCCTAAAATTGGTCACGTGATATGGGTGACGTCCTGCAGGTGTTATTTATTTTCATATCAGCCATTGTCAAGAATCGATTCTCCCTTGCCTTAGTCACTGTCAAAGTTGTCATCACTTGTTTCTACTCCCCCAACAAACTAACGAGTTACTGTATGATCCCAACAACAGGTTTCCCCAACAAGCTGTCAATAGCAATCTGCCCATCTGCGTGATGTCCGGAAACTATATGACAGATGGACTGTTTTCTTCCGAGCTGAGTACTTCCGTTTTTCCCTCTGACTTGTTGACAAACTGTCAAAGCGATGTATGATTCAGCGCACTCACTTCCGAGTGTTGCCAATCCGTCAACCAGATGTACAAGTACAGCTGTTATTTATGCCCGACCTGTTTGGGAACACGTGCAGCCACAACTATGAATGTTTTCTCTGTATTAGTTGAAACACTTGTTGCTTAGCAGATAGTCCGTTTTATCAGAACACCTCTATAATAATCAACTGGTTAAACACACGGTTTTATTTTGTGACATAGGCCCCCTCTTAAGAGAGTAGTCCATCTCACTCTTCTCCACCGTGAGTTTAATCCAGATGATTCATTCTTCTTCTTCTGGAGCTGGGTGTCTTGACAAGAAATCTGCTCCAACATTTTCCTTCCCAGGAATGTACTCCACTGTGAAGTTATAGGGTTGAAGTAACAACGACCACCGCATCAAACGTGCGTTGAGCTTCTGAGAAGTAGCCAGGAACATCAAGGGCTGATGATCCGACTGGACCCGAAACTTAACTCCATACAAATAGGGCTGGAATTTTTGCACTGCCCATACGAGAGACAAGCACTCTCTCTCGATGGTTGAATAATTCCTCTCCGCCTGTAGAAGTTTCTTACTTGTGTATGCTACAGGTTTCAAAACCGAAGCATCGTCCTTTCCTTCCTGTAACAAAGCGGCTTCAATTCCAATCGCACTCGCATCTGTTCTCAACACAAATTGTTTGGAAAGGTCAGGGAGCTGTAATACAGGTTTGCTGACCAAGGCCTCCTTTAACTGACTATAGGCATTCTCACATTCGGGTGTCCAAATGATTTGGTCCGGGAATCCCTTTTTCAAGGTTTCCGTCAACGGAGCTCCCAGTTCAGTGAAATGTAGGATAAATTTGTGGTAGAACCCACACAACGAGAGAAAAGATCGCACATCCTTCTTCGTTTTTGGTCTAGGTGCATTTCTGATTTTCTCCAGGTTCTTCTCTTCTGGAACAATGTGTCCTGGAGTGATGGTGTGACCTAGAAATTCCAGAGTCTGGTAACCAATCATGCACTTGGTTGGACGAGCAGTAAGCCCTGCTTCCTTGAGTCTATTAAACACTCTCTCCAAGGATTGTAAGTGGTCATCCAAGCTGTCACTGGAAATCAGAATATCATCCATGAATGAGATGATGGACGGATCCTGTAACGGATCTAGTAAAGTCCTCATCATGCGTGTAAACACACTAGGTGCATTGCTGAGTCCAAAGGGCATGACCTTGAATTCGTAGTGTCCACTGGGTGTACTGAAAGCCAACAGTGGTCGAATCTCCGGTTTGACTGGTATCTGATAGTACCCCCGACTCAGATCCACTTTTGAAAAGTACCGAGCCTTATGGAGCCTAGCGAATAACTGAGTTGGATTCGGCAAAGGTTCCACCTGAAATTGTGTGTGACTGTTCAGAAGTCGGTAGTCTATACACAACCGGTGTTCTCCACTTGGTTTGCGTAACAAAACTACCCCCGCATTGTATGGGGATGTGGATGGTGCAATCACGTCATCCTCCAGCAGTTTTTGTATTTCCTCCTGCAGGGCCTTTTCTTTAGAGAATGGCACTGGGTAAACCTTTTGGCGAACAGGCTCCTGTGTGGTCAAAGTCATCTCGAACTCAACCAACCTCGTTCGTCCTGGTTTATCAGTCAGTATCTCCTTATGAGACTTGAGAACCTGGGTTATCCTTTCCCTCTCCTGGGAGGTCAGATCAGGGTTCACTTGCACATCCCTATAGGTTTCCTGGTGTTCCAAGGGATATTCCCTGCCCTAGCTGGTTCCCACTTCTGTCTCCACTGCAACTGCCATTGCCATGAGGTGAGCTGCCTTGTCTCCGGGTTTCTCTTCGTATTTCCGCAAGAGATTGATATGGAAAATCTTCGACTTTCCCCGGATCCGGATCTGATAGTTGGTTCTGGATATCACCCTTTCCACGGGAAATGGTCCTTGCCAACCTATCTCCAGTTTGTTGTTTCCCGTTGGGAGTAGCAACAAGACTTTATCTCCCACCTCTAGAGATCTTTCTTTAGACCTACGGTTGTAGTAAGCCGCATGTCTTTTTCTGGCCTTTTTCAAGTTTTGATTTGCCAGAGTCCATCCCTTGTGGAGTTTTTCTTTCAGTTCCTCCACGTATTTATAGGATGAGATAACTTCTTCTGACGTCCCCTCTTCAGTCCAACTCCTCAACATGGCTTCCAACGGTCCTTTGATTGGACGACCAAACAGCAACGTAGCGGGTGGTAGTCCTGTTGAGCCATGAGGAACTTCCCGATAGGCAAAGAGTGCTGCTGGGATATATTCATCCCACCTATCAGGGTTTTCCTGCGCTAGTTTCCTGAGCATTGTCATCAACGTGCCGTTGAAACGCTCTACTTGTCCATTGGCTTGAGGGTGGTAAGGGCTGGTGTGTATGTGGTTAGAGTGAAACACCCTAAATACCTCCTCCATGAGTTTTCCACAAAACTGAGATCCATTGTCCGTCAGAATTTGATCCGGAAAGCCTAATCTGGTAAAGGCCTCCATCAGTGCGTCCGCCACTCTTTTCGAGTCAATCGTGGTCAACGGTATAGCCTCACCCCACATTGTACAGCAATCCACCATTGTGAGTATATACATGTTCCTCTTCCTAGTCCTGGGAAGTGGACCCACGATATCGATGGCTACCCTCTCGAAAGGAGAGTTCATGATGGGCATCTCACCCAACACCACCGGTGCTGTCCAGTGTTTCGGTGCCACCCTCTGGCACTCAGGGCATGACTTCACATACCGACGCACATCATCTGTCATTCCCGGCCAATAGTAATGGCAGGAAATCCGCTGCATGGTGGCGGCAATACCCATGTGTCCACTAAAGGAGATGGTATGCCCCATATGAAGAATCTGGGACCGGTGAGCTTTCGGGACGACCAACTGACCGTATAGGTTGTCTCCCCTTCCTGCTCTCCTGTAGAGTATCCTATTCTTCATGTAGTACTGCCGCCGTCCTGGTGGATCAGCACTTTTCTGCAGCTTTTTGTAGCAAGGACGTAAAGTATCATCCTCACTCTGGGCAGTTCGTAGCTCCCCCGGCATTGGGTTAGTCATAATTGCGTCTGCCTCTTCCGTTTTCGTCTGAGAGCGAGTCTGCATTGCTCCCATATGGATTGGCTCCCTGGGCATTCCCAGAAAGACATACCGGCAACCTAGGATGACTGGAAAAATGGGATCGGTCAATACAGCGGCCTTGATGGTGCCGGTGACGTACCTTGACCGAATCTCCACATTAGCAATAGGCAACTTCATGACTACAGCACTCTTCTGTGCAGGCTGTATATCCAATGTCTCACCTGTGAATTGTTCTGGATGTACCAGATCCGCAGAAATCACGGCCTCCCCGTCCAGTCCTGTGTCGTATAAACACTCCACTTGACGACCGTTAACCTCTACCAATTCCACTACAGGTGGTTTTTCCTGGTCTGGAGTCTCTTCCTCGGCCTCGACCTGTTCGGTGGGCTCCACCTTAGGTTTCCCGGGGCACACGACGAATTGAGTGTCTCCTGACTCTCCTCTGCAGTCAATAGCATTGTGCGTATTCGACTGGCATTGGTTGCACCATTTCCCTGTCCTAGATTTTCTATTGCCAGACTTGAGTGAGCTCTACTGGTGGCGAGCTTCCTTGTTGACCTTGGCATTTTCCGTGACAACCTCCTTGGAAGTCACTTGACATGCTGCGAAGTGAGGGTTCTTAGCCTTCGATTTGCAGTCCCTCGTATTGTGAGAGGGTGACTTACAAATTGAACACCACTTCTCCGACCACGGTCGTTTAGGTGTAGAGCTTGAAGTGCTCTTGCTTCCCTCCTTCTTCTTCTCTGAACTATCCTCTGATTTTTGCACATAAGGTTCCCACTTTTTGGTTCCTGAGTTTTTGGCTTTCTTCTTGTCATGTTTCTCTTGACTTTTGGAGTTGGTGGAAAGGTTTTCCCCTGCCTCCCCATGTACCTCGACGAACCGTTCTGCTAATTTAGTCACGAGGTCAATACGTTCCGCTCCTTGTTCTCCCAGGAACGTCCTGAGAGGTTTAGACATTTGCTTCTTCAGCTGGTCGACCACCATGAGCTCTTCCAGACTCTCATAGTCATGTGCGAACCCAGCCAAATCCATCCACTTATGAAGATAAGATTTAAGACGCAAACTGTAGGCGGCAAACAACTCTCCTGGTTCTCGTTTCGCTGCCCGAAATTTTTTCCGGTAGGTATGTGACGTAACCTCGAAACGTTTCAACAGAGCCGTCTTTAACTCGTCATAATTGTTCTCATGTCCTGGTGGCAGGCGAGAATAAACCTCGTATCCGGTCCCGCGTAAACCCTGGGATAGCTTAAGATTCCATTTGTTACGCTCCAGACCCATAGCAACTGACATAGCCTCGAAGCGTTGAAGGTATTGGTCAATCTTCTCTTTGTCCTCCTCGTAGACCGCTAAAGGAAACTTCATAGCATGGTACCCATGTCCACCTACTGGTGTTGAGCCTGGGATGGAGGAACCTCCAACTGCTCCCTCAGTTTCTCCATTAGATTGACTCTTCAACTCGAGTTCCCTCATCCGGTACTCGTGCTCCCTTTTCTGTGCTTCCTGTTCAGCTTCTAATTTCCTAGCTGCTTGCTCAGCTTCCAATTTCCTAGCTGCTTGCTCAGCTTCAAATTTCTTAGCTGCTTGCTCAGCTTCCAATTTCTTAGCTGCTTGCTCAGCTTCCAATTTCTTAGCTGCTTGCTCAGCTTCCAATTTCTTAGCTGCTTGTTCCAACTCCATCCTTCTCAATTCCAGCTCGGCCTTTCGATCTTCCCGTTCTGCTTGACGATACTCTCTCTCCACTTCCTGTATGTAATCCGTTAGAGCAGAACCCGCCAATCCCATTTCTTCCCCCTTTGCCTTTAATTCTAACGTGGTTAGTTTAGGGGTGGCCATTATACAGAGAGGTAAACTAGCAGGTCGAGTACAATATAACTGCAAATTACTATACAGATATATGAACAAGTACTATAAATCTAGATATTACCACGCACAGCACATTCACTCAGTGACAAGAGTAGAATCAGGACCACAGACCTATGCAGACGTGTGAAGTGTGAACAGGTAAGATATTTGTCCTAACCCCTATCCACATTCACTCTAGCTGGATTCTCCAAAATGATATCTCCCTCTTATAACTAAGGATCCCGTGTCAAAAGACCCCGTTGTCAGAAGATCCCACTGTCAAAGGTTCCTGCTTGCAGGAGATCTCGCTGTCCAAGGATTCCGTTTACGGGAGATCCCGCTGTCCAAAGATCCCGTATACGAGAGATCCCGCTGTCCAAAGATTCCGTTTACGAGCCCCCAATAATGTCGTGTCCTCCTTTACAGTGTCGTCCCTGGAGTGAAGAGAGTCGACACCCACATTATAATATTTTCCTCCTTTTTAATATTCTGGAGAATCCACCAGCTTCCGTCCAACACACTCCATCAGCCCGTGGACACCTTTTCCTATCACTCTCTCACTGTCGTACTATGCCCCCTTCTCATACTTCCCCAACGCAACATACTCAACAACTCTTGCTTCTAAAAATTAATAAAGATTAATTTATTAAAAGAAAAGTTTAACGTATATGAGACGCGTATGTGAAGAAAATGTGTGACGTGTTCTATAAAGTGTGTAGAATCGGACTCTCAGACAACAACCCAGTCAGCTGATCCCAGCAAGGATAGACCACAGCACGTTACGTCAGAACATGTACATCTCACCCAGTGCCGAAACCATCCTGCTGGATACTGATTTGCCTCTGTAGACCTCTGGTAATCCCATTTCATGATCTTCCGAAATAGACACCGGTGGTATTAACAGTTAATCGTGGACCGGTTGCACCCTACACAATGTCCGTTCCTATCGTTCCCAAAAAAAAAATGCACAAGTCCTTTGTAGTGTGTACACAGTTATTAATGTTAATAGTCAATGTACTTGATCCTCACTCGTGTCTATCTAGCCTCAAGTATCATGTCTTGTGTTCTATTACACGAGATTATATCACACTAGGTAACTATTATAATTAATGTTCTCGGTTAGTTACTACTGTCTGATGCTGTGTGGTGCATCAACAATCATCACCCGTCTTTGGTGAATCATCTTCCTTCTAGCTTTAGTTACGTTCTGTACGAAACTTTATTGACTGTTCCACTGGTGTTCTTCCGAATGGGATTTGAACCTTTCCTAAAAACTTGAGTTTCCTCGGATCTGGTAGGGAACCTAGGATAGAAACAACACATCTGGTGATAGTACTAGTCACTGATCCTATCGGCTGAGTGTAAGCCTATTGCCTTGCTTAATGATCTTTAGCTAACTAAACTTTGTCATAGAGCAGATTAGCTACCCACCTAGGGCCGAATCAGGCTATGACAAGGAAAGACCCATACAGAGTGCAAAACCCCAGCGGCCAATTCCCCCGTCTCCCAATTATCCATCATTACTCGATTCTTAACTAGCATAGCTTATCACCACTACCCTACTCTATTCTTAACTAGCAGAGCTAATATCACTATTCTACTCTAACTAGTTTCCACTAACAGTGCTAATCATCACACTATAGTTTTAACAAGGCTACAGTCTATATTAATTAGAACTAATAGACTATATTGACTACCTTATGCAAAACCGCCTCATTCCCGGGATGGCTACTACACTTTGCCATAACGACACATGCTAGTTAATCTAGAATTAATCTAACACTTTAGAGCTCTCCCACAAACACGTCCATCATAATCCACGGTTTTTGTCAACTCCCCATCTCCAATCATGGTTTTCTGGCAAACCCCTAAAATTGGTCACGTGATATGGGTGACGTCCTGCAGGTGTTATTTATTTTCATATCAGCCATTGTCAAGAATCGATTCTCCCTTGCCTTAGTCACTGTCAAAGTTGTCATCACTTGTTTCTACTCCCCCAACAAACTAACGAGTTACTGTATGATCCCAACAACAGGTTTCCCCAACAAGCTGTCAATAGCAATCTGCCCATCTGCGTGATGTCCGGAAACTATATGACAGATGGACTGTTTTCTTCCGAGCTGAGTACTTCCGTTTTTCCCTCTGACTTGTTGACAAACTGTCAAAGCGATGTATGATTCAGCGCACTCACTTCCGAGTGTTGCCAATCCGTCAACCAGATGTACAAGTACAGCTGTTATTTATGCCCGACCTGTTTGGGAACACGTGCAGCCACAACTATGAATGTTTTCTCTGTATTAGTTGAAACACTTGTTGCTTAGCAGATAGTCCGTTTTATCAGAAAGCCTCTATAATAATCAACTGGTTAAACACACGGTTTTATTTTGTGACAAAGATCGACTTCATTCAACCGGGTTTTATCCCATATAGCTCGGTTTCTTTGCTGAAGGAGGCCTGCCAAAAGCGTCGCACGAGCACGAACTCCGTAGCTCCAGCGACGACCCCTGGGAGTCTCCTAAAAGTTTGCTATTGTGAAACGAACAATGTAGGCCGGAATAGAACCCACACCCTTCGGGGCGCAAGGCAAGTGACGTAAAGACTTCAGCACAGACGCTCACTTATAAAAGTCGAGGAATCAAGTAGAGATTAGAAAAAACACTAAACAAAATACACATTGAAGGCTACCCCGGGGCTCGCCTCCAGTCTACATTGCTTCACTGAAGGAAGAAGTGTGTACTCCGAAGTGCGACCAACTAAGCACCCTTAAAAAGATGGCGTCATCGGGTGGGTTAAGGTGAAGGACAGGTCTTGTTAATGGTTTCTAGGACAATTAAGACCTGCCACGTGTCAACGTCCAAGCATCGCCCACCGTTGTGTTCCTGCATGCTGCACTATCAATCAAACTCAGTTGTTTACTACGTATGTTCTTTGCGATCAGTCCCAGCCCCAGATTTATTTAATAGGCAATTTTAGATGCAGTAGTTTGCCATTGCTCTGTCGACGAAAATTTAGCGTTTAAGTCCAACTGACTGGTATGTGAGTTGAACCCATAATCAGCGCATCGGAAGTTTAATCGTAAGCGCATTAAGCTGCACAGCCGCGCTGACCTATAAGTTGTTTACTAATGTGAGTTAATTCGTTATGTACCCAGTAATATTAGATAATCCTTACATACCATGTTCTTGTTATCTTGTTCTATCCCAGCCAACCGTGACGTTAATTGACATTTCAGTTGCCACTTTAACTCCCCCGACTCATTGTGTTTATATTTTCACTACTTTAAACTCACTCGTGTCATGTTTTGAAATAGCACCAGCTCGAGGTGGACATAATTACAGTAGCAACTGACTACAATAGTCAATGACTAGTCACTCTATCTATTTATAGCGACTTAAGTAGTTACAGTGTATTTTACAGTAGTTACCATGTATTTTACAGTAGTTACCGTGTATTTTACGATAGCTACAGTGTATTTCACGACGATAGTTACAATATATTTCACAGTAGTTACGGTGACTCGCTACGTCACCCGACGAGGTGCAGCAAAATATGCCAGGCACTAAACAATCCAACATATTGTTTCTAGCTTCTGTGTTTAAAGTTACAGTAGCTACAGGCTACAACATAATTATCTACAGTAACAACTGTCTACAACATAATTATCTACAGTAACAACTGTCTACAACATAATTGTTACAGTAGCAACAGATTACAATATAATAGTTACAGGACCAACAGACTACAACATAATAGTTATAGGACCAACAGACTACAACATAATAATTACAGTAGCAACAAACTACAACATAATAGTTACAGTGGCAACAGATTACAACATAATAGTTGCAGGGCCAACAGACTACAACATAATAGTTACAGTAGCAACAGATTACAACATAATAGTTACAGTGCCAACAGATTACAACATAATAGTTACAGTACCAACAGATTACAACATAATAGTTACAGTAGCAACAGATTACAACACAATAGTTACAGTAGCAACATATTACAACATAATAGTTACAGGGCCAACAGATTACAACATAATAGTTACAGTAGTAACAGGCTACAGCATAATAGTTACAGTAGCAACAGACTACAATATAATAGTTACAGTAGCAACAGATTACAACATAATAGTTACAGTAGCAACAGATTACAACATAATAGTTACAGGAACAACAGATTACAACATAATAGTTACAGTAGTAACAGACTACAGCATAATAGTTACAGTAGCAACAGATTACAACATAATAGTTACAGTAGTAACAGACTACAACATAATAGTTACAGTAGCAACAGACTACAATATAATAGTCACAGGGCTAACAGATTACAACATAATAGTTACAGTAGCAACAGATTACAACATAATAGTTACAGGAACAACAGATTACAACACAATAGTTACAGTAGCAACAGATTACAACACAATAGTTACAGGGACAACAGATTACAACACAATAGTTACAGGGACAACAGATTACAACACAATAGTTACAAGGACAATAGATTACAACACAATAGTTACAGGGACAACAGATTACAACACAATAGTTACGGGGACAACAGATTACAACACAATAGTTACAGGGACAACAGATTACAACACAATAGTTACAGGAACAACAGATTACAACACAATAGTTACAGGAACAACAGATTACAACACAATAGTTACAGGGACAACAGATTACAACATAATAGTTACAGTAGCAACGGATTACAACATAATAGTTACAGCAGCAACAGATTACAACACAATAGTTACAGTAGCAACAGATTACAACACAATAGTTACAGGGACAACAGATTACAACACAATAGTTACAGGGACAACAGATTACAATACAATAGTTACAGGAACAACAGATTACAACACAATAGTTACAGGGACAACAGATTACAACATAATAGTTACAGCAGCAACAGATTACAACACAATAGTTACAGTAGCAACAGATTACAACATAATAGTTACAGCAGCAACAGATTACAACACAATAGTTACAGCAGCAACAGATTACAACACAATAGTTACAGTAGCAACAGATTACAACACAATAGTTACAGTAGCAACAGATTACAACATAATAGTTACAGTAGCAACCGACAAGGACGTAAGGTAGTAATGCAGCATTGTATTTGCGTGACAAAGTAAACCACCAAATATCAAAAACACACCAACAGAGGAATCCCGGTGGCATAGTGGTTGGTGCATTTGTCTGCTAAGACATTGAGCCCTGTTCGATCCCCCAGCAGAGGCAGGATTATTGTGTCCCACAAAACGGCTCTGGGGTCGACCCACTCTAATTAAAATGAGTACCAGATAATTTCCAGAATCTTCAGTGAAGGATAAGCGACAAGAAAGAGAACTGACCACTCCATTTCGTGTGTCGAAGACTAGAATATGTGAAGAACTAACACTCTAGAACGTATCAGAAGTATCTGCTATCGGACTGCCTTACATCGAAGGATGTGTAGCATAACCAGATAGAACCGTGTAACCACATAGAAATGTAGATAACATCTCACCACAGAAAGGGCATACAAATTAATCAAGCAATATATATGGTCCTTTGTGACTGACATATAGAAGCGGTCATATGTTTTGGCCTAAGGGTGCATAACTGGACACACCGCAGTTACGTCTGGGGGAAAAAAACAACAACAACAACACTCCGGATGAACGCAGAAGAAAAATAAGAAATTATAGTATATAATATTATATCACTTCAGAGCTGATCATTTGGCAAAGCAGCAAACTAAACAGTGACAAAGAAAGGTCGGGAGGCAGGACAAGTAAATGACACAAGAGACAGAGGGTGATTTAGCAACAGTTGACCAGACCGGGAAAACATCAAGTCAAACAGAGTTACGCTTGACGAGAGCGCCAAGCGGGGAGCCAAAGAAGAATAAGTCAACCACCACAGAACTGGTGTCGTCACTCGCTACACGGTGAGGGAGATATTGAGTTGGGGATCTGCATATTTGTGGGATAATAGTTCGATTTGCATTGAAATTCATCTCTTAACTAACTAAATTAACAGTTAGTCCGCGAAAACTGCGATGAAAACATGAAAAAAAATGGAAATAAAGACCTTCCGAAGTCCGTTGCAAACAACATTGAGCTGTTCATCGAAAGATGCGAACAGGCAGTACCACCCAACTGGGAGCACTGACTTGTTTCACACAGTCCCTGTTATAACGTGCTCTGCAAATGTTTTCGCTATGAAACCGCCGTCGAGTGTATCAGTCAAGAATGGGCAATGTGTACATACATGTGGTAGTCTAAATATGGCCGCCGGAGTGTGCCAGTCAGGAACGGGCAATGTGGAAACACGTGGTATTCTAAATATGGCCATCAAGTGTATCAGTCAAGTATGGGCAACGTATGTATATACTGTACATGATATTCTAAATATGGTTGTTATCTTCTACGCTTGTTATGGGCTTGTTATTTCTTCTCTTGTCCTACTGTTGTGAAGTGTAGCAGAGAGGAGACAAATGTCATTTTCCGTGTTTTACTTGTCTTTTTGATTGACGGCTCCGCGGCGAAGAGTTACGGACGCTGTTCGTAATCCCGCATACAGTGTTAGAAACACAGCTGCGTGCGATTTGGCAGCAGATCTCCTTACGTTGGTTTTTTTTAATGAAATTGTATGAGTGCCGGTCACTCAGAAAGCAATGGCAAACTGCTGAACATAACCTTGTCCAGGAATCACTAACAACCAAACTAATGTTGGGGTTGACTGCTACGTCATGTAAAGGATATGCAACTAACTTTGCTTGCACTAACGTCATATTTGATGTCTTCATTGTTTCTTTTAGTCCATCTAGCCAACTTTTCCTGGGTTGTCTTGAATCCCGATGTTCTCCCCTAGAAGGGTCTAGTCGCTGGTTGATCTCTTTCTATTCCAACTATATGTATGAACCATTTCATTCTTGAATGTTCTATATTCCTACACTTGTTTCCTCCACCTCCACCCCCACCCCCACACGTGTCTCCAGTCGCTTGTTATGGTCCAATAAAAACTGCATGGTAATGTAACCATCCATTGGCTAACGGTCAAACTTATAACGAACTCTCAGTTAGACACGCAATCAACAATTCAAGGAGAAGACTATACTGCAAAAAACAAAGGTGGCTGGGGGAATTATATTAACTAATTAACAAAGGATGTACATAGAAACGACTAAAACAGAAAAAGCAAAACCAGCTAAAAGATAAACACAATCAACAACATCAAAGCGAAGCCGAACAGAAAAATTCAACAACAGAATCGAGAATACGAAACACCTTCGCTATAATCCCCGCGATCAAGGCAGTTGTTGAATGAGTGGAAACTAACGTGTTACGTGTTGTGATAACAGGACACCGACTGCAGATAGCTCCCGATTATATATTCTGATAATGAGTATTGTTTCCGATGATCTGGAAATCTATTTCAAAGCCGATCCAAAGAATAGACCCGACTGGCGTAAATCTATTGTTTACTTAAGAAAAGAAAGAAGCCGGGTAATTGATTTCTTGCAAGTAATTGTAGACATCTTTGTGAGGAAATGTACATAACATTACACGGCATAGAAAGGACATGAAGTGTTTATAATATGTAACTGAAACCACGAGTGTTGGGACAGGCGCGACAACAAACACATCAGCTTTGCAAATGCTAATGAGATTTCTTGACATCCTTATCTTGGAAACATCATCATCATCATCAACATCATCACGTGCAATGGCAACCGACGCGAGCTACCAAGCTTCGTGATATCTCACGATTTTTAGTATTGGGGCTCTTCGCTGGCTGTTTTAATTAAGGTCCTCATGTGTTTGGGAATGTCCCCATTGCCGTGATATCAGTTGTTGACTCAACTGGCGATTTAAATCAACATGTATTAAATCTTGTGCTGGTGTTTTTTCTTCAATGGCATTATGTCAAATGTTGCATTTCCTTTGTAGAACTTCGCCATCAACCCCAAGTCCACCTTGATTTTATAGGCCGTTGTACGTTCAGTTGTTTGCCATTGCTTTCTGAACTAGAATTCAACGTTGAAGTCCAACTGACCGGTGTAGGTGTTGCCATCAGCTCTTCGGAAATGTAAGCGCACTAAGCTCCTCGGCCGCGGAAACCTCTTTACTGATTCAGTGCCGATGAATAATAAATCGTCAAATGCGACCTCCAATTTGGACAGAAGGCGTGTTATGTGTTTCCTGGTATCTCCCGCAGTTCCAATGCTCAGTGGACGGAAATGTACATGATAATATTGTCACCATTGATTGTGTTCCATGTTTGGTCCAAATTTATTTATTTTTTTTGTTCGGCACCGAATAAATTAATCTGTCAAGTATAGTTACAACATGTTGAAACATCCCATCTGACAATCAGTGGAGGGAGACACCAGGGACTGTGTCATGTCACGTGACACTGTCTGGTTAGAATCATTGCCTTCACCAGGGTGAAGAGCAGAATTAATGTCACCCAGGAACGCTAGAAGAGTCTCGGTAGCATAGCAGTTAGCCCTCAAGCCTGCAAAAACGGCCATCTGGGTTCAATCCTACCCGAGATGCAGGATTATTGTATTTCTATCAGTGCAGCTCTGGGGTCGACCCAGCCTCGTAAAGTGGGTACCATAGAATTCTGAGACTTTTCTGGGAAGGAATGGCCATGAGGAAGAAAGCTGGCCGCCTCATCTTGTTATGTGGTTGCCTGGAATATTCACTTCACACCCCAACGACAATGTGTGCAGTGGGATTACCGTTACCTCAGTAGCAGTGATGGAGAGCGACTAGCAATCCCATGTCACACAATCCTAGTAAGGAAAGCATTTATATCTTCTTCTTGTTTCTGTCATTCCCTATGGAAAAGAGAGTCTTTTAACTACTGAGGAGGACAAATGTCAAAAGTAGAAAACTACTGTGTCTCCTGGTTTCCGATAACTAAAACCTGAAAGCTGCTTTATCCCCGATTCTCTCTCTTGTAAGGCGACCTGTGAACGGGCACCCTATTGTCCTATCATACGTCAGATATATTCAGTGCTGTTTCATGAGACAACGTAACCAGGAAATTGGCCGAATGCAAAGACACATAATCGTGTAAGTGTTTCGACCAAAGTCTTCCTCAATGAACAAAAACCAAAAGTACTTAGCTACGGAACTGAAATATCACAATCACAGATAAGTAACTGTCCAACTTCCTAGATATAATTGAAATCAATCATTTTTTTTTAAAAATGCCACGCCTGCATTTTTTATATTCAGTATCCTTACTGCTTTTTCACACAGTGTCTTTTATGTTCGCGTTCTCTAATTGCCACCCAGTTGTGTTTGTATGAGTAGCAGTGGTTAAGATGATAGGGAACCATGTTTGTTTGTTGTTGTTTTTTGGTTTTTTTTTAAAGGCCAGAGGATAGACTTCGTTGCATCAGGTTTGATCCCATTTGGCTAGGCCTGTGGAAAGCGTCGCATAAAGCACGAACTCCGTAGCTCCAGTGACTACCTCCTGGAGGACACTGCACTCGTGAACCGAATGACATAGGCCGGAATCGAACCCACAACCTTCGGAGAGGCAGGCCCGCGGCGTAACCACGTGGCCACGAAGACTGCTTGATAGGGGCAATACAAACGCGGACCTCGGTGGACAAGGTCAAGGGCAGTCCTCTGTCATAACGCAAAGATAGCATCACGTGAGCAGACACAGAGCATTACAGAACCATGGTTGGGGAGTGAGGACGTGTAGTCGACCAGGCCAGTGACGTAGACAAGATTGGAAGTCAGGACAGGCACAGGTCATAATGGAGTAACGGACCCGCCCACACACCCTGACACGTGTTGGGTATATGGTGCTATCGGCATATTTGTAAAGTGGACACCCGTGGGCTGATGTGGTCAGTATCACACGGTGGCCTTTACTTCCCATGACACTTCCTGGTGGTCATGTCAGGCGGAATCTTCCTGGGAGACCAGTTCAATTTAAACTTGTCTCAACGTGGATTTGAATATATGACCAACAGACCGACGGGCAACCGTGCTAGCCACTGCGCTACCATGGTTCCCAGGGTAACAATAGGAGGGCAGAAATTAGGACAGGGGGAAATTTGCTTCACAACACCCCCACCACCACCTTTCCATGCAAGCCATTTGACAAGACATACGATGACATTGATGATGATAATGATGCTAACAATGATGATTGTTATTTAGTCGAGCGTCTATACAGAGATGTCCCTCACCACTTTCAGAAACTTAACATCATGTACATATTATAAATCTCCCTAATAATCTCTCTGTCTCTCTAACACAGGTTGCTCACAGCGAAGCGTGTGAAAACTCTCATTCGACCCCCGGCAGCCGTGAGCAGAAGTAGGGCGCTCTACAAATATTAAGTATACAAACTGGCTGAATGGATGCCCCGAGCTTCAGCCAGCGACACTTGTCAAATACAGAATGAGTCACTGCAATTGAAGTGAGAATGGTTTTAACGGCGGGGTTTTTTGCGGCACTGCTCAAACAAGCGTCTATTCAGCGCTACCGAACTTCCGCTCTGTTTATTTAGAGCGATGACTAAACGGCGAGCAAGTATCATCAACCTTGATCTATTTGCAGCTCTCAGGGTGTCGATAAGTAGGCTCAGATTTTAACACCTACGTTCAGAGTTGAGATTACCCTTGGCGAGAACGTAGACCGGGTCACACGTGAAGAGTGAGACCGGTGTCCAGTGCTGGAATGAATGCATGGTAGTCAACAGCTGGTGTATAACGGGAGCAATTATCTGTGTTTGTGCATTTGAAAACAGAAACGCAGGGTCGGATTTGTGAAAATATAGAATATAGAACGGAGACTAACAACTGAAGAAACGAACATACAACACCGGTGTAATGAGGTCATTCGACGTCGCGGAGATCCAACCTGAGGCTCAGCGTACTTTTTCGGCGTCCAGATGTCAGCGCCTTGATATCTTAATGTTTACCTGAGCTTTCTTTAAGAGGCTGGACACGATCTGACCTCAGTGTTCACAACATGAGCATTCGAGAAGTGAAGGAAGTTTTCTTCGGTATTCTACTAACATTCGTTCTTCTCCAGTCGGGAATGGAAGCCACAAACTATGTCATCCTTTCATGGACTAAAGAGGGACTTCGGGAACTGAGGCTGGCCTACCGAGGGAGGCTGCTGCTGGCCACATCCTTGGCCTCCGTGCAGTCCTCCAACAGTGTTATTTTCACCCGCGCTACCAACCGCATACGATTGGTGGAGACAGTTACTCGTTATGGAGCGATAGACGACTGTATAGTTTCCTCGTCATATCGCGATGTTTCATCGTTCTCTTCAGAGTTTGCACAGCTGCAGCCTGGGAAGCTGTTGCATGTTGAAGCTGATATAATGGATGTGTATTTAGGTATTAGAAACATTACGGACTCTTTGTTCCTCTCCAAACATTCCAGTAGCAGTCTTGAAGCAGTGGTGAACGCAAGTCTTATCACTAGCAAGGTTATTTACGATGATTATGCGTCTCTGGATACAGTTTATGGTACTCCCTTTGGCACATCATCCATCGTATTGTCAGGGAAAATCACTTCAGCTCAAAACAGTTCATTCTTGCACATGTTCAGACCTCACCTTCAGGTTATGAAAATTGCAAGAGAGTGTGCACAGTTTCAAAAGGAAGCAGCCAAGAATCTAGAAATGTTGTCCTTGTTAGTGCAACAAGATCATGAAGACGCATTATCATCAGTGCACGAATATTTTAACAATAGTGACAGAGACACGGCAGCACTGTCGCTTGCTCATCGCCATCGACATCATCCTGGTGGCGATTTTCTTCGTCGACGTAAAATACACAGCATAAATAGTAAACCACATGTTGGGGTCAACGGGGAAGCTATGCAGTCGCGATATCAACAGCTCCTAGCAACAGTAAACGGTGCAGTAGACAAGGTTTTATCTTCAGAAAATACGTCTTCAGACTTCAGTAATCACAATACCAACACATCAGACAGCGCGGGTACAGAACACACTTCCAGAAGTTCTTTTTCCTCAACAGTAACCACAAACTCATCAAAACCTCAGACAGAGAATACAGATACAGCTTCTGAACATTCCAAAACTGTGATGCAAGTAAACAGAAGCCTTGAAAATTCGTCTTCAACCAACAACAACAGCTATAACACTTTTCAAGACGGCCTTTATAAGGAGCAAATTAATGATATGGAGAAACCTACAGAGTTGACGTCGCCCAGTCCAGCATATGTACTCGCTAACCACCACAGACGGAAGCGAGATTTGCTGACGGGTTGGATGATCTTCCCGGGCACCAAGTGGTAAGTCAGACACCTCCATTATTTGTTTAGGCTTACAATTAGGGCAGCTTGTGGTTGTGACCGGTAGCATTCGCCGAATGTTTTGTTTAGTTGTGTCATTATTAATTATTATAAACACCCCTTGTTTTGCACCAGGACGGCCGCGTTGGCGAACTTGATGGTGAACTGCGCTGGTAATGTCATGAGCACGGTCGGACGCGGGTTCGATATCTGGGCCCGTCACTTACTAAAGTGATGGAAAGATTGGCACAGATTCCTCCTCGCTCTCATGCCTACACATTGTATCGCATCACAAACCCTTAGCTGAAAACTGCATCAGAATCAACATTGCCGTGTATGTGATATATGCAACTTGAAAATAGCTGATTCAATCTTTAACATTATACGAAAACTTAAGAGATAAAAGCAAAACCTCTGCACCACATACATGACAATCATTGCGTCCTGCAGGGGTATCGGACAGTCGGCCATTCTTAAACTACTTTCCACGACATGACTTTTGCAATAAAACCAGGCCAGTTTTATATTGAGAACAGACACGCAGACAAAAGCTACAGCACGTTATCAGTGGACTTTTGATAACCTAGAGCATAATCAATCCTATACGGAAACCTGGAAATAGTATAACAATGCACTTCCTTGTCTGGAACCCACAAGGCGAACGAAAAAGTGTGATTTCAGGAATGGTGTGGGGAAGATAAAAGTGAACAACTCGTGTATGGAAAGGACATGGAAGCCGCTTCTGGGGATGGTACAAGCTAGAACGGCTTGGCGTGAGTTGACTGACGGCCTCTACCCCAGTGGAGAACAGAGGGCAAAGGTAGAATAATTGCCCTTGATGATGATAACCAATCAGCACCAGAGTCTTGCACTGGTCACTAGGATACCACAGGAACATGCTCGGAATGATGTCTTTGCTTGTCTGACGGAAGTCGGCCTGGGTCATCACAAGTCTCCAACAAGTCCTACTAGAGTAGACAGTTCGAATCCGCGATGTTCTATACCAACCAGAAACATCAACGCCCAACCCCAAAATATGACCTCTCGGCAAGTATCAAGGTTAAGCAGGATCCAGACTGAGCCCAATGCAAGAACTTCTTTTAGTTTTTGGCCAAACAGATGTATCCCACAAGAATTCATTTTGACTATTAAGACAAATATCATCGAGGGAAATGAAACATTCTGGTCATGTAAACATGCATACACGTACCGCTATATGTCTGTCTATCTATAATTATATCATTATATGTGTGTACCATTGGATGTATGTAATTGTTTCATATATGTGATTAGTTTGCATGTATATCTGCCTAGTTTACTTGTACATCAGTATGTCAGCTTGTATATCATGCCTGTTTTACATCAGTACGTGTGTCTAGCCAACTTGTATATCAATATGTGTATCTATTATACTTGTATATCAATATGTGTGTTTAGTCTCTTTCTCTCTCTCTCTCTCTCTCTCTCTATATATATATATATATATATATATATATATATATATATATATATATATATATATATATATATATATATATATATATATATATTCCAATTCCAATTTTCAAAACAAAAATTCCAAATTCGGCCTCATTCAACCTGCTTCCTCAGCGTCGGTTATTGTTGAGGTCCGTGGTTTTTGTGGGTATGTTCACCTTAATTCATGTTTTGTGAGTCCTATCTCGGACTGGTTATGTTGGTTTGTGTCTGTGACGTCAGCAGTGGGATCGGTCGGCGGCTGTCCTTTGTGCATGTTTCCTCTTGTGGTTTTCTTTGTTGGCGCAGGCTCCTGGCTTGACTGGTTGCAGTCCTTAGAAGGACTTTTTATTTGGTATTTTTGCTTTCTCAATTGTGAATTAACTGTAGAAGCTTTTCGATGAGATATGACTCATTGCGCTTTCTTTCAGTCGGCTTCACGCGTTTGAGTTCTTGCTGTCTTTTGATTGCTTCCTCCGTGGTCAGGCATGGGATAACTTATCCGTCCTCTATATAGTATTGTCATGGGTGTTCGGCATCGACGCCTTTTAAATCTGCTAATGTGGCGGTATAGCGGGGCATTGGTTTCCCGTTGAGTTTCTTGTACTTCTTTTCTTTTTCTTCCATGCGCTTTCTGTATTCCCCGCACTTGAGTTCGTATTTCCTCGTTATCTTAGGGAACAATATTCCTGGCCTCCGGACGTGGCCAGGGTGCTCATCTCGGTTTTCTTCGGATGTCTGGTGGGATATTGGCTTCCCTTTGAATGTTTCGGGCGTCGTGGTTGGGCAGATGGCTTTCGCTTGTGGTTCAGGCTCGGTTGCTTGATTTTCATCCTGCGATTTCTCTGTAATTTCTTTATCTGCTTCTGTTGTTTTGTTTCGGAGTATTTCCATTTCAGCTTTCTGTAGTTCTCGCTCTGATTTAATGGTTTGTTAGGATCTTTTCATTCTCCTTCTTAATCAGTGCCATATGTTTTACTTCTTGCTTGATGTTTTGCTGAATCTCCTTCATTTCCGCCAGTAGTTTTTCGTTGTCGTTATTCGGGGTCGGCGTCAGTAGTGCCTTGACTTGTCTCTTCAACTCGTCTATGTGTTTTTGCAGTTGGTCTCTTTCGGCTTATGCGATACCCGTGGCTGTCTGGCCCCTTCGCATTGCTTCCTTGACTGATGTCTTCGTGGTAGTTGCGGTCTTTAAGGCGTCTCTGTGTCGTTGCAGGTACGGACAGCCCAAACATCTTGCTCCATGCTTGCCCAGGCAGTTGGCGCATTTTATTTTGTTGTTAGGGGCTCTGAAGTCCGTGTCCAGCTTGGCTAGCGGACACTCATTGAAGGCGTGGTGATCGGCGCAGTAACGGCAGATTTCCGTCTTACTGCAGCATATTGCTCTGCTGTGGCCGGCCCACTGACATCTGGAACACTGGTTGACTCTAGGGATGAATCTCTCTGGCTGCTGCATTCTGTTGATGATTGATACTGTTATCGGCATCTCGCTGCCCTCCGATATCACCACCGCCAAGGTTGTAAGTATCTTGGAGTAGGTGAGGAGCCGCTCCGCCTTCATGAATCGGATGTGATGATTCTCTTCTCGTAGCTGTTTCGGGATTTCTTCGTCTGTCAGCTCCACTTGTATCCTGTTGACAACCCATCGGACTGTTTTTGAGTCGGTGTTCCCGGCTCTGGTGTCTTTCTCCTCCTTCTTCTCTGTTGTCTTGATTCTTGGCTGTGTTGGGCTGTCAATCTTCTCCCTCGTGGTAGCTTCAGTAATAGCTGAAGTATCAGGCTCTTTGATGCAGCTAGCAGGTAGGCTCTCCACGTTCTTCTTCTTGTTGTCGGCTCCCACGCTGCACATCTTGGTTACCGCGTGTTTCTTGTTGTTGGACTTTCCACGTGACATTTTCCTGCGTATCAGGCTTCTTGACAGGATAAGGCGACTAGACTTGTTAGCGCTCGCGCAAAAAGGCAAACACAAAAAGACGATGAAATAAAACGCACGTGCCATGCCGATAAGCGTAGGCGGTCATATTTTGCCATCTCACTTGATCACCAGAGTCGTGGATCAGCTCCGTTTTCCTGTCTAGATCATGCCACGTGGCCAAATCTGGAGATATTACAAATCCCTGTCTCACACCTCTTTTAATAGGCTGATATTGACCTACATCATTATCAGTTCTGATGGCAGCTTGTTATTTCCAGTATATGTTTATTTTACAACTCTAAGGACTTTTCCTTCAATTTGTAGATCTTCAAGCATCCTTATCATGTCGACATGTCTTCTTCTTCTTTTCGTTCATCCGGAGTGTTTTTTCAGATGTCATTGCGGTGTGTCTGTTATGCGCCCTTGGGCCGAAACCCGTAGGCCAACACATCGACTTTAGCGTGCTTTTTTGACCAGGTAGCATTCCTGGGAGACTCTCACTTTTGTGGTGCCATCTGCAAGCATGCTGGCCAAGGTTGAACGGTCGAAGACAACGGTCATCCCTCAAAGGAAGGCAGGGACAGTCCATAGCATTTTTCCCCCATCCAAGGTTGCTTCCATAGTTGCAGGGCCGACACATAACGCCCTGGATCTGGGCTCACCGAGGGAAATCGTCACGTCCTGCTCATGGCTGCTTTAAATCCTCACTTCAATATATTGGTCATTTCGTTTTCCCCTGGCCATTCCCGCACAAACCAGACATGTTCGCAGACGGCATCCACTCAGCGAGTTTTCGGATATGTGCTTGTCGTTGCGCCCATCAGAGCTGTTCCAGGCACGACAGACATACGGAAACTACCTAGTCAGAGCTGTTCCGAACAAGAGCGGCATTCGGAAACTAGGTAGTCAGAGCTGTTCCTAGCACGAGAGACATTCGGGCGAGACATTTCACTCGGACGTAATTGCGTAGTGTCAATTTTTAGTTTGCCACCCGTAGGCCGACACTTCCGACTTCTGGCGGGCATTTTTTTTAGTGAGGTTAGCCTTCCTCTGGTTTCGAGACACGTTAGACTATTGTAATGTCACCCACATCTCAGCTGGTCAAGATAGAACGATCAACGATATCGCGGACGGCCCTCAAGGGAAGGCAGGGGCAGACCATGGGCATCATCTCACTATCCGAGGAGGCTTCCATAATTGCAGAGCCGGCACATATTGCTCTGAGACTGGGCTCACCCAAGGAGTTTCCACGTCCTGCTCATGGCTGCTTTTGTTCCTCACTTCCATGTGTTGAGCATCCCGCTTGCCACTGATCGCTCAAGCACACACCAGGAGCGGTCAGATTGCGGGCGACATCCACTCGGTAAGCTTTTGTTTGTGACTTCAACCCACGCAATAGGTACGCTCGCCGTGCGTTCCATTTTGCGTTGAGACGTTCTTCCACTTATATCTACACTCTCTATGAGTTAGATACAGAGTTTCCGTAGCCATGCCCTTCGACTGGGGCACTTTTCTGTCTTTTTTGTACTCGCTCACGAGGTAGGCTACATGTGCTGCCGGCTCAGCACCTTACCTTCGTGCAGCAGTGAACGGGAAACGGTCAGGTCCTCTCATCCGGGAATCCCTCATATCCCCAGCTGAGAGCCTTCAAACATGTATCAGACCTGAGCATGTAGCTTGCTCAGTATCACGTTTCTATTTTCCGGTAGACGGGTATCGGTCTGGCTCTCAGATCCGAGGGTTTGTGGCTTAGAGGCGTTCAGCCACAGCCCTCGACAGGGAGCCTTAAGAGTTTTGTCCGAACCAAGAAATTCTGCCTTCGTGCACCTGATTTAAATTTTGACTGCTATCCTCAGTCTATACCTGCAGAGCAGCAGGTTGTGTCTCTCTTAGTCTGGTCCCTATCCCATAAGCTGTCCGATATGTAATTTTCCACCCATCGGCAAGCAAATGGGGTCGATGGGACACGCAAGCTCCCCCACCACGTCAAGGTGGAGACACATCGGGGGAGTTGTCGACATGTCTCACTTTATCGAAAGCCTTATATATATATATATATATATATATATATATATATATATATATATATATATATATATATATATATATATATATATATATATATATATATTCTACGCGTATATAAGTATCTATTCTACTTAATCAATGTATGTGTATTCTACTTGCGATTTGGCAGCAACCCGCGTTGCGTTGGTTTTTTTTTAACGAAATGGTTTGGGTTCCGGTCGTTCAGAAAGCAATAGCAAACTACTGAACCTAAACTTGCAAAGAGACCACAACAGTAAAATAATGCTGGTGTTGACTGCAACGTCCTGTAAATGATATGCAACTAACTTAACTGTGATATCAGTTTGTGCATCTTTTATCGACACGTTCATGATCAATCTGTTGGCGGCCAGGTGCGGCGACGGGGACATCGCCGAGAATAAAAACGACACGGGTTACCACGTGGAACTGGACAAATGCTGTCGCCGACACGACCTCTGCCCACTGGTCATCTCCAGGCTGACCTGGAAGTATGGCATGTTTAACTACAGATTGCACACGTTGTCTCACTGCCGATGTGACCGCAAGTAAGTGTCTACCTTTGTTCTGTGTCCTTGTTTCATGTCTGTCATGTGTTTGTCTGGGCTTCGTTTCTTGGTTTTAAATACAGATTACACAAAAATATGTTGCGCAATGTACCTTCCTTCTTCTCTTCCTCCATATTTTTTTTTTTCGCATATCCTATTACAAGACATCGCTGTCAGCACCAGCATTTTACCGCTGTTGTTGATTTCTTGGCAAGATTACGCTGTGTTTGCTCATGGGATAAATGAGATTACGGTGAAAGTCGCTAAAACCTAGGCCAGGGAGACCGGCCTTCCTCCATATCTTCTTCTTCTTCAGCGTTCCGAGCCATTGAGGTTCTTTGCTGCAAATACAATCCGTCTCCATTCGTCTCTCTGGTGGACCTTCTCTTGCCAGTCGTTGATTCCAAGTGCTTGTAGGTCTGTACATGTATTATCTCTCCACCGCCTTCTTGGTCTACCTCGGGGTCTACGGTCATTTATTTCCTGAGTGTAAGCGAGTTTTGTTTCCCTATTATCTTCCATTCTTTCTATATGCCCCAGCCATTGTAGTCTATTAGCCTTCATGTTACCAGTGATTAGCGGGGACTTAAACAGATCATAAATGTCTTTGTTACTTCTTCTTTTCCACTCTCCACTTTGTGTATCCCTAATGGGTCCAAAGATGCGTCTTAAAATTTTGTTCTCAAAGGTTTGTAACAAGTCTTCGTCTCCTTTCGTTGTACTCCAGGTTTCAGAGCCATACAGCACAACTGGTCTGATCAGTGTTTTGTATATTGTGATTTTGGTGTTACGAGATAGCGCCTTTGATTTTAGTAGATGTTGTAGTGCATAGTATATCTTATTTCCAGAGTTGATTCTAGTTTGTATTTCTTCCCTTATGATGTTGGAGCAGTTGAAGATTGTACCCAGGTATTTGTATGTTTCCGTTCTTTTAATGGTCATATTATCTATTTGTATGTGGCCAGAGTTTCTAGCCATTCCGTCTCTTGAAATTACCATATATTCTGTCTTATCTTGGTTGATAACCAGCCCCATCTGTTGGGCTTTTCCCTTTAAGTGAGTCAATATTTCCAATGTCTTTTGTTCACTTTGCCCTATAATATCTATATCATCTGCATAACCAAGCAGCTTGGATGTTCCTCCAATATCACATTCCTCCTTTACCTTCCTTACAACTTTCTCTAGAGCCAGATTGAAGAGTAGCGGCGATAGTGCATCACCCTGTTTCAAGCCAGATGTTATTTGGAAGGGGTCTGATTTCCTGCCTTTATATGTTACTATATTATAAGTATCTTCCATGCATAGTCTGGTCATGTTGATTAACTTCCTTGGTATTCCAAATTCCTGCATAGCATTCCATAGACTATTCCTATGGACACTATCATAAGCCTTTTTAAAATCCACAAAAATGTTATGGAGATCTCTTTTATATTCCCAATGTTTCTCGGCTATTTGTCGTAAGATAAATATCTGATCTATTGTTGATCTGTTTTGTCTAAAACCCGCCTGGTAGTCACCTAATATGTCTTCTGAATATGGTTTTAGTCTATTTAGTAATACTGCGGATAGTATCTTATAGCTTGTGGACAGTAGTGATATTCCTCTATAATTTCCACATTGGAACTTGTCTCCTTTCTTAAAGATAGGTATCAATAATGACTCTTTCCAGTCATGGGGTAATTCTTCTGTCCTCCAGATTTTTATTATTAGTTCGTATAGCTTTAGATGTAATGCATGGCCACCTGCCTTTATAAATTCAGCAGCAATTCCATCAGTCCCAGTTGCCTTATTGTTTTTAAGTCGTGTGATTACATATAGGATTTCTTCAAATGTAGGTTCTTCAATTTGTGGTTCGCATGTTAGAACCTCTTCCTGTGGGAAAATGTGACTTGGAGCTTCACAATTTAGTAATTCAATAAAATATTCTTTCCATGTGTTGCACATTTCCTCATTGGTATTTATCATATTCCCATTTTTGTCTTTTAAACCATATGTGTTTTGTTGGTGCCCTCGTTTCATTGACTTCAGTTCTTTAAAAAATTTTCTGGATTCATTTTTCTGGTGATTAGTTTCCATATCTTTGATTATATTACTCATATATTCTCGCTTCTGCTGTCTGACTATTTTTGTAGCCTCTTTACATTCATTTCTATAATGCTCTTCCTTTTGGATGTTATTGATGTCATTTAACCATACATGTCTGGCATTCTTCTTCCTAATGACTGCTTCTTTACATTTTTGATTGAACCATCTGTTCTTTCTATGCGTGGTTAACACACCGAGACATTCTTCTGCGGTAGACTGAATTGTATTCTTGATGTTCAACCAAGTTTGGTCAACGCTTTCCTCCAAAGGGTTTTGCAGAGTTTCAAGTTTACATTTTATTTCATCTGTAAATTTCTCTTTGACTGTAATGTCTTGCAGTTTTTCTCTGTTATATGTTGGGTGTAATCTTTGTAATTTAGTATAGAAAGCTCTCTTAAGTTTTATTTTAAATTTTGCTCCAACGAGGAAGTGGTCACTGTGGCACTCAGCTCCTCTATAACTTCTGACTTGCTGTATGTTTGATGCATTTCTGTTGTTAATTAAAATGTGATCTATTTGATTATAGGTTCTCTTGTCACATGATTTCCAAGTTTGTTTGTGTATATCCTTTCTTTGTAGTCTGGTACTGCTAATCTGCAGTCCTTTGGCTTCTGCCAGGTTGATGACTCTCCATCCATTATCATTTGAAGTTGTATGTAGGCTTTCCATACCGGCCACTTTTTTATTAGTTTGCTCTCTACCTATTTTTGCATTGAAGTCTCCCAGCACAATCAGGATGTCCTGTTTGGGGGTTTCTTCTATGACATCTTCCAGATCATTATAAAAGTCTTCTTTAATATCATCTTCTTTCTCTTCAGTAGGTGCATGTACATTAATCATCGTTATATTTTTCCATTTACCTTTTATTCGTAATTTACTAATCCTGTCATTAAAAGCTTTAAAGTTTAATACGTTCCCCCATAACTCTTTTTTGATGACAAATCCTGTTCCTAATTCATGTTTATTTTGGGTGTTTCCTCCATATATTATAATCATTCCATTTTGCTCTAAAGTACCCTCTCCTGGCCACCTTATTTCTTGAATTGCTGTTATATCCATTTGATATTCACCCAGCTCCCGGGTTAGTTCTTCGGCCGCTCCAGCTCGATATAGTGTCCGTACATTCCATGTTCCAAATCTCAAAAGTCCTTTAACGTTCCAAGGTCGTTGTCCAGATAAGTCAGTCCGATATCGAGGCTCATGTATTTGTTTCGTAACAAAGAAAGGTTTTTACAAAGGTGGGGGTGTTAACCCCACGCTTCAACCCCCAACCTGGAGGACCAGGGTGTTTCTCTTTGTCTGTTCTCTACCCTTTGACCTGTCCGGCTTGGGAGGCCCTGCTGGTAGCTACGCTACCGCCGGCATAGCTCTCAGGGTCATTGAGAAACTCAAGCTCCCCCACCACGACAAGGTGGAAACACCATCGGGGGAGCTTCCTCCATATACCACAGTGAAATGTTGGGGTAGACCATAAAGATGTTTTATGCGCTTTTTCTAATGCTTTTTAAAGCTTGTGTTCATTTGTCTAAGATTGTTCTTGATATCATCATTCCATCTCTTACACCGTCTTCCCCTTGCTCTGTATCCAGTATATTTCTTCAATGTGGCTCTTTGTGGTAGATGGTATCATGGAATTCTTGTCAGGTGGTCAAATTATTTAATTTATTGTTCTTTAATGAACTGCATGACTGGTTTCAGACCTAGTCTTCCTCAAATTTTCTGATTTGATATTATATTTTTCACTGTTGCTCCAGCAACTCTACTAATAAGTATGCACTTGACGACAAGTATGGAAATAAAACTGACAATAAATAGTGCAACGTATTGTTTGTGGCTTGCGTGTTTACATTCACTGAGGGGGTGCATTTTTTTAATGTGTGTTTTTGTGTGTGTGTGTTGTTGTTGTTTTTTTTTTTTGGGGGGGGGGGGGGGGGAGAGGGGGGCATTCTTAGATACGTGGTTCAAATTCAGGTATCTTAGTTAAGCTAAGAATTGTTATGGGCTCAATTAAACGGAAGCCATCGCAGGAATCTCCGATACAAACAAGTTTCCAACATCCTGTCTTGCTTCTTCATAATGCATGTATGCAGGTTTCTTACAGTGCAGTCTTGATGTGGTCCGCTCGCTAGTAACGCTGTCTTGTTCTAGCATACTCCTCTTCCACTGTTCCCACTAGTACTTCTTTCACAAGAAACTGTCTTTTTATATGGCCGAAGTATCACAATTATCTTCCCTTATAGGTAGTGTCTTTATAAGTGCCATCATTATCACCATGTGCTCTGGCGATAAGCGAGGGCGGTCAGGGTTCGTCATCCCACACGATCACCACTCTTGTATCAGGTCTAAGCCCTTATTCCTATTATTATTCCACCTGACCTAGCCATTCGGTTATTTCTGATGTTCTGGGAATTGTCCAAGACTACACATCTGTAAATAAGGTTGTCTGTTATTTCTTCCTTTCTTAGCAGTGACCATACTTGTCGGTGACTGTAGCCATTGTCTCCTTAAAGAAATCCAACTTATGGCCTTAACCACCAGCTATACGTCAACTGCTCTGCAGCTCAATCCACCGAGGTTGGGAGCTGAGTTTCGTCTTGCCCAGGGTGGTGCATTCACAATTCGTCTTCTTCTTTTGCTGAAGCCTTGCAGAGAGGAGGCAGATGGGATTACACTAATAATTATGTTGTATATGTTAGAGATTAGAAAATGCAGTATACCAGTTTAGATATAAAGCAAAATGTTAGTGATCTCCTGCGGGAGATTCTTAAAATGATGTTCATTATTTCGCTAAACTACTGATATTGTATGAAAAGTAAGACTTTTTGTGACACGATCAATTTATAAATCTTCAAAGCGAGTGCATATGCCCCTTTGTATTGCATGAAACGACGTCAATGCAATAGGTAATCATGGCTGTAAGTGTACATCTAACAACAACATATGGATCCATTGTGTATTTTCCTCTGGAAATCTCTTTCTGCTGTTTGTGTTTTCCTCTCTGCCCGCATAATTATTTGTCTGCTTGTACCTACCTGTTTCTCAACTTGTATTTTATTTATCTGTGTCCGGTATTATTGTTCGTAATCTACGCCGTGTGGTATTGGTTATGACTTCTGATCATTGCTGTCATGTTTCGTGTACTGCCAATCATTTCTGACACTTATATCACTCAATGCCATGATGTCAGACTGTCTAGCCAGCCTCTTCTCCCTCAGGCTCCCAATGCCCGCCCCCTGCTTTCCCGTTTGTGACGACTGTGACACATACTCAATTTTTTCCCCTTTTCATGACGTGCCCATTGAACGTGGACTCTTCTTGAGCGAATATCCATGTTCTGTCTTACGTATCAATTTGTGTCTGCCTATTGGTGTCTCTGGTAATCTCTGTGCGTCCATGGCTAGCTGTAAACACAATCATTCTGACTGCGTGGCTGACCGTCTACATCTACTTCTTTGCTTCTCTTTGTCTGTATGTATCTAACTTCCTAAAATTATGCAGTCTGTTTCTCTGCTTGTCTGTCTCACCATGTCTGCTTGGTTCGCTGGTGTTCTCTACCCGTCTGTCTGTCTCACCATGTCTGCTTGGTTCGCTGGTGTTCTCTACGCGTCTGTCTGTCCCACCATGTCTGCTTGGTTCCCTGGTGTTCTCTACGCGTCTGTCTGTCTCACCATGTCTGCTTGGTTCGCTGGTGTTCTCTACCCGTCTGTCTGTCCCACGATGTCTGCTTGGTTCGCTGGTGTTCTCTCCCCGTCTGTCTGTCTCACCATGTCTGCTTGGTTCGCTGGTGTTCTCTACGCGTCTGTCTGTCCCACCATGTCTGCTTGGTTCGCTGGTGTTCTCTACCCGTCTGTCTGTCTCACCATGTCTGCTTGGTTCCCTGGTGTTCTCTACGCGTCTGTCTGTCCCACCATGTCTGCTTGGTTCCCTGGTGTTCTCTACGCGTCTGTCTGTCTCACCATGTCTGCTTGGTTCGCTGGTGTTCTCTACCCGTCTGTCTGTCCCACGATGTCTGCTTGGTTCGCTGGTGTTCTCTCCCCGTCTGTCTGTCTCACCATGTCTGCTTGGTTCGCTGGTGTTCTCTACGCGTCTGTCTGTCCCACCATGTCTGCTTGGTTCGCTGGTGTTCTCTACCCGTCTGTCTGTCTCACCATGTCTGCTTGGTTCCCTGGTGTTCTCTACCCGTCTGTCTGTCCCACCATGTCTGCTTGGTTCGCTGGTGTTCTCTACCCGTCTGTCTGTCCCACCATGTCTGCTTGGTTCTCTGGTGTTCTCTACCCGTCTGTCTGTCCCACCATGTCTGCTTGGTTCGCTGGTGTTCTCTACCCGTCTGTCTGTCCCACCATGTCTGCTTGGTTCGCTGGTGTTCTCTACCCGTCTGTCTGTCTCACCATGTCTGCTTGGTTCGCTGGTGTTCTCTACCCGTCTGTCTCACCATGTCTGCTTGGTTCGCTGGTGTTCTCTACCCGTCTGTCTGTCTCACCATGTCTGCTTGGTTCGCTGGTGTTCTCTACCCGTCTGTCTGTCCCACCATGTCTGCTTGGTTCGCTGGTGTTCTCTACCCGTCTGTCTGTCCCACCATGTCTGCTTGGTTCGCTGGTGTTCTCTACCCGTCTGTCTGTCCCACCATGTCTGCTTGGTTCGCTGGTGTTCTCTACCCGTCTGTCTGTCCCACCATGTCTGCTTGGTTCGCTGGTGTTCTCTACCCGTCTGTCTGTCCCACCATGTCTACTTGGTTCGCTGGTGTTCTCTACCCGTCTGTCTGTCCCACCATGTCTGCTTGGTTCGCTGGTGTTCTCTACCCGTCTGTCTGTCTCACCATGTCTGCTTAGTTCGCTGGTGTTCTCTACGCGTCTGTCTGTCCCACCATGTCTGCTTGGTTCGCTGGTGTTCTCTACCCGTCTGTCTGTCTCACCATGTCTGCTTGGTTCGCTGGTGTTCTCTACCCGTCTGTCTGTCTCACCATGTCTGCTTGGTTCGCTGGTGTTCTCTACCCGTCTGTCTGTCCCACCATGTCTGCTTGGTTCGCTGGTGTTCTCTACCCGTCTGTCTGTCCCACCATGTCTGCTTGGTTCGCTGGTGTTCTCTACCCGTCTGTCTGTCCCACCATGTCTGCTTGGTTCGCTGGTGTTCTCTACCCGTCTGTCTGTCCCACCATGTCTGCTTGGTTCGCTGGTGTTCTCTACCCGTCTGTCTGTCTCACCATGTCTGCTTGGTTCGCTGGTGTTCTCTACCCGTCTGTCTGTCTCACCATGTCTGCTTGGTTCGCTGGTGTTCTCTACGCGTCTGTCTGTCCCACCATGTCTGCTTGGTTCGCTGGTGTTCTCTACCCGTCTGTCTGTCTCACCATGTCTGCTTGGTTCGCTGGTGTTCTCTACCCGTCTGTCTGTCTCACCATGTCTGCTTGGTTCGCTGGTGTTCTCTACCCGTCTGTCTGTCTCACCATGTCTGCTTGGTTCCCTGGTGTTCTCTACCCGTCTGTCTGTCCCACCATGTCTGCTTGGTTCGCTGGTGTTCTCTACCCGTCTGTCTGTCCCACCATGTCTGCTTGGTTCGCTGGTGTTCTCTACCCGTCTGTCTGTCCCACCATGTCTGCTTGGTTCGCTGGTGTTCTCTACCCGTCTGTCTGTCCCACCATGTCTGCTTGGTTCCCTGGTGTTCTCTACCCGTCTGTCTGTCCCACCATGTCTGCTTGGTTCGCTGGTGTTCTCTACCCGTCTGTCTGTCCCACCATGTCTGCTTGGTTCGCTGGTGTTCTCTACCCGTCTGTCTGTCCCACCATGTCTGCTTGGTTCGCTGGTGTTCTCTACCCGTCTGTCTGTCCCACCATGTCTGCTTGGTTCGCTGGTGTTCTCTACCCGTCTGTCTGTCCCACCATGTCTGCTTGGTTCCCTGGTGTTCTCTACCCGTCTGTCTGTCCCACCATGTCTGCATGGTTCCCTGGTGTTCTCTACCCGTCTGTCTGTCCCACCATGTCTGCTTGGTTCGCTGGTGTTCTCTACCCGTCTGTCTGTCCCACCATGTCTGCTTGGTTCACTGGTGTTCTCTACCCGTCTGTCTGTCCCACCATGTCTGCTTGGTTCGCTGGTGTTCTCTACCCGTCTGTCTGTCCCACCATGTCTGCTTGGTTCGCTGGTGTTCTCTACCCGTCTGTCTGTCCCACCATGTCTGCTTGGTTCCCTGGTGTTCTCTACCCGTCTGTCTGTCCCACCATGTCTGCTTGGTTCGCTGGTGTTCTCTACCCGTCTGTCTGTCCCACCATGTCTGCTTGGTTCGCTGGTGTTCTCTACCCGTCTGTCTGTCCCACCATGTCTGCTTGGTTCGCTGGTGTTCTCTACCCGTCTGTCTGTCCCACCATGTCTGCTTGGTTCGCTGGTGTTCTCTACCCGTCTGTCTGTCCCACCATGTCTGCTTGGTTCGCTGGTGTTCTCTACCCGTCTGTCTGTCCCACCATGTCTGCTTGGTTCGCTGGTGTTCTCTACCCGTCTGTCTGTCCCACCATGTCTGCTTGGTTCGCTGGTGTTCTCTACCCGTCTGTCTGTCCCACCATGTCTGATTGTTTCCCTGGTGTTCTCTACCCGTCTGTCTGTCTCATCATGTCTGCTTGGTTCGCTGGTGTTCTCTACCCGTCTGTCTGTCCCACCATGTCTGCTTGGTTCCCTGGTGTTCTCTACCCGTCTGTCTGTCCCACCATGTCTGCTTGGTTCGCTGGTGTTCTCTACCCGTCTGTCTGTCTCATCATGTCTGCTTGGTTCGCTGGTGTTCTCTACCCGTCTGTCTGTCCCACCATGTCTGCTTGGTTCGCTGGTGTTCTCTACCCGTCTGTCTGTCTCATCATGTCTGCTTGGTTCGCTGGTGTTCTCTACCCGTCTGTCTGTCCCACCATGTCTGCTTGGTTCGCTGGTGTTCTCTACCCGTCTGTCTGTCTCACCATGTCTGATTGGTTCGCTGGTGTTCTCTACCCGTCTGTCTGTCCCACCATGTCTGCTTGGTTCCCTGGTGTTCTCTACCCGTCTGTCTGTCCCACCATGTCTGCTTGGTTCCCTGGTGTTCTCTACCCGTCTGTCTGTCTCACCATGTCTGCTTGGTTCGCTGGTGTTCTCTACCCGTCTGTCTGTGCCATCATGTCTGCTTGGTTCGCTGGTGTTCTCTACCCGTCTGTCTGTCTCACCATGTCTGCTTGGTTCGCTGGTGTTCTCTACCCGTCTGTCTGTCTCACCATGTCTGCTTGGTTCGCTGGTGTTCTCTACCCGTCTGTCTGTCTCACCATGTCTGCTTGGTTCGCTGGTGTTCTCTACCCGTCTGTCTGTGCCATCATGTCTGCTTGGTTCGCTGGTGTTCTCTACCCGTCTGTCTGTGCCATCATGTCTGCTTGGTTCGCTGGTGTTCTCTACCCGTCTGTCTGTCTCACCATGTCTGCTTGGTTCCCTGGTGTTCTCTACCCGTCTGTCTGTCTCACCATGTCTGCTTGGTTCGCTGGTGTTCTCTACCCGTCTGTCTGTGCCATCATGTCTGCTTGGTTCGCTGGTGTTCTCTACCCGTCTGTCTGTCTCACCATGTCTGCTTGGTTCGCTGGTGTTCTCTACCCGTCTGTCTGTCCCACCATGTCTGCTTGGTTCCCTGGTGTTCTCTACCCGTCTGTCTGTCCCACCATGTCTGCTTGGTTCCCTGGTGTTCTCTACCCGTCTGTCTGTCTCACCATGTCTGCTTGGTTCGCTGGTGTTCTCTACCCGTCTGTCTGTGCCATCATGTCTGCTTGGTTCGCTGGTGTTCTCTACCCGTCTGTCTGTCCCACCATGTCTGCTTGGTTCGCTGGTGTTCTCTACCCGTCTGTCTGTCCCACCATGTCTGCTTGGTTCGCTGGTGTTCTCTACCCGTCTGTCTGTCTCACCATGTCTGCTTGGTTCGCTGGTGTTCTCTACCCGTCTGTCTGTCCCACCATGTCTGCTTGGTTCGCTGGTGTTCTCTACCCGTCTGTCTGTCTCATCATGTCTGCTTGGTTCGCTGGTGTTCTCTACCCGTCTGTCTGTCCCACCATGTCTGCTTGGTTCGCTGGTGTTCTCTACCCGTCTGTCTGTCCCACCATGTCTGCTTGGTTCGCTGGTGTTCTCTACCCGTCTGTCTGTCCCACCATGTCTGCTTGGTTCGCTGGTGTTCTCTACCCGTCTGTCTGTCTCACCATGTCTGCTTGGTTCGCTTGTGTTCTCTACCCGTCTGTCTGTCTCATCATGTCTGCTTGGTTCGCTTGTGTTCTCTACCCGTCTTTCTGTCTCATTAAAGTTTAGCGTTCTGACTGTTTCGGTGTCTGTTCCTATTCACACGTCTGTCTCATAAAGACCATACATTCTGATTTATTGTTTGTCCCTATCCACATGTCTGTCTCATAAAGGCCATACATTCTGATTTATTGTCTGCTCCTATCCACATGTGTCTTATAAAGACCATACGTTCAGATGTATTGTTTGTCCCTATCTGACTGTCTGTCCCTCCCTGCCTGTCTGTCCCTATCCGCCATCTTGTCTCACCAACAGGAGTCTCCGTGGCGAAGTGGTCAAGCCGTCTGCCTGCCGCTCCGAAGGTTGTGGGTTCGATTCCGGGCTACGTCTTTCGGTTCAAGGGTGTATTTTTTCTCGGAGACTCCTGGGGTCATCGCTTGAGCTACGGAGTTCGTGCTTTGTGCGACGCTTTCGGTAGACCTCCCTGCGGAAAGAGACTAAGCCGTATGGGTTAAAACCCGGTGGAATGAAGTCGATCCTCTCGACTTTTAAGACTTTTATTTTTGGTCTTACCAGAATCATGCATTCTGACTGTTTCTCTGTCTGTCCATACCCACCTGTTTGTCTCATTGAAACTATGCATTCAGTTTTTCGCCATTCACTTGCCTGTGTCAGTAGAACCATGCATTCTGTTTCTATGTTTGTCCCCACCCGCCCCTATGTCATATTACAGCCACGCATTCTGTTTCTCTGTTTGTCTCCACCCGCCGGTCTGTCATATTACAGCCTTTTGTTTCCCTGTTTGTTCCCACCCACCCCTATGTCATAGTACAGCCATGCATTCTGTTTCTTTGTTTGTCCCCATCCGCTTCTCTGTCATAATACAGCCATTCATTCTGTTGCTCTGTTTGTCCCCACCCGCCTGTCTGTCATATTACAGCCATGCATTCTGTTTCTCTGTTTGTCCCCATCCGCTTCTCTGTCATAATACAGCCATTCATTCTGTTGCTCTGTTTGTCCCCACCCGCCGGTCTGTCATATTGCAGCCATGCATTCTGTTTCTGTCTATCTTTACGCACATGTCTGTCTCTACCCACCTGCCTGTCTCATTACAACCGTGCATTCTGGGTGATTCTGTCCCTGTTTGCTTTGGTTTGTCCCTACCTGCCTGCGACTGTTTGTCTAATCACGTTCCACTAACGCGCATGTTACTTCCGAGGTCTGTACACACGCAACCCTCCTGGTCAGACAACTGTGGCCAATGCATGCAAATACACCCGTTGTCATCTGACATGGCTTTTAACGTCTCGCCAAATACGGGTACGCCACAAGCCACCAGGAAACATTCTAGATGCTTCTGTTTTATTGTTAGTTTTAATGGGTGCAAGTGTGGCCAGGCAGTAGTAGCACAATTTCCTACTGTGATGTGCGTTCACTGTTTGATCCCACTGTGACACACACACACGCGCGCGCACGCACGCACACACACACACACACACACACACACACACACATACAAGTACTATTTATATTGCCATGACACGCTATTTATGCGAGGCACTTAGAAATCAGGTCACCAGTTTTAGTTGTTCTGTCAATTGTGTAAACAGTGCGTACCTCGCCAATTACAGGCATTGTAAATTACTTCATTGCTCGGCTTTTCTTATTTTTTCGTATCACTGATATTTCTATTCAGTCAAATTTACAAGTGTGATGCAGATAATGATGCGATAAAGATGACAGGATGATGCTGATGATTATGGTGATATCATCATGGTTGTTAATATCAAGAATGCGTCTGTGTATGCGTGTGTATGTGTGTGTGTGTGTGTGTGTGTGTGTGTGTGTGTGTGTGCGTGCGCGCGCGCGCAAGCGCGACAATTGCTCTGAGAGGATCAGAGGACGCATGATTTGCTCCATGTTTCCTGAGGATTATTTGTTTTAATTCATTTTAATTTGTATTTGAAGTTCACAGTTCTTCGTCTTCGTACGTCCGAAATAGTATGTCTTTATTTTAGAAGTAATTGCATGTATTCGTCTGCAAGAGAGCTGCGATATTTACACCTCTCGGCCAACACTTCCGACTTCTTCCCGACATTACTTGACGGGTTAATTTTCCCGGGTTGTTGCGTAGGACATTCCACGGCCTGGTAGCTATGACGTCATCTACAAGTGATGATCTCAGTAGGCACGCCCAGAACTGCCGCGCGCATGCTGATGGACATACGCATCATAACTGCCATAACTTTCCCCTGCGGCTGTGACCGTAATCACCACACAACGCTTAGGTTAGTTATTTCCAAGATTATTTTTTTCCCGATGGTTAAGTCTGTTTCTGTAAAGTAGCCAGCCGAAAGCATCGCACAGAACACGAAATGCGTAGCCCCAGCGACGACCCCCACTGGGGTCCATGAAACAACTTGCACTTGATAACCGATTGACAATCCGTAAAGAACTCACGACCTTCGGTACGCGAGGTAGGCGACCTCACCATTTGGCAACGGAGACCCCATTCTTCAGAACATGCTGGAGTAATACATAACTATAGATGAATCACTTGACAAGTATAACCACAGTTTATGAAAGTTACCAGACGCCATTTCTGGCTTCCCGTTATCAGCCCGAACTCTGCATCGCCCACCTTTTAAGAGTTAATGTTTTGGGGGTCTCGAAGCACTTTCCTGCTATGGGTCTGTGATTTGTCTAGCGCCGTCACATGTTTTAGGCCTGAATAACCAGCTTTGGACAGAGTTGACAGGAATCTGCTGTGGGATTGCCTAAGAAAACATGGAATTAGCAAATGTTTTGCAGCCTTAAACAAAGCGCATAAAACATCTCTACATGTCACCCTGCAAAGTGGCAGGTGTGACGTAATGAGACAGATTAGAAATATCAGAGAATCCCAAAGCCAAAATGCTAATAAATCTAAGGATATGACGCGGTAACACAAAAACGTCACGGAAGATTGTCAACAACAACAAAGGCAGACGGACTTGGGAGCTTTATATCGCATTAGTGGCTGAGTTAATAACTGGAATGGACGAGACAATCTGTGGAGACAACATTCATCTAAACCACAAATAAACAGGTAGACGAACGCAGAAAACTCGATGTCAGATAAACGGCAGGAAGGACACTCAGAAGATAGAGAGAAGAACGCCGTGTGGACGAGCAAGGACATTGTTATTGTTTAGAATTCGAGCGGAGATGGCTTGGGGCATATTATTCGTCTTAATTATAATTGTAATACTAACTAGAGTATGTTATTATTTATTATTGTCGTTGCTACAAGCCTGTGCGCTGCGAAAATAAACAGCGTCATAACTGCCAAAGTATAATGGAGTAGACTTAGTTCTTCAGTTCGGTTTTGGCTTCTCAAGCCTGCATTTGACGACTGTTGCTTACGAGCTGTGTTATTATCAAGTTGCATTGTTTGCGTTATGATATACCCCGAGATGTCGTCTGGCACACCCCAACACTTCACTGGGGTGAATAGAGGAAGAGAAGACTAAGAATAGATGGTAAATATTTCCCCAACTTTCTCAGACGATAGAGCGCAGGTGCCGAACCCATGCCCGACTGTGCTGATGACATTATCAGCTCTGTTCCACACCAACTTCGCTAACGTGTCTGCTAAGAGTTAAGGCCAAAATAAAAACTTCACGCCCCAATAAAGAAGAGACATAATGTTCTGGTGACTGCCATTCTAATAGACAGAATGTAGCAGTAACTACCATTCTAATAGACAGAATGTAGTGGTGACTACCATTCTAATAGACAGAATGTAGTGGTGACTACCATTCTAATAGACATAATGTAGTGGTGACTACCATTCTAATAGACAGAATGTAGCATTGACTGCCATTCTAATAGACAGAATAAAGTGGTGACTACCATTCTAATAGACAGAATGTAGTGGTGACTACCATTCTAATAGGCAGAATGTAGCAATGACTACCATTCTAATAGACAGAATGTAGCAGTGACTGCTATTCTAATAGACAGAATGTAGTGGTGACTGTCACTCCAAGAGACAGACTGTAGCGGTGACTACCATTTCAAGAGACAGAATGTAGTGGTGACTACCATTTCAAGAGACAGAATGTAGTGGTGACTGCCATTCTAACAGACAGAATGTAGTGGTAGCTGCCATTCGTATAGGCAGAGTGTAGTATGACTTCCATCTCTCTGTCCCTCATACATAGAAATACATTGTGATATTCACTGCCTCTCTTTACGCACATCTACTTTTAGATTAAGAGAGCAATGTCTGGTGTGTATCAAACGCGGCTGTCTAAACGACAGATCTGTAAGAAAGATCATGAAACGTAACCCGTGGCAAGTGATCTGGTGTTTCGCTTGATGATTTGTGATGAATGTTTAATGAAGTGAGGTGTGATATCTAGCCTGTTTAATGTGATATTACGGCTGGTTAGCTATCAATACCGATTCACATGCCCCATCTCTGTCAGAGTTAAAGGAGTCCTCCCATTGGCTTTTGATGTTTTCGTTGCAGACGACAGTAAGACGTAGATTGCTAGAAGGTTTATTCAAGTCGGGGATGTCTGTCCCACTTTACCATCAACACTTCAGACCATTTTAATGTGCACATCTCATTCCGGTTCTGTATTGTCTGCTTCCTCAAAATGCCGACGGCGTTTCGCATTACGTTGCGAAGAATGTAACAGGCATTGTATGGCTTGTGTATTGGAGCTTTGGGAGTGACCGTATTGCAGTGGCTAGAATGCTTGCCTGTCGGTCCTATCGTCATGTGTTCGAATCCCCGTACATGGCCGTGCAGCGAACTTGTAGCTGTCTCACACTTATTTCGTCAAGCGTCGTGGGAAGGGGTTTTTGTAGTTCCAGGGCCCGTGACTAGCTCAATGCCTCCATGATTCATGAGCATAATTTTTCTAGGATCAAGTAAATTCCCTGCCGGTTCGCTAGACTTGTGATAGGTTCCTTACCAACTTAACGTACAGCGAACTAAACCAAATATTTCGAAGTACGACCAACCTCAGGCACAGGTGTCTAGTAGGTTGTGCTTTCAATGACACGTGTTACGTCAGCGAGATCGTCATTGGCATGCAACAGCTTCCAATCCTGATGTCCCTATAGCGTTTAATGTTTATATTGTCAACTGTGTCCTCTGATCTCTAATTCTTTCCTTCACTTCAGTAAGTGCCCATCAGTATCTGCAAATGTATTTTGCAAGTACACCTTGATTATTTTTTAGCCTCGGGATAGTGAATTAGATGTCTAGCTTTCTCGGATATGTACGAAAACATTAAAGGGCTATGTTCAGGTTTGTGCAAGTTAAACATCCCCAGGCGGTTAAAAATGGGAAATTGTGTGTGAGTTACTGTAAAATTTAAAGTTAGGAAACCTGCCCACACAAAGAATATTTGCAGCATGTGTGATTTTGGTATTGAATACATTGGGGTAGGATGTCTGCGCAACGTGTGGCCATTCTCCTGGTGTTAATGAGAGAAGACTCCAACATTTAAGTACTGAAGGAGTTATCCGAGTGCAGTGTTAAGTCCCCTTCTTCTTCTGCTATCAACGTTACATTATTTTACGTTTATTCATTCATTCAGTAGCAAGTCCTTTACAGAACCTCGCTCCCATAACAACCTTCCGGACAACCTCTCGATCATAAGCAAGATGTCCCGCGTCCGATACACCCATCTGGAGATCACCTGCTACATCCTGCACCCATCTTCTCTTTAGCCTTCCTCTTCCTCTCTTCCCAGGCATATACCCCTCCATTATTGTTCTCTCCAAACTTTCGTGACGTTTCAAGTGACCAAAATGTTTCTTTTTTGTTTGTTTGTTATTTTATCGCCTTTAATAGCCAACCTTCTTCACTATTCAGCTTTTGAAGTATGGATGCATTTGTTCTTTTCATTATCCAAGATATTCTTAGAACTCGTCTATAATATTTATATTTAAAAACATGTATGCGTTGTTCAGCTTGTTTAGTAAGTGTCCAGGTCTCACAGGCGTACGCTGCAATGGGAAAGATGCATGCTTTTAAAAGTCTAATTTGTGTGGTTCTATCTGTCCCTCGCCACAATTTATTCAGCTGTTTTAGTCTTCGAAGAGCAGTATATATTCGTCTTTTAACTTCTTTCATTGTGTCACCATTGTTGGTAATCAATGACACAAAATATTCAAAATTTTCCACCACCTCCAATTTTTCGTCATTAGCATATATTTCTTTCTCCATAGTAGTTTTATCTGTATGTATTATCTTTGATTTTGCTGTTAAGATATAAGTTGTGATTTTCGCTATTCAATTGAATTGAGATTATTAGGTTTAATATACCATTCTGTGGTGTGTATAGCAATACTGTATCATCAGCATATCGAATAACTGGTATGTCATCACCACAAATTATTACGTTACAACGTTATAAATTGGATCCTAGCATCCATTGTAGTGCGTAGATGTTCGCTTTCTAGTCCCGTGCTACTTGAGCCAAAATCTTCAGACACCGACGGTTGAGGTTTCTTTTCTGGATCCCTCCTCACTTTGGCAGATTGCCTCCCCAGGCTTGTGGGCTCTGTCCACCCCGGGCCACCAGCAGAGGCGGTAATCCAAATGACACACAGGGATGTGGGGTCCTGATGGGGCGGCACTTATTTTTTTTTATTATTATTATTTTATTTTTTAATGTCTGTCCGCTTCAATGTAAGTGATCCGTAACCACAGAAAAGCAAGCAAACATTTGCCTGACTACAGCCAGAGTTTGCTGGGCCGTGTGGTGGTGTTAGAATCTTGTCTTCCAATTCTTATGTTGATACCAATTTATTTTGTTTATATTTCTCTTATGATTTTATTGTTACTTCAGTGGAACAGAAGATGACGGTGATGATGATGGCGTCTTTCTTGTAACAAATAAATATTTACCTACCCATTCCTAGTCTTTAGGAAAATAGGACAACCCATGTCTGTTTTTCATTTAATTTCTTCTTCTTCTTCTTCTTCTTCTTCTTCTTCTTCTTCTTCTTCTTCTTCTTCTTCTTCTTCTTCTTCTTCTTCTTCTTCTTCTTCTTCTTCTTCTTCTTCTTCTTCTTCTTCTTCTTCTTCTCCTCCTCCTCCTCCTCCACCTCCTCCTCCTTCTCATCCGCCTTATCCCCCTCCTTCTGTCTCCTTCTCTTATTTTCTTCTATTGCTGCTGCTGTTACTACCACTGCTATTACCATGCTGCAGCTACTACTACTCCCACCAGTGCTACTACTACTACTACTACTACTACTACTACTACTACTACTACTACTACTACTACTACTACTACTACTACTACTACTCCTGTTACTACTACTACTACCACCACTACTACTACTACTACCACTACCAATACTACTACTACTACCACTACCAATACTACTACTACTACCACTACTACTACTACCACTACTACTACTACCACTACCACTACTACTGCTACCACCACTGCTACTACTACTACTACTACTACTACTACTACTACTACTACTACTACTACTACTACTACCACCACGACTACTACTACTACAACTACCATTACTACTACTACTACCACCACTACTACTACGACTACCACTACTACTACTACTACCACCACTACTACAACTACTACTACTACTGCTGTCACTACCACCACTACTACTACCACCACCATTACTACTACCACCACACCACTACTACCACCACCACCACTACTACTACTACTACTACTACTATTACTACTACTACTACTACTACCACCACTACTATTACTATCACTACTACTACTACCACCACTACTATCACTATCACCACCATTACTACTACTACCACCACCACCACCACCACTACCACCACAAACGCTGCCACTAAGCTATCTACTACGTACTACCTCTGGTGCTGTTGCTCTAATTCTTTTTTATCTTTTATTTTTTTACTTATTACATGTATTATCAGCATCATTGTTCTCTGTTTATTGAGATACGCTTAAATCCCCACAGTTCTTTTCTGGCAGCGATTGCTAGGGTTGGTTGGTTGGTTGGTTGGTTGGATGGTTGGTTGGTTGGTTGGTTGATTGGTTCGTTCGTTCGTTGGTTGGGTGTTATTCATCAAAAGACAAAGCTTGTATCTATTGGATTGGGGTTGGTGTTCACTCGATTCGGTGCTAAAGTGTCATCTCCACGGAGAATGTGTTCTGAATGTGACATCTTTTTATTGGTCAGTATGTTTTCCGTCTCGCAGAAGGCTATCTGTAACAAGCTACGTGGAGGGTCCCAAATAGCCCGGTCACAATATTTCATTAATCTTCTATAGCCCTGGCTGGGTTAGGTCTTTTCTTGCCAACCCTCCTCCGTTTTCCCTGGACACACTGTCACGCTTCCTTTCGACCTAGGGACCTATTTCCTGCAGTGTTCTTCTGGCTGACGCATAAATAACATGGCAGTCGTCAGAACAACTTGGAAGTAATTTTATTAACCTAATCAAGAACAGCACAGGAACACATAAAGGCAGATAAACAGATAGATCTACACAGACACTACACTGGTAAAGTTCCAACACAGAGCCTCAAGTCGCCACAGTCACAGATCCAGCTTCAGATACTGTCTGATCTGTCCACACACTTCTCACCAAAGATGTCCGAATCTCCTTCCTTCTCCAGCAACTGGGTGTAGGTTCAACCGGCTTTTGTAGAATCCAAGCGACTGGTGTGTTGAGGACTTCTGTTCATTGTCATCTGAATTAGTTCGGCACTAGGTCTTCACTGACCTATGAAAGGCTTTAGTGTTGCCGATAAGGTGAGGTGTTTGTGAAGGATAATGGATGGGTCCTTTTAATGTCCGGTATAAAATGGGTATGCCAGAAAATCACTCTCAGGCTCCCTCCAGACAACAACTGCTCTCCGGCGTATGTTGTTAAAACAAAACCGGCAATGCACCAGTCATACAAAATGTCCTTGCCTCAAGACCTGCACCTTGCCTCTGTCTCAGAGTTAAGCACACCAAACCTTGAGTTGGCCTCGTTGGACATATTGGCGTTAGCCTAGAAGCACTGGTGATAATGTCCCTTAGAAGACATAGTCACTTCCCATAGAAGAGGACCCTGGAAATGATAAACAAAACCTGAGCGACTGGGCTGACTCATGTATCACACAAATACACTATATTTAATACCTGAATGACCAGGCCTGACCTGTCAGGTAGCCCCTGGATTGGCCACGTCCGGGCTTGAGTAGACCTCCAGCTGGACGAAGTCCGGTTGTCTTTTTGGCCACAAGACACACCCTCCACACTCATACCAAGCCTTTATTATGATTGGGCACATTCATTCCCATGCTTCCCTCTCACTTGCAAACCATGCCTTTCTCACCCGCAAGATCTTGTGGTGTGGTGCGCCTAGTAATCTGTGTGTTACATCTCATTACCTAATAGTATAGTAATGGGGTTGTATGACACGCAGTGTAGTTCCCCACTCCCTGCAAGAATAGGAAAGAAGACACTACCCCCTCCCGGCTCTGCTCTTGTTTGAGCTGTCGCCTCAATGTACCAGCAGTGCCCCACAGAACACATAGATTTAGCGGAACGCAGGTTCTCTAAATGAGATAAAGAAGTCCATTATCTTCCCTACATCATCCTATCTAGTAACAGATGAAAGATATAGTCCTGTGAATAGCCTCTTCTGGCTCAAGAAGATAGATCAGAGATTGGTGTACCCCATCCCCAAGAATACCATAGCCATCCACTGAGTATATACAACAGAAAGATGACAATCTGTCCAATTCAAGCCGTAGATAGAAAGACAGCAACAGCTCATCTGACGCCAAGAACAAATGAAATCCTCTTGGGAGATATATGGTTCAGATTCACTTCCCCGGCTATGCCAAGGACAAGACGCGCAGCCAGATCGGCTAACGGTCACCCAACTCGTCATTGGTTATGATTGGCCTTTCGCCAATTCATCTTCCCCTTCAACACATTGTATATTTATAACTCCATGTTTGGCTGGAGTACCCACAACCTAAGCCCTACCTTTCTTCACCACTTCAGTAGGATGTTGCATCTCTGTCCCAATCTTCAAATCGACTTGACAAGATGCCACTATCCAACGGTAGGTGTGTACACGGCCATGAATTGCTTAGCAGCCGCACCAGCGCACATTTGGCGCAAGGCGCTCCATCGGGTCTACCCGATGTGAACGACATTGGCTACTTGCTCCATGTAAAGATTGTGATAGGAAGATAACCCAAAGAACCATCTTTCATGGAGATTTGAGAGAACAAGAGAACTGAGAGCTTCCGAAAGCCGTTCCCCCTTGTCTACCCAAAATAAAAGAATGCATAAGGACATGGACCACTGGCGTTTCGCTACATAGGCCCCCTCTTAAGAAAGTCGAACCCTACGAACTTTCTACTGTCAGTGGTTCTGTTCGAATGACCCCACCCTCACATTCAACCATAGGATGCCGTGATAAAAAATCTGCTCCCACATTCTCCCTTCCGGGGATGTATTCGACCGTGAACTGATACGGTTGTAGGAGCAATGACCATCTCATCAACCTCGCGTTCAGTTTCTTAGAAGTTGCCAAGAACGTCAGAGGTTGATGGTCGGACTGCACTTTGAACTGGACTCCATACAGATAAGGTTGAAATTTCTGTACCGCCCACACTAGAGCTAGACATTCCCGTTCGACGGTGGAATAATTCCGTTCGGCGGGTAACAGTTTTCTACTGGCATACGCCACCGGACACAACACCGAAGGATTATCTCGCCCTTCCTGCAACAGAGTTGCTCCAATCCCTATGTTACTCGCGTCGGTTCTCAGAACAAACGTTTTCTCCAAATTCGGGAGTTGCAGGACTGGCCTATCCACCAACGCCTGTTTCAGCTTCCCATAAGCCTCTTCACAGCTCGGGGTCCAGACTATAGGATCTGGCGATCCCTTCTTCAGGGTTTCGGTTAACGGCGCTCCAATTTCGTTGAACTTTGGAATGAATTTCTGGTAAAACCCACACAGAGACAAGAAAGACCTAACATCCTTTTTGGATTTAGGACGGGGTGCGAGACGGACCTTCTCAATATTCTTTTCTTCCGGTACCAGTCCCCCTGGGGTAATAGTGTGTCCCAGAAATTCCAAGGATTGATATCCAATCATACATTTGGCTGGACGGGCGGTTAACCCCTCCTCTTTCAATCTTATGAAGATCTTTTCCAAGGATTTCAGGTGATCCTTCAGATTGTCAGACGCGATGAGAATATCATCCATAAACGAGACGACAGAGGGATCCCTTAAAGGGTCTAATAACTTTCTCATCATGCGTGTGAACACACTGGGCGCATTGCTCAGCCCAAAAGGCATCACCTTAAATTCGTAATGGCCACTCGGAGTACTGAAAGCGAGCATGGGCCGAACCTCAGGCTTCACAGGGATCTGATAATATCCCCGGCTTAAATCAATTTTTGAGAAGTACTTTGCCCTATTTAATCTGGCAAACAATTGATTTGTGTTTGGTAACGGCTCAACTTGGAATGTCGTACAACTATTTAAATGCCTGTAATCAATACATAAGCGGTGTTCCCCGCTTGGCTTCCTCAACAAGACAACCCCGGCATTATAAGGAGAAGTCGAAGGAGTGATGATGTCGTCGTCCAGAAGCTTCTGGATTTCAGTTTCCAGGGCCTTCTCTTTCGAAAATGGCACTGGATATATTTTCTGGCGAACGGGGTCTTGGGTAGTCAGAGTCATATCAAACTCGACCAACCCTGTCCGCCCTGGCCGATCGGTAAGAATCTGCTGATGGGACTCCAACAAACGGATGACACGGTCTGTTTCTTCAGCCGACAGATCAGGATTTATATGTACATCCCTATAGGTTTCCCCAGGGTGTAATGGATACCCCCTATCCGTTTCTTCGCCCGATTCAGTTTCCATCGCGACCGCCATAGTCATGAGTGGGAGAGAAGTACCATCAGATCGTTCTTCATACTTTTTGAGAAGGTTAATGTGGAAGATTTTGGATTTCCCCCTGATCCGGATGGCATAGTTGGTGCGGGAGACAACCCTTTCCACCGGGAAAGGCCCCTGCCAACCAATCTCGAGTTTATTGGAACCTACTGGAAGTAACAACAGAACCCGATCCCCCACCTTAAGAGACCTATCTTTCGTCCTTCTATTGTAGTAGGCCGCGTGTCTCTTTCTGGCCGCCCTCAGATTCTGAGCTGCCAAAGCCCAACCCGTCTGGAGTTTCTTCTTTAACTCTTCGACGTATTTATATGAGGATACAGCTTCTTCAGAAGTTTCCTCCTCTGTCCAACATCTCAATAAGGCTTCTAAGGGACCCTTGATTGGCCTCCCGAATAGTAGAGTGGCTGGAGGCAACCCGGTCGACCCATGGGGAACCTCCCGATAGGCGAACAAGGCGGCTGAGATATACTCATCCCATCTGTCTGGTTTCTCTTGTGCCAGCTTCCGAAGCATGGTCATCAAGGTACCATTAAACCTCTCTACTTGCCCATTAGACTGAGGGTGATACGGGCTTGTGTGAATGTGGTTGGTCTGGAAGATACGAAAGACTTCTTCCATCAGCTTACCACAGAACTGAGACCCATTGTCCGTTAGGATCTGGTTGGGAAATCCCAACCTAGTAAAGGTCTCCATCAGTGCATCAGCCACTCGCTTAGAGTCGATTGTGGCCAAAGGTATCGCCTCGCCCCACATGGAACAGCAATCCACCATCGTGAGAATGTACTTATTCCTCTTCCTAGTCCTAGGAAGAGGACCAACAAGATCGATGGCAACTCTCTCGAAAGGAGAGTTCATAATGGGCATGTCTCCCAGAACTACCGGAGCTGTCCAGTGTTTTGGTGCCACACGCTGGCACTCTGGGCACGACTTGACGTACCTACGCACGTCTCCAGTCATCCCTGGCCAGTAGTAATGGCAGGAAATGCGCTGGAGAGTTGCCCCGACACCCATATGTCCACTGAAAGAAATGGTGTGTCCCATATGAAGAAGCTGTTCCCGATAAGCCTTAGGAACTACCAGCTGTCCATGCTTGCGATCCTCCACTCCGGCTCTCCGGTACAGTAACCGATTCTTCATATAATACTGACCCCGTCTTGGTGGGTCAGAACTTTTTGGCAACTGGTTGAAGCAGGGTTGCAAAGTAGCATCCTGGCTTTGAGCAGCTCGTAACTCCCCAGGCAAGGGATTCACGATCAAGGCCGGCGTCTGCTCATCCTCCGATTGAGATCTGGTTTGCATCGCCCCTACGTACATGGGTTCGGTTGGAATCCCTAGAAAGACGTAGCGACAACCCAAGATCATTGGAAAGATAGGATCTAGCAGAACGGCTGCCTGTATAGTGCCGGTAACATATTTTGATTTGATGTCCACCTTCGCAATTGGAAGAGACATCGCTACCGCACTCTTTGTCGCCGTTTGAATCTCAATAGATTCCCCGGTTAGCTGCTCTGGGCTCACTAAATGTGATGAAATTACAGCCTCAAACTGCAGACCTGTGTCGTAGAGACACTCAACTGGTTGACCGTTCACAAGTACCGTTTCTACTACTGGTGGTTTTTCTAAATCTTTGTTCCCAAGATCCCTCCCTTCTACCTCCTTGTGAGACCCTTCCCCGGTTTCTACAAGACAAGCAGCATAGTGAGAGTCTTTCTGTTTACGCCGGCAATCTACCGTATTGTGTGTGGGAGATTTGCAATAGGCGCACCACTTTTCACTCCACTTTCTTTTAGGAGATCCAGGTGGACTCTTACCAGAGGGTTTCTTACTAGGAACTTTATCGAAAGGATCCTCCTTCTTGGTGTGAGCTGTTTTAGGGTTCTTCTTCTTTCCAGCCCATATATCTGGTGGTCGGGGATTGGGTTGTGACAATTCCACATTATCTCCATGAGCTAGCACATACCTTTCCGCCAACGTGTTCACTATGTCCAACCTTTCTGCCCCATTTTCAAGCAAGAAGGTTTGCAATGGCTTAGGCATCATTCTCTTCATTTGGTCCACGACCACCAATTCTTCCAAACTTTCATAGTCGTTAGCAAATCCAGCTAAAGACATCCACTTCAAAAGGTAAGACTTCAATCTGACACTGTAGGCTGCGAACATCTCTCCTGGCTCTCTCTTCGACTTTCTGAACTGTTGTCGATAAGTATGAGCTGTCATCTGGAACCTTTTCAAAAGTGCTTTCTCCAGAGCTTCATAGTCATTCTCCATACCAGGTGGCAACCTAGAATAGACCTCGTACGCGGTCCCCCTCAGGCCCTGTGAGAGTTTCAAGTTCCATTTCCCTCGTTCCAATCCCATAGCCAAAGCCATCGACCGAAATCTGTGAAGATACTGGTCGATCTTATCTTTGTGTTCATCGAACGGGAGCAATGGGAACTTCATTGCCTGGTATGGACCGCTCCCAGAAGTTGTTGAGTCAGGGAGAACTGCGTCTCCCACAGCACCGTCTCTTTCCTTGGCAGTTTGAGCTTTCAGCTCCAACTCTCTCATACGGAACTCATGGTCTCTGACTGCCTGCTCGGCCTCCATCTTCCTAGCCTCAGCCTCCATCCTCTTAACCTCAGCCTCCGCCTCAATCCTCTTAACCTCAGCCTCCGCCTCAATCCTCTTGGCTTCGCGCACAGCCTGTCTGTAGTCTCTTTCCACTTCCTGCACATATTTCTGTAACTCCGCTCCATCATATCCCATCTCACGCCCTGTAGCCTGTACGTCAGCGACATTAAACCCAGCTGATGCCATCTTAAACTCAGAGGGTAAGGGAAGAGGTAATTGTCTAATAAAATTTTCTCACAATTACACAACAAGTTACATTACACAACCACAACACGTCGTATGTCGGTCAGTCTGTGTCAGGAAGAGTATAGACAATAGCCAGGCACGGTAGGCAGAACCTATTGATAGAAAACAAGGATATCTGTCCCCTATCACTAAATCAGCCAGAACTCCACCAGGATTACAAATATCCCGGACGAGCCCCCAGAAATTGTAACAAGCTACGTGGAGGGTCCCAAATAGCCCGGTCACAATATTTCATTAATCTTCTATAGCCCTGGCTGGGTTAGGTCTTTTCTTGCCAACCCTCCTCCGTTTTCCCTGGACACACTGTCACGCTTCCTTTCGACCTAGGGACCTATTTCCTGCAGTGTTCTTCTGGCTGACGCATAAATAACATGGCAGTCGTCAGAACAACTTGGAAGTAATTTTATTAACCTAATCAAGAACAGCACAGGAACACATAAAGGCAGATAAACAGATAGATCTACACAGACACTACACTGGTAAAGTTCCAACACAGAGCCTCAAGTCGCCACAGTCACAGATCCAGCTTCAGATACTGTCTGATCTGTCCACACACTTCTCACCAAAGATGTCCGAATCTCCTTCCTTCTCCAGCAACTGGGTGTAGGTTCAACCGGCTTTTGTAGAATCCAAGCGACTGGTGTGTTGAGGACTTCTGTTCATTGTCATCTGAATTAGTTCGGCACTAGGTCTTCACTGACCTATGAAAGGCTTTAGTGTTGCCGATAAGGTGAGGTGTTTGTGAAGGATAATGGATGGGTCCTTTCAATGTCCGGTATAAAATGGGTATGCCAGAAAATCACTCTCAGGCTCCCTCCAGACAACAACTGCTCTCCGGCGTATGTTGTTAAAACAAAACCGGCAATGCACCAGTCATACAAAATGTCCTTGCCTCAAGACCTGCACCTTGCCTCTGTCTCAGAGTTAAGCACACCAAACCTTGAGTTGGCCTCGTTGGACATATTGGCGTTAGCCTAGAAGCACTGGTGATAATGTCCCTTAGAAGACATAGTCACTTCCCATAGAAGAGGACCCTGGAAATGATAAACAAAACCTGAGCGACTGGGCTGACTCATGTATCACACAAATACACTATATTTAATACCTGAATGACCAGGCCTGACCTGTCAGGTAGCCCCTGGATTGGCCACGTCCGGGCTTGAGTAGACCTCCAGCTGGACGAAGTCCGGTTGTCTTTTTGGCCACAAGACACACCCTCCACACTCATACCAAGCCTTTATTATGATTGGGCACATTCATTCCCATGCTTCCCTCTCACTTGCAAACCATGCCTTTCTCACCCGCAAGATCTTGTGGTGTGGTGCGCCTAGTAATCTGTGTGTTACATCTCATTACCTAATAGTATAGTAATGGGGTTGTATGACACGCAGTGTAGTTCCCCACTCCCTGCAAGAATAGGAAAGAAGACACTACCCCCTCCCGGCTCTGCTCTTGTTTGAGCTGTCGCCTCAATGTACCAGCAGTGCCCCACAGAACACATAGATTTAGCGGAACGCAGGTTCTCTAAATGAGATAAAGAAGTCCATTATCTTCCCTACATCATCCTATCTAGTAACAGATGAAAGATATAGTCCTGTGAATAGCCTCTTCTGGCTCAAGAAGATAGATCAGAGATTGGTGTACCCCATCCCCAAGAATACCATAGCCATCCACTGAGTATATACAACAGAAAGATGACAATCTGTCCAATTCAAGCCGTAGATAGAAAGACAGCAACAGCTCATCTGACGCCAAGAACAAATGAAATCCTCTTGGGAGATATATGGTTCAGATTCACTTCCCCGGCTATGCCAAGGACAAGACGCGCAGCCAGATCGGCTAACGGTCACCCAACTCGTCATTGGTTATGATTGGCCTTTCGCCAATTCATCTTCCCCTTCAACACATTGTATATTTATAACTCCATGTTTGGCTGGAGTACCCACAACCTAAGCCCTACCTTTCTTCACCACTTCAGTAGGATGTTGCATCTCTGTCCCAATCTTCAAATCGACTTGACAAGATGCCACTATCCAACGGTAGGTGTGTACACGGCCATGAATTGCTTAGCAGCCGCACCAGCGCACATTTGGCGCAAGGCGCTCCATCGGGTCTACCCGATGTGAACGACATTGGCTACTTGCTCCATGTAAAGATTGTGATAGGAAGATAACCCAAAGAACCATCTTTCATGGAGATTTGAGAGAACAAGAGAACTGAGAGCTTCCGAAAGCCGTTCCCCCCTGTCTACCCAAAATAAAAGAATGCATAAGGACATGGACCACTGGCGTTTCGCTACACTATCTTTACCATAGCGATTCTTGTTCTAATCTCTTAAAGGCACCTCCGATCAGATGTTATGACAGTTCCTAGATAGTTGTTTAAGAAAATCCCTTTTTACCCGTATATCGTATTGTGGTATTTTTTTTTCCTCCTTAATGACGACCGTCAGCGGATCGCGCCGCGTTGGTTACTTACGGGGGTATGTGAGCCGGTCGCTCAGAAAGCAATGGCAAACTACTGAGTGTAATCTTGCCAAGACATAAACAACAGCGGTAAAATGCTGGTGTTGACAGCGATGTCCTGTAAATAGGATATGCGAAACAAAATGACGACAATAAATAATTTCTGTCCTCTTCCAATGTAATTCCAACCCTAGATGCTCACCGTGTACTATAACCATAGACAACAAGTAATAATTTCAGCCAAAAGGCTTCATGAAAATATGATATGGCAAAGAGGATTGGAGAGTCGTGGTGCCGATGACTTCATCAGGCAAGACACCCGTAGAAGAATACAAAAGTGGCCATGGCTGAACATGTTGACGTCTTGATAGAAGTGACCTTGAAGTCTGCCCTCATTTTAAACAAGACACCAGTCTGTGCCGCCATTACCAAATCTCATAATTCAAACTGGGAGCTCTTTCATAAATTTTTTTACCGCGTCTGAAAATAATTAAATACATAAATAAAGTCTGTTCAAGGTATGACAAGTAAACATAAAGGCACACAGTAAAAACAGTTTCTTTTCTATTAAATAATGCATACAAACAAATATGTAATCACATAACTGCTGATGAATCAGTTATTCAGATATGTTGAGTCCTTGCATTAGGATACATTGCTCTTAGCACTTGGCGTAGTTAGCATAAGACAGCCATGAGATACTGTTGGTAGACACTTGTCAGAGCTTTGGAAACATTGTGACATATTGATTTATTTGGTTGTTTCGGGATTTGAGATTTAAATATTGAGCACAACCCACTACTGGCAACGCTGATCATATTCTGGTATGAGCCTAAGGCCTATCCACGTCAATGTGGAAGCACTAGACTCGAGTTTCGCTCTCGTTTGAGCTCGTCAGTAGTGCATATCCCTGACCGGATCCGGAAACAAACCCCGGATCACTGGCGTGTGGAGCGGGTGTGTAACCACGCGGCACACGCTGGACAAGGCCAAATTATTATAACAGAACACTACAACGTCACCCATCGTAGGCTGCAGCTCAAGATTTGCCCGATCGCCGCGACTAACGTCCATCAGTCGATGTGGACTCGAACGATCAGGTCTTCTCACTGGCAAGGCACACCAGGCTGCCTAAATTCCAGCGAGCAATAATCAAACTGATTTATTTTGTTGTTTCGGGATTTGAGATTTAAATATTGAGCACAACCCACTACTGGCAACGCTGGTCGTATTCTGGTATGAACCTAAGGCCTATTCACGTCAGTGTGGAAGCACTAGACTAGAGTTTCGCTCTCGTTTGAGCTCGTCAGTAGTGCATATCCTTGACCGGACCCGGAAACAAACCCCGGATCACTAGCGGGATCAGAGTGAGTGGTTACACACCCGCTTCACATGCCAGTGATCCGGGGTTTGTTTCCGGATCCGGTCAGAGATAACATATAGTGTTAATGCATAACACTACTATGGAAACATAAATATATGTTAATGAGGAAAGATTTGAGGTGGTGGAAAATTTTGAATATCTTGGGTCATTGATTACCAACAATGGTGGCGCAGTGAAAGAAATTAAACGACGACTATTAATTGCTCTTCAAAGACTAAAACAACTGAATAAATTATGGAGTGGGACAGATAGGACTACAAACATTAGATTTTTAAGAGCATGCATATTTCCCATTTGCAACATGCGTCCGTGAGACCTAGACACTTACTAAAGAAGCTGAACAGCGCATAAATGCTTTTGAATATAAATGTTATAGACGGGTTCTAAGAATATCTTGGGTAAAGAAAAGAACAAATGCATCCATACTTCAAGTGCTGAATATTGAAGATGGTTGGCTATTAAAGACGATAAAACAAAAACAAACAAAAAATTTATATATTGTGGTCACTTGAAACGTCATGAAAGTTTGGAGAGAACAATATTGGAGGGGTATATGCCTGGGAAGAGAGGAAGAGGAAGGCCAAAGAGAAGATGGGTGCAGGATGTGGCGGATGATCTCCAGATGGGTGTATCGGACGCGGGACATCTTGCATGTAATCAAGAGGTTTTCCGGAAGGTTGTCATCGGAGCGAGGTTCTGCAAAGGACATGCTAGTGAATGGACCGCTTAATATTGCTACTTTATGGGTGGGGTTTTTAGTTCGTGTTTATACCAGAACCACACGTGGCTTAATATTGTTATGTTACGGATGAGGTTTTCAGTTTGTGTTTATACCAGAACCACACGTGGCTTAATATTGTTATTTTATGGATGGGGTTTTTAGTTTGTGTTTATACCAGAACCACACGTGGCTTAATATTGTTATTTTATGGTTGGGGTGTTTAGTTTGTTTATTTTATCATGGGCAAGGGCATATTTGACCTATCCTGTTCCATTCCCTGCTGCCCATGGATTTTAACGTGTGCAGTGGGTTTTTCAACTTTATCTGAGAAGGCGAAGATGTCCGATCCACTACCAAGGGATCATTTGGAATGCGGGTATAGCATCTTGAATGCCTTATTTTGTATATTGGTTTTAGGAAAATTCACAGCTCAACAGCAGCGATTCGTACCGGTCAGCTTGAGTCAGAGACTGATGATCTACCTTTAAGCCATTCCCGCACCTTTATCTGTATGTATGGCATAAACTCTTGTAGGCTGCCGAGGTGCAGCGACTGATGTTTCCTAGGGAAGATCTTCCTCCACACCGTATCTTCCCCCACACCGTATCTTCCCCCACACCGTATCTTCCCCCACACCGTATCTTCAACAACGTTTATAAGTGTGACTTGCGTAGCCGCCCACCTCTGTAATCTTGTCCGTTCAGGATTTCTCTCGTCTGCCTCTTCATGTGCATTAAAAAAATTAAGTTGCATGTCCTTCACAGGACGTAGCAGTCAACCCCAGCATTTTCGCTGTTCGTGATTCCTGGGCAAATTTTACGCTCAGTAGTTTGCCATTGCTTTCTGAACGACCGGCACCTATACCTTTTTCGAAAAAAACAGCATCGCTGTGTTTCGAACCCCGGTATACGGGTTCACAAACCGCGTTCACTAGCCCTTAGCCACAGAGATACCTTCAACTTTTCCTGGCACAAGCAGCTGTGGCAAGCATACAGGCTTAATTAGTCGCTTTAATGACAGCGAATTATCTTCCACAAGCAGTTGTGACGAATAGACAGGCTTAATTATTCGCTCTAATGACAGCGGAAATGTAGTTTCTGTGGACAAGACTAAGAATACCATGGACAGACAAGAAACACAATGAGGCAGTCTTTCAGGAAACAACCAAAGCTCGTTAACTGATTAGAGAAATGAAATGTAATCATTATTTTTTATACACGTTATGAGAGAAAATAAACTCGAAAACTTCGTGACAGCCGGCACAGTTTATGGGAAAAGAGCAAGGAGAATGTAAAACTAAACATAAATACCTGGATGGCTTTGGCCACATGGCTTAATCGGGACAAGAGCATATACCTGATCCAAGACTGGCGTGATCGTGTGAGATGGCGAACCATCGGCATGGCACATGATGATGATGGTGTTATAAGAAGGCAGAGTAGAAGAAAAAAAAAAGAAGAAGAGGAAGAGGAGGAAGAAGAAGAAGAAGAAGAAGGGGGGGGGGAGTAGGAAAACCAGTGTGCACTATATAAAGATAGAAATATCTTCTGGCTGAAACGAGTCTCACAAATTATGATCATCTGACGGGACCTGTGATAACCCGGGATGTAGAAGAGCAAACAGCTTTTGGGGAAAACACCTCGGGCTGTTGGCATTTTTAGATATGAGAATTGCAAAGATTAAAGCGAGGCTAAACAAGGCGCCTTTGTGGAGTCTTCCAGACAAGTCAGGCACTCAAGTGTGTATAAATAACAGGATTAATTCACATTTCCTAGCTGAAGCACCCATTGACTTTCTCGTCGCTTCTGCCAAATTTTGTCGTAAATCGCCGCAGTCGGGGGAGGAACAAAGTAGCCCAGTTTTCGCGCTGGTGTTATGAAAAGATCGCCAAAGAAAGTCAGAATTAAAGGCTTGTTGAAAAGTGTGCCATGGTGGGTACCAACAAAGAGGTGTCTTTGCTCGGCGGATAATAAATGCTCAGGTGGGGTCGTTAGTCTGGAAGGGAGTTCAAGTAAGAGTGGGGGGGGGGGGGGGGATGTGTCGCCGACATCATTAAGCTGTTGAAATGTAGTTTATCCGGTCGATTCTTCCACAGGAAAATAGAATTATTAAAAATAGAAAATAATATTATTGAATGAGAAACCGACATTGAGAAAGATCGGCTGTATAAGAATACTGTTGCGACTCGGTTGAGATGGATTGAGTTGAGTCAAGCGCCGACATCAAAGCTAAAAGAAGCAAGATTAGTATGAGAGAGAGAGAGAGAGAGAGAGAGAGAGAGAGAGAGAGAGAGAGAGAGAGAGAGAGAGAGAGAGAGAGAGAGAGAGAGAGAGAGGTTGGTATGGATCCTGCAATATGCCGTATGAGGTATGCGGAGTAGGTCGGTCTACAAATACGAGGCTTCACTCATACTGTTCGCTATGAAATAGGATCAGTAAGGTTGATTGTTATACCACGTATGAGAATGAAAGAAAAAAAAGGGATGCTAATATATAGCAACACTCGCATTTAAAGACGCATTTTTGCAGCTGACGAGCTTCTAAAGGGGGGGGGGGGTCCAGAGGCGTACTAAATCCCTAGCAATGATAATATGGAATATGTCAAAAGAGAGTCTCTTTGGCTACTTTGCCTAGTTATCGTTCCACCGCAGCTACCACTGTCTTGTTACCCCATCACTTCAACTACTTCTGTCTAGTTACCGTTCCACCGCAGCTACCACTGTCTAGTTATCCTTCCACCGCAGCTACCACTGTTTGGCTATCCTTCCACCGCACTAATACTGTCTTGTTACCCCTCCACCGCAGTTACTTTTGTCTTATTATCCTTCCACCACAGTCACTTCTATCTGGTTATCCTTCACCCCAGCTACTTCTGCCCGGATCCTTCGGTGCGGAACTTCAATCAACCGATACTTTACAACTTGCATACAAACTGCTTGCTGTCGCGTTTACTGTCATCTGCTGATCTCTTTCCCCTCGCGTCATTCATACCTCCGTGACAAATAATCCACTGCGCCATCATTAGTTCCCCCTTCACAGTTGCCCCTCATAAATCTCTATCCTCGTGGACTAGTGTGATGATGACATACGCCGACCTGATGGCCGGGCACCCAGGCACTCGACTACATCATCTGTCTTTGTTATCAGGACTCTGGAAAAGAAAGGTACAGAGGGGGATATTTTATCAGAGGTTTCTCTGTATGCCCTTCTTGTATAACGTATGGTTGTTCTTTGTTCCAAATTAGATCTCGGTGGTATCGTTGACAATCGGGGCTCGACCTTTATCAGGTAGATCTACTCTATAGGTTTTACAAATATTTTCTGATTTATGTCAGAATCTATCTCAAATGACATCCTTGAATTTAATGGCTGTCTGTTTATGGAAACTTTAGTATTATCCCTGCACGAAATGGGGAACAAATGGTAGCAGCGTATACCTGCGATGTTGTGCGAAGATGAACTATTTCTTGCCGAGAAGTGAATATAGAAAACGCGCTGTCGTAACTGTGTAATACAAGAATGAATTACTATACAGAGCGATATGTTTATTCTCTTGATGGAAGGTCCCATATATGGGGCCATTATCCTCAAACGTTCTCTTGTTTTAAACTCAATATTCGGAGCCCATATGTTGATATAGTCTCTTGATGGATGTCCCAGTATTTGGGGCCGATGTTTTTTAAGCAGTTATATTGATGAAAGTCCAGTGTTTTATGTTGATATGTTCAGGAATATCGCACGGTTTACACAAGACCACCCCATTTTACAAGTACAAGCAAAGGAATCATTTGCACACCGCATTGAGCATCTGGTGCTTGCCCCATATTTGAATCTGCACTTGCTGGATGATATGGAGAATATCACGCCGGTCGCCTTATCTTCTTAGAACATTTTCTGGTACCCATTTTAGTTGAGTTCGATCCGAGAGCCCAGGTCAATGTTAGAATCCGTCTGGGTGGGAATCCTAACACATGACCATCGGGGAGACAGGTAGCTACTGCACCAACTCTGCTCCCCTGGGGCATGTCATCAACTTTAACTTCATCCTCTGGGAGGAGGGCATTGAGTCATAGTTTGGTGGACAAATATTGTTTAATTGGGCGGCTATTGCTAGCATCAGCACGGGAAGTCTTCCTTGGCTTCTGAAGAAGAAAAAAAAAAGGGGGGGGGAGGGGCAGAGCACGCACGGGAATGTCATGCGTGGACAGATAGGTTTTGGTTTCATATTTCATGTTCACTTAGTTTGAAGAGTTTTAGTTAATGTGGAACGAATACCATCGGATCAACTTTTGGTGTGAAATTTCTTGGTGGAAACAAAAATATTTTATGGACACATAATATTGTTATAGGACGTTTCAATTACCCCTAGCATTTATTGAATGTGATTTGTAGTCAATGTTGGTGGAAATGATTAGACACGCAGGCACGCTGTGGCCCAGCAGCTGTCATCAAACAGCATCAAACACCTGAATGTGTCGGGGCACTGAGATGTTGACACTATAAATGAAGTTACAGACATGAACTGGCAGAATGTTTCCTGACAGCAATATCTGCCTGTTTTAAGACGCTATAGATCGTGGAGCTGCCATATTCTCTTCACATATACTAGATTATCATTTTCACATATTGGTGACCATGTCCATATCTGGCTATCTGTACTCCCCATAGTGGGTGCGTTGGTGTAACGGTTTTTGCGTTATGGCTGACAATGGCATTATCGCGGCTGGACAACGATTCACTGCCAGCACTCGGCTTTCGTTACGGGAGAGAAAGACCGACCACTTATTCCTTTGGGCACTCAGGCCTACACAATGTGATAATCCTAACACTTCACATACAAACAACAAGTTCTTGCTAAGGGACTTGTTTTCTTTTAACTGTCCATATAACAACCATTTTGCCGCCCAGTTAACAAGGGAGGGTTGATCTGTACAAACGACAAAAGATCATTCCTAAGCAGGGAACCCAAACCCATTTGTAGGCAGCCAAGTTCGCTAGCTACAAAACGACCACGTCTCTTGAGAAGAGTACCATTATCACCAGAATTGCCATAATCAAGACCTATTTTGAAACACTAGCAAAATTCGCTGTCTGTATTGCTGATATTAAATGATGTGAGACTTGGGTTACCGTGGCACGTTGTATTTTTAACCCAACTCTAATGTCCGTGACTCACGCACATCCAACTTCAACCATAGATGGGCTGAACCCATAGTTCATAGCCTTTTACTGGGAGACAAAGTTCACACAAAAAGGTCGTTTTCAGTGTTTGAATACGCCCCAAGATAATGGATGCAAATTGTGCCCCGTTGAATGGGACGTTCATCTTCGGTGGCAATACTCCCACAGTCGACAATTGAAGTGAGTTTTAAGCGACATCTACTAATGAATGCGTGTTGTGTGGTTCGGCGTCTGCTTCATTTATCCTGTTTGTGAGTGTTTGCGGGGTGTTTGTTTGTGTAGACAAAATTGTCCTTCCTGCTCTCAGCTCTCCGGTGTGCTTTAGTGTCACTTGATGCTTTCCAGGGACATAGAGAACCTGTTCTGATTTACGGCAGTGGATCGTGGAAAGTGAGGGAACAGAGTAGGAAGCGCTTGGAGACAACAGAAATGTGGTTTTTGAGACGTATGTTGGGAATACCTTGGACAGGCAGAGTAGATAACACCGAGTGCCTGGAAAAGGATAATGAAAGTGGACATAGAAGACAAATATAAGAAGATAAACCGTGTTCTTTGGTCATGTAATGAGTGGAGATAATGTGAATATGTGACGATTGGAAATCTCAGCGGTGAAAGAGATGGACTGCAACGATGATAATGTGGCGCATCTTCAATATTGTTTGCTCAGAACACCAGGCACCGAGATTTGTAGAGACGTATGGACGTCACGCCAGTTGTTATACCATATGAACTCCACACTTCTTCTTCTTCTTCTTCTTCTTCTTCTTCTTCTTCTTCTTCTTCTTCTTCTTCTTCTTCTTCTTCTTCTTCTTCTTCTTCTTCTTCTTCTTCTTCTTCTTCTTCTTCTTCTTCTTCTTCTTCTTCTTCTTCTTCTTCTTCTTCTTCTTCTTCTTCTTCTTCTTCTTCTTCTTCTTCTTCTTCTTCTTCTTCTTCTTCTTCTTCTTCTTCTTCTTCTTCTTCTTCTTCTTCTTCTTCTTCTTCTTCTTCTTCTTCTTCTTCTTCTTCTTCTTCTTCTTCTTCTTCTTCGTCTTCGTATCCTCCTCCTCTTCTTCCTCCTCCTCCTCCTCCTCCTCCTCCTTCTTCTTCTTCTTCTTCTTCTTCTTCTTCTTCTTCTTCTTCTTCTTCTTCTTCTTCTTCTTCTTCTTCTTCTTCGTCTTCGTCTCCTCCTCCTCTTCTTCCTCCTCCTCCTCCTCCTCCTCCTCCTTCTTCTTCTTCTTCTTCTTCTTCTTCTTCTTCTTCTTCTTCTTCTTCTTCTTCTTCTTCTTCTTTTTCTTCTGCTGCTGCTGCTGCTGCTGCTGCTGCTGCTGCTGCTCTACTAAATCATAGACCCTCTACTGCCTCACGCCATGCCTTCCAGCCCTTGCTCTCCTAGCACAGCTTCTTCCACCGTTGCCCTACTTTATTCGTCTGTCCCTAATTCACTTTTCTTGTGTATTTAGGCCTCACCTTATTTATGTTCCCTTCTGGATTCTATGGGAACGGCTTTCATGACTGGTTTGAATTTTTCAGTTCTAATGTGTTGTACGGAATGAATTAACCAACCCTCCTAAGTCGCCAGTTACGGCCGGTTTGGTTCGGTTACTGTGTTGCTATTCATTCCTGTTCTTATGGTTCTGGCAACATATGGCTATTTTACGCCATTATTGCGCTGTGTATGTTCGTGAACAGGACACCACAAAGTGGGAATTATGTAAACACCATTGGTGTCGCAGACACTTCTGCATAGTTTGTTTTATGAATACCAAATAATACAAAGAAGTATTGCAGAAAGCAGGTTTGAAGAAGACATTACTCAGTGAGATTAGGGTCAGACAATGAAAGCATGTTTGTCATATATAGAGACACAGCTGCTACTGGAAGGATGTGCTAGAACACTGGTTCTCAACCGGTGGGGAATTTCCCCACCCCACCCCATCCCCTAGGGAGGAATTATAGGGTTTCCGGAGGTGGGGGTAGATTAAGATTATTTCAAGATCACGTTAATACAAGAACTGATTACTTGATATTGTGTTCCCCTCCATACTTTACAGTTCTATACTTCTTGCCTTTCTGAAATTCGTTTTATAACGTAAGTAGACCCGCAAATCACGTTTTATGTAGGCGTCTAGACTTGTTCTAGTATGTGTTTTTAACTTTAGCTTCCATGTTAGGGGGCGGGAATTTATAGGGAGGAAATACGAAAAAAAAAGGGGGGGGGATGACATTCTGAACATATGGTGAAAGGGTGCATGGGCCAAAAAAAAGGTTGAGAACCACAGTTCTAGAAGGATGGGAGGAGAGGAAGCATGCAAGAGGAAGGCAACGTTACAGCTGGGTGGGCACCATCAAGCTATGTACTGGGAAAAGCTTATAAGGGTCGCCATTAACACTCTGGACAGCGTGTGTTTGAGACCCATTACAGCCGATTTTACTGCGGAAATGGCAATCGTTCGATCAGTTGATTGATTGATTGATTGATTGATTTATTATTGACATGTTTTGTATAATTATTAAACTTTGTCTTAGTATCTATCTATCTATCTGTACTGAATACAGAATTATTAATGTAATAATCGTCTTCACTTCATTTTGGAATATTTCCACACGTGCTCCATTCTCGCATCAAAAGCCCTGATGATTACAGTGACAATTTGATTAAGTTTCCTCCAGGTTTTTCCTCTAATACTTTCACATGGTGAAATAATAACACGCCTTGTAACTAACAAATACATTGCCAGATTTCTTTACAATGCTCTGACCAAAGGTTACAAGTACACTCACACGTGGTACGTTGACTGGTACAAAGGGAGACTAGCCAATCATAGAAGGTGAGTTTCGGGGGATAAAGAGAAGTTAACAGTTATAGTATAAGCAATGGACGGGACCGCATAGCACTCCGAGCAAACGGACAGGTGCTCTGTATCAGCGAATATAGTCAGTGCTGATCGTTTCAGGAAATACTTCGTCTTCATCCCTTCACGTGTTGTTCACTGCCAGAAACACGCGTATATCCAAAATCACCATCATCATCATGTGGCATAGCAATAGGCGTGGACGGTGGTGATTCGTCATCTCTCACGATCGCCAGTCTCGCATCAGGTATTTCCTACCAGTGTAATCAGTTATGACTAAGTTCTCAAGTGTATCCCTCCGCATTTTGTGCTCAACAAATCTTGAGTGCCCAGGTCTCATTGCTCAAACATCTCCAACACCACATATAGGTAAACACGCCGTTTCAGCTGTTGTTGTATAATTAACGTAGTGTTCTATCGTGGTCTTCAAGAACCTCCCCCCCCCCCCCTTTTTTTTTTGTGCACTAAACTGCACGTTCTAACCAGCGGTTGGATAATGATCCAAGATCAACAAGTGTACATGCCTTTCAGAACCTGCCATGTACACTAGCCACATTACATGTACATTGTTGAGAGCTTGTATATTTCATGTGGCAGCGCTCCGTTTGTACTATTATTACTTGATTTTTATTGTACTATTACTTGACTCATCCGGCTTCCTGGCCTAGAGGTTAGCAACTGTTCTCCGTAATCTCGTATATTCTCGTAAGTAACGTGACGACGGTGAGAATCAGCAGTGGTTCGAATCGCATCGGTAACTTACGGAGTATGTGAGCCGGCCGCTCAGAAAGCAATGGCAAACTACTGAGCGTAATCTTGCCAAAGAAATCAACAATCAGCTGAAAGATACTGATGTTGACAGCGATGTCCTGTAAAGGATATGCAAACATTTATTATTACTACTTGCCTCGCTGCAGGGACAAGTGTACGTGCCTTTCAGAACCTGCATTGTACATTGTTGAGAGCTCGCATCTTTCACGTGGCACCGCGCCTATGTGAGTCATGGATCATTTCTCAGTCTGGAGCTTTTGAGCCTAAATGTTTCCGAAGAATATTTAGAATATCCTGGATTAAAAAGAAACAGAATACGTACATTCTAAAGATCTAAACATCGAAGAAACCTGACTCATAAACATCTGCAGCATGTCTAAGAAAACTCAAATAGCTTGGCCTTAGTAACAGGTTCAGCGGCAAACACAATGCAGGTTTGGACCAATCGTGGTACACAATCACATAAACAAGTATTATAATGTACATTTCTATTGACTGAGCATTTCAATTGCGGAAGATACCACGAAACAAAACAAATAGCTCGATAACCTTAGTATAGCGATATATCGTCCTTGTGTCCAACTGGGAGGTTGTATTTGGCGATTTACTATCTTTTCAGCGCTGAATCAATTAAACGACATAGTAGTTTGGACAAAACAATGATGGAAGGTGTGCTTTCTGCTAGAGGAGGCGGGAGTCTAGTAGCGTGGAGATGGACACGGGACATCGCAGAGACTAGGAGACTAAAATGCATGAGGTAGGGGAACTGCACCTAGGGCTTTGAATAGGATAGGCATTCCTAAAGCAATGTGTGAAAATGAAGCGGAAAAAGTATTATTAAAGTTCTGGATACGACAGCATAAATAATCCACGCAGAAGTAAAGCACACCAAGAGTTCAGAATCAAAACAATGTAAAGTTAGAACTATCACTGTGGACTCAGAACTGGCACTGTGGACTCAGAGCTGGCACTGTGGACTCAGAACTGGCACTGTGGACTCAGAGCTGGCACTGGGGACTCAGAACTGGCACTGGGGACTCAGAACTGGCACTGTGGACTCAGAACTGGCACTGGGGACTCAGAGCTGGCACTGTGGACTCAGAACTGGCACTGTGGACTCAGAGCTGGCACTGTGGACTCAGAACTGGCACTGGGGACTCAGAACACATCTTCATCGAACTGGTCTGGAGACTATGCCATTTACAAAAGCAAAGCGCTCACCAGACTGCCTAGTTTCTTTATGGAGGGGGGAAACTGCCCTGCAGGGAAAAACACAAGACAAACTGTGGGGTACCAGTCAAGACCTGCAGCAATAACCACACAAAATAAAATGTGGGGAATTAGTGGCGACCTGCAGCAGTAATCACAAAAGATAAAATGTGGAGGATCAGTGGCGACCTGCACGGAATAACCACACAAGATAAAATGTGGGGGATCAGTGGCGACCTGCAGGAAAACCACACAAGATAAAATATGGGGGACCAGTGGCGACCTGCAGGAATAACCACACAAGATAAACTTTGGAGGACCAGTAAAGACCTGTAATCGTTACCACACAAAATAAAGTGAACAGTCAAGACCTGCAGGAAATAACCAGACAAGACAAACTGTGGTGGACCAGTCAAGACCTGTACCAGTAACGATACTATACATCAAGTAGCAGTACAAAACAAATCAAATAATAATGGAACAATATACATCTTTACCTTTTTGCTTCTGCTTTCTTAATCTGAAAGCAGGGCATCCTGCAGACAACAGACATGAAGTTTGTATAAGTTTATCATGGATTACATTAAAACAACCAGCATACCTGTGACGCATTAACTGATCTTACGAAACAAAATAAAAAGCACAAAAAATTCACAATTCCTTTGTATAGACTCGATCAAAGGACAACAAAAGCTTGTTTCTTCCTTTCTCTCTTTCAGTAATATGAACCTATTTAAGTATTCCTTTTATTGTTTAATGAATTATTGTACACTTCTAGCGTGTATAGATTTTAGTAGTTGTTTTTGAGTAAATGTATTTGAGTTGTCTGTTTGTATCAGTGAGCGTTAACCGCCGATATTGTATCCTGGGACGGTTAATTGTGTGTTGGTTAAACAACATCCGACAACAGACACCAACAACAGTCACAGGCGTGTGGGTTAATTGAATGAAATTCATGACATATAAACTCATACAATTTGTATGTTTACAAACGTAATGATATGGCAGTTACAGGGGTCGCGGTGGCAGAGTTTAACGCGCTGGGTAGCCGAGACAGTGTCCGAGTTCAATCCTCAGCAGAGGGATAATTAATTTTTAGTAAGATCTGGGGTCGATCCTTTGTCATAAACATGGGTATCAATCATGTGTATGGTACTGTCTTGAGGGGCAAGGCGACGAGGAAGGAAACTCACCCCTTCATCTCATACATCGTGACCTAGACTACGTGAAGGTCTAAAACTTCTCACCCCAGTGATAGTATCCGCTGTGTTTACCAGGGAAGTGATAGTATCCGCTGTGTTTACCCGGGAAGTGATAGTATCCGCTGTGTTTACCCGGAAAGTGATAGTATCCGCGGTGTTTACCCGGGAAGTGATAGTATCCGCTGTGTTTACCCGGGAAGTGATAGTATCCGCTGTGTTTACCCGGGAAGTGATAGTATCCGCTGTGTTTACCCGGGAAGTGATAGTATCCGCTGTGTTTACCCGGGAAGTGATAGTATCCGCTGTGTTTACCCGGGAAGGTTAACCCGGTCACAAATGCCCGCAGAAGTCGGATGTGTCGGATTAATGGCGCAAGAACGCAGCCCTGCTGTAAACAGGCACAACGCATTCACGTCCGAAAAAACTCTCCGGATGAACGCAGAAGAAGAAGAAGAAGAAGAAGAAGCATCAGAAGAAGAAGAAGAAGAAGAAGAAGAAGAAGAAGAAGAAGAAGAAGAAGAAGAAGAAGAAGAAGAAGAAGAAGAAGAAGAAGAAGAGGAAGAAGCATCATAAGAAGAAGAAGCATCAGAAGAAGAAGAAGCATCAGAAGAAGAAGAAGCATCAGAAGAAGAAGAAGAAGAAGAAGAAGAAGAAGAAGAAGAAGAAGAAGAAGAAGAAGAAGAAGAAGAAGAAGCATAAGAAGAAGAAGAAGAAGAAGAAGCATCATCATCATCCGCTGTGAGACAACCTTCCCGCTGTGGCAGCAACTGCTATGTGGTTGTGATGTTAGACTTTCACATCAGTTAGGTCACGGAATAATGAGGTGAATGTTTAGTTTTCATCCTCGCCATCTTTCCTTCCCAGACCATTTGTAGAACATTCTGAAATTCTTCCTGTGATCGTTTTGCGAGGCGCCGTCGACCCCAAAGACGTACTGGGTAAAACAATACAACTACTAACTTCTGTTGAAACCACTATCTTGGTAAGCATGCTGACTAACTACTGTGCCACACTGGCATATAATCGTATTACTGTCTTATAACTGTTGATCAGTGCACATCAAGTGAATTATTAATTGAACAAGAAGTGTTAAAAATAGTGGTAGTTGTGGTGGTGTTGGTAGTAGTAGTAATAGCAGTAGTAGTAGCAGCTGCAGCAGCAGCAGTAGTAGCAGCAGCAACAACAACAAAAACAACAACAACAACAACAACAACAGCAAGAGGAGGAGCAATAGTAGTAGTATTACAGCAGCAGCAGCAGCAGCAGCAGCAGTAGTAGCAGTCCACGTCATCGTCGTCGACGTCAAATGTATGTTGTTATGACGGCTATTATAGTAGAAATAGTAGCAATAGTCGTGACAGTGGTGTTAGTAGTTATAGTAGTAGTAACAGTTGTGGTGCTGATAGTAGTAATAGTAGATTTAGAAGATGTTGATGAAGTATTAGCAGCAGAAAAGCAGCAGCAGCAGCAGCAGCAGCAGCAGCAGCAGCAGCAGCAGCAGTAGTAGTAGTAGTAGTAGTAGTAGTAGTAGTAGTAGTAGTAGTAGTAGTAGTAGTAGTAGTAGTAGTATTAACGAAGGGTGGCAGTAATGATGGTGGTGGTAGCAGTAATTTGTATGGTGATATGACAGCGGTTTTTGTACTATTGTTGATCGTGGTGGCGGTGTCGGAGGAGGTGTAGGTGGAGGAGTATTATCAGTAGAACAGACTAACAGTAACACTTGTGATGATAACGAGTATTGAAACAAGCCTATGACATATATCACACAACCAACAGACAATTACAGACAACATTCAAGACTACATGGCCACCACCATCAATGCCAGACATACCGCAAGTACAAAATAGTTCCACAATTGCTGCATAAATCTGCACATTCTTTCGCACTTTACACTCCGCCATGAGGGAACAAATTACTGAATTCCCGCGCTGTAGAACCCCGATGGCTAGTCTGTGACTTAAACTCATCTCCGGCTCCCATAGGTTAGTCTATGATTCCTCTTCTATTTCTTCATTTACCTCAGTGTTTGGAGCAGTTTTGACCTGAACCACCACTTGAAGGTGGAGATGGTCCTGGTCAGTTCTGGTTCGCTAACTCTGATTGCAGCAGTCAGGCTAGGAGTAACGGAGTGTACTCTTCTATGCTTCTGCGTCTTCGATTCCACAATGCTACATCTTCAATCCCAAAATGCTACATCTTCGACCATAAGAGTGCTACTAGCAGAAGCAGTAGTAGTAGTAGGTTGAAAAGTTTGCATTAAAATATAAAGGTGGTCAATTTCTTGACATCCTGTCGTAGGAGTGGGAAATGTCAACCCTTCACATATTTTCGGTCAGGGATTATGTGGTGCAGTGGCCTGTCCTTGCTGCCTGGCTTTTTTTTTTTGGACAATTGACACTGACTGACTGGCACCTTGCCGTCTTGGCAGACGATAGTTTGTAAATTTCAGTTATACATCTCCATAATACAAAACCTGGGCTGAATTTAAAGACCAAGGGTTGAACATTCAGCATGATCCCTCTCTCAACCTGTCTAGTTTGCTCCAGAAGAAAGGTAACACCAATACGTCTGGAACAGGACAAGCTGCAGAAGCTGCCGGTTTAGCAAAGCAATAATCTTAACTGTCCGCCTGTCGGAGCTTCTATCCTAGACCAGTTACCGACCAAGGCTTAGGGCCTGGTCTGCCCTGTCATGACGTTTAGTCTTTAGTTTGCATTTCCTCGCACTAGGGTAAGGCTTGTACCCTCCCAGTTGCACTCCTCCGCCAGAAGCCGTTGGCACAATGTGGGGTATCGGGTTTGATGATCGCCGCTCAAAATTCGGCGCTAACAGTAAGCACGTAGTACCATCTACTATCATACGGTAGCTAAGTCATATCTAACACCTGACACATACAATTCACACACACATTCTGAAAATGACCCGGTACTATTTTTATCAATCTGGGTCCATCCTTAAGTCATACATGTCGTAAACATAATCCCTGTCACTGCTGGGGATTCTTCACCCGGGTCGCTATCTTGGTGAACATGTCTACAATTCACTTCCAGGTTGTAAGTACATTCAGCATTTGAAAAGGTTGTCTGCCTATTGACTCTTCAACCAGACACATGAAACAGGCGGAAAGGTTTCTAGCGAGTTTTCTTATTTCAGGTGCGTGTTTTTGCTTCTTTGTAATTAACCTGGCTTAGATTGAGAAACATTCCTAGGTTAATTGCAGGTGAAAGCAGGTATATTTTATTGGTGTCGGCGTTGCACCACTAACCTCAGACCATTAAGCCATATGAAACAGGAAATAAGGAAGCTGATGCCCACACAGAAATAACCTGCTGAAATGGCAGGCTAGAATTTATCCTGTCCACGTTAAGGCCATAATTTCTCCTGTCCACGTTAAGGCCAGAATTTCTCCTGTTCATGTTAAGGCCAGAATTTCTCCTGTAATTGCTAAGGCCAGAATTTCTCTTGTCCGTGTTAAGGCCACACTTTCTCCTGTCCATATTAAGGTCAGAATTTTTCCTGTTCATGTTAAGGCCAATAATTTTACTGTAATTTTTAAAGCCAGAATTTCTTCTCTCCATGTTAAGGCCAGAATTTCACCTGTCCATGTAAAGGTCATAATTTCTTCTGTCCATGTTAAAGCCAGAATTTCTCCTGTCCACGTTAAGGCCATAATTTCTCCTGTCCACGTTAAGGCCAGAATTTCTCCTGTTCATGTTAAGGCCAGAATTTCTCCCGTAATTGCTAAGGCCAGAATTTCTCTTGTCCGTGTTAAGGCCACACTTTCTCCTGTCATTGCTAAGGCCACAATTTATTCTGTCCATGTTAAGGCTAGAATTTATCATGTCCATATAAGGGCCAGAATTTCTTCTGTCCATGTTAAGGCCAGAATTTCACCTGTCCGTGTTAAGGCAAAATGTCTTCTGTCCATATTATAAGGCCAGAGTTTTTTTCTGTTCATGTTAAGGCCAATAATTTTACTGTCATTTTTAAAGCCTGAATTTCTTCTGTCGTCGTTAAGACCAGAATTTCACCTGTTCATGCAAAGGCCAGAATTTCTTGTGTCCATGTTAAAGCCAGAATTTCTCCTGTCATCGTTAAGACCAGAATTTCTCCTGTCTATGTTAGGGCCAGAATTTCTCCTGTCCATGTTGAGGCCCGAATTGCTCCTGCCATCGTTAGGGCCAGAATTTCTCCTGTCCATGTTTAGGCTAGATTTTCTTCTGTCATCTTTAAGACTAGAATTTCTCCTGTCCATGTTAAGACCAGAATTTCACCTGTCCATGGTGAGGTCAGAATTACTTCTGTCATCGTTAAGACCAGAATGTATCCTGTCCATGTTAAGGCCAGAACGTCTCCTATCCATGTTAAGGCCAGAACTTCTCTTGTCCATAATAAGGCCAGATTTTCTCCTGTCACTGCTAAGGCCAGAATTTCTCCTGACCGTGTTAAGGCCAGAATTTCTCCTGTCAATGTTAATTAAGGCCAGAATTTATCTTGTCCATGTAATGGAACATTCATTGAGGTGATAGACCAAGTCACCAGCGCTGAGCTTATGGATAAACCTAGACACGGTGTAATGAATCAATCAGTGAGGCACAATTGTAGGAGGTTCGAACAGACGCCCAATGGGGAAACCAGCTGATGACATACACAGACAAGCTGTCCTTATGGACATCACAAAAGGGTAACAGAAATATAGAGGAACCAAAACACCTGGAGAAAATAATTCGAGACACGATGTTAGTTGTACGTGGCAGACGTGGAAACAGATAGCAAAAGATAGAAAGGGTTGACATGCGTTTGGTTGGGGTCTAATCATAATAACCCTGCCGCGGAGCAAGCACGACAGGAGGATTCCGATCGTCAGAAGGGTTTCCCCGTCGCCAAATATTTCTGCCGCTATACAACCTTAACACTCAATGTAGGGGCGGACCGACTGGAGTCTGACTCCTGGTGTCTTTCTCCTGTTTCTCTTCGCAACCTGCCCCCTGCAGTTTCGAGACGTTTTAATCGTTTTCTGCAGGTATCCTACAATCACACTGCCCACGAGTCATCCCGCCCTCGGGGAGGCCAGCGTCGTATACTGACTGGATGCGTGGTGACCTGCCACTACATCATGCATGGCACCTTTCCTGGACTGCGGGAAACACCAGGCACGGTCACTTATTGGCTATTGCGTGACTATATGCCAGAAGAAGAAGAAGGAAGAAGAAGATCTTTTCTATCTGATCTCCTTAGACAGACTTAAGACCAAACATGACCACTTACTATAAACTGAAGTTGCCTGTTGCCACTAACAAGCAGACATATGCATTTGTGTATTCTGGCAATGTTAAATTTTCACAAGCATTCATCACTATTTCATTCACATATATAGATGTAACGTTCTTGCCGTGAACACAAGCAATGTTAAGTAGATGCTCGTAAAGTCATTCAATATGAAATGTGAGGAGTTTTTTGTTTTTTTTTAATTCATGCTGAATACATGAATGACATGAAAGGATGAATCAAGTGCTGCAGATGGAAATCTTTCTATGTGATGTACGTGAGTATTTGGATGTCAGCACGAAACAGGGACCAATAAAAGTAAAAGCAATTACAAATTAATACATGCAAAAGAAATTTATAACAGAAAGACGTCGAGGTATGAATACAGTCTTCTCATTACTGACAGTACAATAGTATCAAGATACGCCATGAACACTGGATGGGACACACGTTGAGACCTGTGAATAGCATAAATACTAAGTCCTGCTGATATGCACAAAGCAAAAGTAAAAATAGGGAGACCCACAAATACACGGGGGAGAGAATTACATGTAGAAACTAAAGCGATGTCACAGAATAGTAAGGTATGGCGGGAGTGGTTAAGGGTCTATGCTCTTCCAATCTTGCTCTTCCCATAATGAGTAGGTCCGCAACTAATTGACACCAAACTCTCGTATACTATGTTTATTTCAGCATCTCCTTCCATGCCTTATCCGTGTTATCATCTCTTCTTTATGTGATTTAGGTCTTCTCTATTTCTGCATCTCCTTCCATGTCTTCTCTGTGTTACCATTTCTTCTTTATGTGGTTTAGATCTCCTCTATTTCTATTGCACTGTAGGTTCCAGATGAGGGACTTTCGTGTTATGTTATTAACGGTTTCATCATCACGTGTGTAATCGAGCTGCAGCATTTTTTCCTTATTGTTTGATTGACTGAGATCTGTTTAGTCCACTCCATGAGCTCAGTGTTGATAATTCTGTCATGGCATTTCAGCTCTTCCCTCCCGCGCAGACACCTGTTGATGAATGTTGTTAGTTTACTAGTAACTGTTTCTGTCGTTCTCCTTGTTTCTCTCTCCTCCATCAGTACTGGTAAGACGTTGAAGTTAAATATTCTATTTTATTTTAGAATTAATTTCTTGTCCTATGTTATGAAGGTTCCTTGTGCTTTTTGTATTTATATTTTAATTCTTATTTGTTTCCCCACGTGTCTCAACACTGCTACCTATATACAGTATGTGTACGATTCCACCTCTTGGGGTGGGGTTTCATCAAGGAGGTCTGGTTGTGTGCTTCATTAATTCTCGGTTTCTTGTCTTCCCCTTGTGAATTGTTAAATCTATTATTGCGACCCCCCATTAAGTGTGTATTTTCTATATGATTTAATGTGTGGGACAGAAATACTATGTCGTCAACGAATTCTCAAGCATTCAACTAATTTATCAGTCCTTTGGATTTTATTTATAATGGTTATTGTTATATTCATAATATTGTTTATAGTTAGTAAAAGTAATAAATAAAGGTGAAACACTGCATCCATGCTTTCGTAGTTTTCCCATTTGTATGTTTGTTGCTTTATATCTTTCGCCCAGTTTTCTTGCTTGTCTTAACGATATAATCTGCAGTAGTCTAAACGAATCAACTTTTAATATATTTTTTTTTTCCATTGTGAATGACAACTTAGATATTGCATGCTTACTTGCGTTCGCTGGCTGTGAACTCCAGCCTGAAGTTCTCTATGTCGGATGAAAACATCCTGTTTTCCAACATTAATATGATGTCATACCGGACTGAGGTTTGCGTGAGTATCCGTTGTCTCATGTCTGGCTTATTGGCGTGCAGACTGGTGGTTCCTCGCCGTTAAGGCAGATACTCTCTGTCGCTTGTCGTCTCTGGGGGGAACAGTAGAATCAACAAGCACACTTCAACTTCCCTTTTTCCAATGTTGGGTCTATTTCCAGACCTTCTACACACCCCCCGTTCCAATCTTCTATTCACTCTCTCTCTCTCTCTCTCTCTCTCTCTCTCTCTCTCTCTCTCTCTCTCTCTCTCTCTAGTATCGCTATGCCATACCTCTCTTCACTTTCCTTCAGAACATACCCACACAACATTGTCCTCCAATAAATACTAACATATTTATTAAATAAAAAGTGTCATGGGTGTGTATAGAGTTATGTAAAGACGTTGTTGGTGTGTTCTATCGTGTAGGTGAGATACGATTGACAGTCCAAGATTCATCTCACTGTGCTCATCACACAACGGCCAGATAATGTCACCACAGCACAGACCTTGTTTACGCTCACCCAGTATAGTGTCTCTCTGAACGATGTTGATGAATTCACAATATCCTTGACAACGTTAGAATTAAACAGTTTGTTCACCACTGCGTATTTTTAGTAGATAATGTCTTTCCTGGTGAAATATCCAATATTATGAATGTTTTTCTTAAAATCCAGGGAATGTTTACACATCCGATATAGTTAATGAATTAGTGTCTATGGATGTAGGACTAATCACAACCCTGCGTATATATTCCACTGACACACTGTTTGTATGAAAGTCCAAGAATGTTCTATTACTCATAGGAAAAGTTCTGGTATTACAGTTTGTTTGTATTTATCTTATGGTCCTGTGAACCATATTGCTAATTCGTTCTATGTGGAGTTGACTTTATTCTTCTGTAAGTCTCTTAGTCAGAATGCCTTATAGGTATCCGTAAATTCTAGAACATGCTGACCTGTATGTATGATATCAGACTTCAATCTGGCCGATATTTATCACTGTACCAGATTAGAGTCCATTATTTCTTTTCAGGATTGTTGCTATTTCTTTGTTCATGGGAACCTGTCGAAAAGACAATATCAGGTGCTATCAACCTAACTCAAACTCATTAGAAGTGAGAGTAGGCTTATGGCCGTTATCAGTTATTACTTCTATAGATTCAGAGAACTGACCTCTGACATAAGACATAGGAGTTATAACCATAACCTAAGACTAGGTAAAAGAAGGAAATGTCATAGGATAGCTCAGAAATCCCAGTAACCATCTATACTAGAATCTCCTATCCTCTATTATACTAGTACTCATACTATCGAGCGTCCTGACACCTTACTCAATCCACTAAGTCACTTCTCAGCTAAATTTGGCCGACACTCAATATTACGGTTACACACGCCAGTTCACTATGCTAGATTTCTACTATACACCACAACTACCTTATAACTATCCTCGGCTGAATCGGGAATACTATTGCACATAACTGCAAATGCTCGTAGGTTTCATCCAACTTGAAACATCGTAACTCCCTTTCCATAATCACTCAAGAATAAATCACCACTTCTCTCGTGGAAGACTAGTAGCACACTAAATTAACCTAGAATATCCAGGCTATTAATACTCTGGCTCTGTACGACTATCCTGGCTTATTCCACCAATTTCTCCCCCTGTCCTCTTCATCTTTTTTCAATAACAACCGAATTTCTCCTTTGATGCACGGTCATTTCGGGACATCAATGATTATCTACTCGTTTCTTCCGACCACAGATATTCGTCTCCGTTACTACAAAAGGCTGTGATACGGCGTGATCTCGAATCTCCGTTTCCCACTTCAAAGGTTAGTGAAATACTTTATTGCGAGTTGTCAGTGTTCAAAGGTTTTGAAATCGCCGTTTTTCCGTCGTCCGTCCTCCAACAAACACGCGATATCTCTTTTGATCTTGGAGTTAATGACTTGTATTCACCTCAAGACCAAAGTGCTCGCTTGTTTTTCTGATCCAAAGGTCAATACTTCCCATCCTCGTGCAATACAAGTAATTTTCTGTTTTAGATTTATTGTAGGATCGCTAACCTATCAGTATCCTGTGACACTCTCCGACTTAGGAAGAATTAGCGATCCTACTACGTAAGCCAGGACCCCGAAGGGATCTGTTGCCCAGGACGCACGACGTGGACGTGTCAGTAGATCTTAGCCAGTATAGAACCTGGCCCTGGTGCCTTGGAAACACCTCTGCGTCTCACAACTCAGATATGCAGGTGTGTATGTTTGTGGTGTTGTCTATCTTGTCCTGTCTGTCTTGTCCTGTCTGTCTTGTCCTGTCTGTCTTGTCCTGTCTGTCTTGTCCTGTCTGTCTTGTCCTCTCAATCAAATTTCCTGGGCATATTTTACGCAGCTTCTTCTTAACAGGCCGGCTCTGTGGCGAAGGTGTTACGGACGCGGTTCGTGACCCCGCATACCCCCGTTCGAAACACAGCTGCGCGCGATTTGGCGTTTCGTTGGTTTTTTACGAAATGGGATGGGTGCCGGTCGTTCAGAAATCAATGTCAAACTACTGAAAGTAAACTTGCCTAGAGATCACAACAGCAAAAAATGCTGGTGTTGACTGTAACGTCCCGTAAAGGATATGCAACTAACTTTTTGTCTTCTTCTTAACAGTATGTTAAGCGACTGAGTGGACCGGAATCGCATCTTTCAAATATATTAGGTGCGAAATGAGCTATTCACGGACAGCTTTGAACAATATCAAGGGACAAGAATATCTAATCTTCAAGAGATCTTGGGTCAAACAAACAATTGCTGGCCTGCTCCAAGCTGACGGTAACCACGGCAGGAGGCGATAACTCGTCGCGATTCTTTGTCGGCGACCCATTGAGAACAAAGTGGTCCGAATGGAGAAAAAGCCCGTTATCTTCTTAGCGGTAGTGGTAGGCGACCGCCGGACGTGTGGGTGTTATCGTTAAATATGAACACTCGCTAGCAGCCTTGGCTGGAAGGCCCTTGCTAATCTGCTGGCTGTACGCGTCTGCCGGTGGGTGGCATTAGGTAGCCTGATCACAACAAGTTCATGTTGACGGGGTCAGCCCAACCACCAAAACATCTCCCTGCTGGTCACAGCTGCGCTTGCGATGTTTGTTACCTGGCTTCTGCTTACAGAAGCTTTCCACTTTTCATAGGCGCTCCTTTGACCTTAGAAAATTGTACTTGTCCACTGTCATGGGCGTGATTTATGGATAGAAAATATGCAAGTTTTCGTGTTCATACATGTGTCATGGCGATTTTTTTTGATTTTTTCATTTTTATTTTTTTTTTTGGGGGGGGGGGGGGGGGGGCGCTCGCTCCCTTTGAACTCAAGCGTAGTTCATATACGCTGCTTATAGTAGCACTGTATTTTGCGTGTGGATTTTCTTTCCCTATTAACAGTATCCCTCGACATCAGGCGAACCCACTCCAACTACAGAGGTACTCATAATTTACGTCCCCGAGTCAAGAACGAGACGTCAACATTTTAGTCCAACTGATCGGTGTTGGGGTTGAACCCTCTACCTCAGCATCAGCACACCGGATGTTTAAGAAAGAACGCTGTCATCCATTCGACCATGCTGACCTTCTGTTATGGCGATATAAAACTATACGTTTTCACATTGATTTGATTGATTCAACAATCGGCATTACGTTGGGACGCTTTGCTGGTTGTTGAGGCGAAAGGCATATGGAAATGTCCTGAGTACTGTGATGTCGGTTCTTTAGTCATCTGAACGCAAATCATTCAGCAATCGACAACATAACGTCCCGGGGAAACCCTCGAATGCTCAGACTCCCCAACAGGTGCTAATCGTTCATCTGACACACTGGTTGTAAGCGCGGCGCCTTCGTCCTCTCATACGCCCGTCCCTACCAGACCTATGCATAACTCCTAATTAGAACACCATTGAATACGTTGTTTCATCACTTACTGTGTCTTTAATAATTAGTCCTTCATAGACAGTGTTCAGTAAGTCTGCCTTGGCCACGGTAATGTTCCAACACTTTAGTCTTTTGACTTTAAAAATAATTAGCCACCTACACGGCGTCATTGCACCGGTAGTTTGAGTGCAAGCTCATGAAGCCCTCGAATACGGTGTTGACTACTTATCGTATACCTTTGTTATTTCCAGATCCCTGTTGTCTACAGATCAAACATTCTTTAGTATGAAATGCCGGTTACGGGTTCGATATACATCGAGGCAGGTTCGAATGTGTAACATTGACCCGGGCTACCAGGTCGACCCAGCCTACAAGTAGTACC
>OY992890.1:53477428-53609928 GCA_963921405.1 Cepaea hortensis
CCACGGTGTCTCCTGGTCCTTGGCTGTTATCTCTGAATCGCTTGAAACGAAATAAAGAATAGCTTTTTTTTTTTTGTCGGTGAACATCAAAAGAACCCCAATGAATATCCTTTTTTAACCTTAAGTTAGAGTTGATGTACGCCTACTTTCATTATCCTCATTGTGAAAGAGTTCTTCAACCGACGCTCTGTCTACCTTGTGAATCGGCCGTAGAACCTGCACAGACAAGATTAATTTCCTTCTGGTGAATAAAAAAAAATATGTATACCTCTAAAAATATTTAATAACCTGTTTCCGTATAGTTTTTGTATCCTTCTAACCGGTGTTGTATTTTTGTTGTCGAAAAAACGATAAGGTAGTGCGTGAATCATGACTCCGATGCTAAGCGTTGTCACTTGAAAGAGCCATTAATTCTGTTGATGCTGGTAGTACGTTCTCATTTAGTAGGTTGTCGTTTGTTCTGTATTTTGCAAGTGTGTCTGAGTTAAGTGTGTGGTGAACGGAAATGTAGGTGGAAATAAAGGCAAATGGGATATTGATCTGAGCAATCGTTCAAGAGCATTTACCTCCGAGTCTGAAATTGTGTACAAGTGTTTGGGTTCTTTGATAACAACACATCGAGGATGTATTGAGGAAATTGTATACAAATGTTTGGGTACTTTAATAACAGCATAGAAGATGTATTGAGGAAGTTAAATGTAAAATAGCCCAAGCAAAGGCAGTATTTCACAAGATGCAGAACATTCTCTGCAATATTTCTATGTCAGTTGAAGTAAGGAACAGAGATATTAAGAGCTACCCTGAGGCAATCCTGATGTACAAAAGCGAATCATGGACATTCAGCAGACAAATGAGGTTTATGTGAAAGCTCCGGGTGTGGTTTTATAAAAGAATGATGAGAAAACCATGGACGGATAGAAAGACCAGTAAAGACATCTTGAATGAAGTTAATTCACTAAGAGAACAGGTCAGTCACATCAGAAGGAGACAGTCCACATACTTAGGGCATCGTATGAGGATGGAAAACTGGAATGTGTCGTCACAGCGGGAAAATTGGAAGAGAGGAGAAGCAGGGGAAGACCACGAGAAAAGATGCTGGATCGTGTGGCAGGATGGCATGGAGGAACATCGATATCACAAATAATTGGCAGCACATGAGGCAGACGGCTGTGGACAGACATGATCACCAGCGCCACACGATTGGGACTACCAGAAGCCTGAATCTGCCACTACCGAGCCGAACATCGACTGCAAAAGAAAGTCCAGAGTGTAACAGCCGAGAGTTAAATGGTTCTGCCGGATGGTTGAGTGGACAGTGACAAGACAAGAATAGGACCTTGAGGCGTATTGGGTGTCTGAACTTAAAGTTAAAGTTAGTTGAATATCCTTTACACGACATCGCAGTCAACCCCATTATTTTTTGGCTGTCTATGATTTCTGAGCAAGTTTACGTTCAGGAGTTTGCCATTGCTTTCTGAACGACCGGCACTCATACCATTGTTTGAAAATAGGCGCAAGGCGGTCTGCTTCCAAATCATCCGCAGGTGCGTTTCTAGTGCGATATGCGGGATTGCGAATTGCGTCTGTAACCCCTTCGCCACAGAGAAGGTTCTTGGCTGGTTCTAAGCAACAGAAAAATCATATTCACGGACACCAGGACATATCCACCGAAGATCACAGTCAACAATGACAGAACATGTTCACAGACACAAGGACATATCCAACACAGTTCACAGTCAACAATGACAGAACATGTTCACGGACACAAGGACATATCCAACACATTGAGCACAGCCTACGATGGGTAGCGTTGTGATGTTCTGTTGTGATAATTTGGTGTGTCCAGTGTGTGCAGCGTGGTTACACACCCGCTTCACACGCGTGATCCGGGACTGTTTCCGGATCCGGTCAGGGATATGCACTACTGACGAGCTCAAACGAGGGCGAAACTCGTGTATAGTGCTTCCATATTGACGTGGATAGGCCTTAGGTTCATGCCGGAATGCGATCGGCGTTGCCAGTGGTGGGTTGTGCTCAATATTTAAATATCCAACACAGTTCACAGTCAACAATGACAGAACATGTTCACGGACACAACGACACATCCACCACAGATCACAGTCAACAATGACAGAACATGTTCACAGACACAAGGACATATCCAACACAGTTCACAGTCAACAATGAAGGAACTGCAAATGTCCCGGACTGTGAATTTTCCCCCACGATATTCAACACTGGGGAGTGTACAAATGAAGTGAGACACAAGCTGGCCATAGTAATGCAGAGACATTCACCAGTTTTAAGAACATATGGCTCATCACTAGCTTTGACGTTACAGTAAGGTTTCGGAGAACATACAGCATCCGTATAGCAATGTATGGACGTGAGTCATGGATCACCTTCCCTATATAGCAACGTATGGATCATTTAGCAATTACTACAGAAGAAAATTAGAGTGTTTGTGCTCAAATGTTTCAGAACAAGTCTGACAAACTCGTGGCCCAAGAAGAACGAAACACTCTAAAATTCCACCAGATATGAACATGGAAGAAGAATGGCTCATAAACAGCATGATGACTCAAAACTGAAGTACTTCGACCACAATAAACGGTATAGTGGCTTGTAGAGAATTGATGACAGGTATAGTTCTTGGAAGAAGAAGTACTTCGACCACATTAAACGGTATAGTGGCATGCAGAGAATTTATGACAGACATAGTTCTTGGAAGAAGAAGCAGAGATCAACCAGAAGAACAGATGTCCACAAGACCTTGCAGACACCAATGAGTATGGAGCGGGAGGAATTGCCAGACATCGAGAGGCTGTTCGACGTGCAGCCGTGAGGGCGACGTTCTGCAGTGGACCAGCTACAGGCCAGTGAATGTTCTACTGTCATCAACCAGACACAAGATCTGCAAGTCCAGGGTATTCTCACCATGCGCCTGTGTGGGCATTCGAACTCACGCCCGCCAAGCCTTAAGGCCAGCGTGCTTGCCACTAGGCTACCGCGGCTCGTAACAAGGACAGACGGTCTGGAGTGGTCATACTAGGAGCAGGTTCGTGTCACTTCGGTGTCTGAACAGACAGCTCAGGCCGATCTGTGTATAGTAAGTACTCGGCTTGCCTGAGAAGGCAGTGAGAAAAAGAAGTGGTCACATCACATCATGACTTCGTATATATGCAGTCCTATATACCTTACACGTGTCTGGCTGGCAGGCAGGCAGGCAGGCAGGCACTCACGCAGGCAGGCAGGCAGGCAGACAGACATTTCTTCCTACCTACCTACCGACCCACCCACTTACCTACCTACCTACCGACGCAAGCACACACACACAAACATGCACACACATACATGCACGCACACATATACATGCACACACATACATGCACACACATACATGCACACATATACATCACACACATACATGCACACTGACATACAATAGTCTGTTTCATTATGTAATTGTCCCACCGCCCAGCGTTATTTGCCCCATCTTTACATGTTCCATTCACACCAGTTTTCTCAGCCCGTGTGCCGTCGTCAGCCTGTAGGCAGCAGCCATCTCCGAGTGTCTCCCTCCATTACTGATGTATATTTGAGTCGCATGTTCTCTATCCTATGCAACAACAACATTAATGTATTCCACGCCCCCGCCTCGCCGCGGGGGCCTGCTGGCAACCCAACGACTCTGCCATCCAGTCTGACTACACCGTTTTCACCTTGACCCCTCTAACTGGCTCCCTCCCCCCCCCCCTGAAACGCTTACATCCCGTAAACTTAATGTATGCTTGAACAGTTGATTTTGTCGTCCTGGCCAGAATCCTTTTTTCAGCCCCTCTACCCCTCTCTGACTTCATGCTACGGCAATATAAGCCGCCTGGCGCCAGCCTCTCCTCCCCTTCGTCTTCCAATTGTCGCATTTGCTTCTTCACGAAAATGTAACCCAGAAGCAACCCTTAATTCCTCTTTCCCCCCCCCCCCGCCACCCCAACCCCGTTTATGTATGTATTCATCCGCCCGTAGATATAAGCGAGGTCAAAAGAAATGGTGCTTGGATATGGCTCTCTCTCTCTCTCTCTCTCTTTCTCTCTCTCTCTCTTTCTCTCTCTACACACCCACACACACACACGCACTCTCTCTCTCTCTGTCTCTCTCTCTCTCTCTCTCACACACACACACACACACACACGCTCGCGCGCACACACACTCCATACTTCTGACTACTTGCCCTAGAGATAACGCACCTCACATTCATAAGTTGTTCTCGGCAACTGTCTCACACTGAGATGTCAATCTAAGTGACAAATATATCCGCCCTTGAACCGTCTATACCTAATGCTTGAGTTCTCTACTGGCAGAAAACCCACAAGTCAAGGTTTACGTCTTAAAGATGTGAAAACATAGGTCTCGTTCTTGGAGGACAAAACTCTACGGACCACTGAGTGAACTAACAAGGGCAGTTAATTCGTACAAAAGACAACTTTGCAGTTATAGAAAACTAGACGACCCGGCCCGGCTTCGCCCAGCTCCTGGCGAGGGGCGTCTCATTTAATTAATATTCGGCCCCTGCTCCCGTTCCAGTTCCCAAAAATTAAACATTGATTTTAAACTAACTATTTCAGTTGCATCCACGCGAGTGAGAACAGCAACTGTTCCTAACTAATTTCTGGTTTAATCAGAAAGTGAATTCCCTTGCAGCAAGATGGCGGGACATTTATTCATCTGTTTCTAAAGCTCGTGCCATTTTCTTTCGTGCTGGAGGAAATATTGTTGATTTTAAACTAAATAACTATGCCAGTTAGCTGCGCGGGAATGAGAAGAACATCTGTAGAAAATTTCATCTCAATCGGATGGACCGTTCAGGAACGCATAAAGGACACACAAATACACAAACATTCTCTTGTATATATATATATATATATATATATATATATATATATATATATATATATATATATATATAGAGAGAGAGAGAGAGAGAGAGAGAGAGAGAGAGAGAGATGTCAAGCGAACGAAAGAAGAGGAAGGTCTCTTTCTCTCCTTTAGTAGCTCGTGTTTTTTTTCCGTTTGGAAACAGCAACAAAAGAAAGATTGTCAACGTCAATATGCTGTATGTTACAATAGATGTTGGCGTGGTCGACAGGATCAGAGCGCTCGCTCCGTAACTTCCGGTACGATAATGACCAGGTAGGCGGTTCCACTCCTAGACCAGAATTATGTTGGGCTTCACAATCTCGCATGCCGGGTTCGAAATCAGCCACAGGTGAACTGGAACGCCTTACATCGATTTTAACATTGAGCATCGGTCGTTCAGAAAGCAATGACAACCTACTGAACGTATAATTGCCTATAAAATCACAAAGAAGCAAAAACAAACATACTGGGATTTATTGCGACGTCCCGTTCTAGGACATACAACTAACTGTTCTTTTATAAAACACATTGTTAACATACAACTGTTCTGATATAAAACACATTGTTAACATACAACTAACTGTTCTGATATAAAACACATTGTTAACATACAACTAACTGTTCTGATATAAAACACATTGTTAACATACAACTAACTGTTCTGATATAAAACACATTGTTAACATACAACTAACTGTTCTGATATAAAACACATTGTTAACATACAACTAACTGTTATGATATACAACACATTGTTAACATACAACTAACTGTTCTGATATAAAACACATTGTTAACATACAACTGTTCTGATATAAAACACATTGTTAACATACAACTGTTGTGATATAAAACACATTGCTAACGTGTTTCCTTATGTCCCACTGTTACCTGTCTTTTATCCTGTGTCACATAAAAGCTGGGTCTTTTTTAATAGGTTATTTGTGATGTTTTTGTGGTTGTTTTTAATAGGTTATTTGTGATGTTTTTGTGGTTGTTGATTTATTTATACTGTATGTTTATTTTCGTCTGTATGCGTTAACTTAATATTGGCTGTTGACTGGAGGTCGCTGAATTCTTGTTGAAGTAAAGTGATAGCCATAATTTTAATTAAGTGTCACTGCTGCCGACACACACCATCGAATGCACAATGGAATTCAGGGAAAAAGAGGGGACATAGAACCTGGATCAGAATGGGTTCTAGTGCCTGAAGGGTGTGATACAACTTGTGCAGTCTGCGTAACTGCATTAGACTGGACAGACAGGGCAAACAACAAAACCCGATGGTCCTTGATGCAGAATTACAGGTACTGATTTGTGAACATTCTTCCCGGGGAGACGTACTGATAGGTCTGTTTTGAGTTTAGCAATCTTGCCCGCCAACCGCTGGCCGTGTGTTCGAATCCTCATCGAGGCGAGAATGTGTGTTTTATTTACCCTGTCTTCCAGGTGGACACAGACTATACTTAGTACTAGGAAACGTTCAGGGCAGTAAATGCGGTCGGCGTGTGTTTGACCACATCACCCTCCAAATGCCAATCATCAGCTTATACACATATGAAGTCAGTGCCTAACACGTCTTCAGGTGTGAAGAATGGTCCTTGACCTTTACTGTTATCTCTCATTTCTACTTCTGCCCTTTGCTTCTATGAGCGCTAATCAACACCCGTGTATTCCATTCTTATGTTACAGTATTACATCGGCCTCATGAATGCCCCAGCTATACCTATGTGTGGGTTTTCCCAGCGCACTTCCCCCATGTACCTGTGACCTGATTCAGCCCGCGACACTTGCACCTCGCGGCTCTATCTGCCGTGGGATTATCTTTATCTTCGCCGCGGATTAAGGAAACCCAGACAGACGTGGGAAACCTCCGGGGACTTAAAGTGGGTCAATTAGTCATTCATCACTTCTGTCCCAATCACTTGTTACATTGGGCTAGTTTTTACTAGTTATTACTTTAACTATTCCTCTCCCAAATAATTCCTACTTTAACCCATTCAGTTCTAGGTTTTGTAAAACTTGCTTTGTCTCACTCAGTGCTTACACCTGCCCTAGTTTTGACATTATCATTTTCCAGATTCTCTCCCCCCCCCCCCCTCCTCCTCCTCCTACTCCTGTTTTCTTCTTCTTTTTCCTGTTTCTCCTCCTCATCTACCTTTTCTTCTTTATGGTACTTTATGGTCACTTCTAGCTTGAGAATGCAGGTGGAGGATGTAACGACATGTTGTGTTTGTTAGAGAATCTAAAACATGGTGAAGCTTGCTACATACAGTAGTCACCGCTAAGCTCCGTGTGGAGTGGCTTGCATCGCTCGGAAAGACGAAAGTAATTGCATATCATAGATTGACTGCCCAGAGCATGCTGTGTTGCGAGAAAATGAACAGGCTGACAGACCAGTTGCTGGGCCACGAGAGAAATGATGGTCAGACTAAGGCGGTGAATGATCTTTGTGATCGATTGGAACGCGCAGCACAATAAAGGACCCGCATCTGGAGAGACTGGGTCGAGGTGGAGGTGGGGGGGGGGGGATATAGAGGTAAATGCAGGCGGACGTTTAGTCAGACTGGTATAGGTACCTTCAACATGGGAACTGTTCCTTGGCTTGTGTAGAACACTGGTGAGGATGTCCCGAGTAATATGGTGTTGCTGATTGATTTCATATTTCTTGTTCATCATCTTCATCATCATCATCTTGCTCTTCTTCTTCTTCTGCTGCTGCTGCTGCTTATTCTTCTGCTCCTTCTGCCTATTCTACTGTTGCTTCTTTTTCTTTCTTTTTTTTTCTTCTCCGATGTCGTAGTCGCCGCTACCCCTATGATGATTCCTGTCGTATCTCGATATAGTGACATATTTCAGCCTGAGAAAGACAAACATTATTACCATGAGATGTTACAATTATACCTATTGTTATCTTCCTATTATGACTGCAGAGGCCGTATTTGTTATTATATCCGTACATGTTTCTTATTCATATATGCGCACAGATTTCAGCTTAGCGGTGAATATGTAAATTCTTCACCAAGTTTTTTTTTCGTGTTTGTTTTTCTGTCCACGAACGTCCCCGTGCTATAAAAGCTGCCTTTGTACCATGGCGTTGACTCTTGCTTCCCCTGGCAGTTATTATTTCAGGAGAGACTTCGTCCCTGGCCCAGGAAATTTGTGATAACATATAGGAAACTACCGAACAGCAAGTTTCCGGCCGTGACTCACTTATCACAAACTCAGCTTTAATCAGTGTAATAACTATACACCTGGACATGAAAAGAGTGTCAAGTTAGTTAACTTCGGGCAAACATGTCAATATTCAACCGTTTTGTGCTGCGTACAATGAAAGACAATAAAAGATACCATGACAGAATGAAATCGTATATTGAAACAGCCTTTTTTCGATGATGTCGTAGTCACAATTCATTCAACTCTGCTGCGGGGACTGCCGTGACAGGAGGCTCGTTTCACTGAGATCTCTCATGAATAAGTGCAGCTTTGCAACTTTATTTACAAAAGGGCTTTTTAAACATGTCTCCAATAACAAATAGTGCCACACGCAATGCCATTCGTTGAATGCAAGGTCCCCCAGAGGCGTAGCTTATGTGTAGCTGTGGGCCGAGAGGTTCCAGCGATCACTTGTATTTATTCGTACAACTTTTCTCTGCAGTGCCAGCTCTTCAAATGTGCTACATGGCACACACTTCTGTGAGTTGTTCACGATATGATGCTTTCTCTATGACTACTCGTCTGCTTACCCACTGGTCTTTTTGACGATTATAACCCACCTTCCTATGTTTCACTTTCTGTCTTACTTTTTGACCGACCGTCCGTAGAATCTTCCCATTTGGCGGTGTTTTTTTTTTTTTTTTTTAAATCTTTCATTGCAATCTAAATGTCTGATCACATAAATGCTCTCTATCACTACAACTGGCAACTTGCCGTCTTGACAGACGATGGTTTGTTGCATTATGCTTAAAACGGGTATAATAACCTCTCAATAACACAAAGACTCGGCTGAATTGTAGAGAATGTGTTGCCCAAGCAGCGTGATCTCTCTCGCGGCCAGCTTAGTTTAATCCAGGGGAATGGTAATACCAATACATATACAGCAAGACAAGCTGTCGGATCAGCAAAGCAATGCTCTAACTATTCACCTGTCGGTGCTTCAATCCTTGACCATTTGCCGAGCAAGGCTTAGAGCCTGGTCTGCCATGCCATGCCATTTAGCCTCTAGGCTCCCAATTGAGCTCCTTCGGCCAAAGTCGTTGGCACAATATGGGGTGTCGGGTTTGGTGAGCGCCGCCCAACAATTGGTGCTAACAGAAAGGTGTCTACTGTCATACATACATGTCTTCTTTTGGTCTTACATTGGACACATAATCAAGCTGCAACTGGTACCATCAGTACTGAAACTCTTCGCTGGTGTTTGAAGATCGTCCCGAGTTTTTGTGCTGTCGATTGTTGACTCATCTCGTCTCAACTCTTTATTGTCTGTGTGTGTCAAGCAATGATACTTGTGTGTCCATGTGTATCAAACAACCTATTGTGTGTTATTATACCTCTTACGCATGATCTAGCATACTGAAGAAAGCTGGCTAGATATTTTAACATGCACAACTATCAGAAAGACTGTCGATCATTTGCCAGTTCCCCACTGCAAGCATGTTCATGCCCAAGATGCCTTTAATGCTCGCTGTCGTTCGTGTTTAACGACCACTGCCACTTCTTCCGAGAACCGTGCCTTCCAGTACTACTCTATCTAAACCACTGTGACCTTTAGTGTAGCCAAAGTAGGTCATCCCCCCCCCCCTTCTCCGTTAGCTAGCTTTGAACTCAAGCGTAGTCCATACACATGCTACTACTTCTAGTGCACAGGACTGATTTTTGCGTGTGGATTAGCTTTCCCTATTACCAGTGTCCCTTGCCATCAGGCGAACCCACTCCGACTTCAGAGGTACTTGTAATTTACGTCCCCAAGTCAAGGACGAGACGTCAACATTTGAGTCCAGCTGACCGGTGTAGGGAATAAATCCGCTACCTCGGCATTAGCACACCGGATGTTTAACAACGAGTGCTCGTATCCATTCGGCCATGCTGCCCTCCACTAAAGTAGGTCAGTTTCGTTTTCTTCTTCAGATAATTTGTATGCCTTGGGCCCCAACATGATATGTTTGTATTTCTGTTTATTCCGTGCGTGTCTTGAGATTAATAAATAAAACGGTAGTTTCCCTTTCTTTCCACACCCACGTGCCTTCGGGCTGCGTCTTCAGCATTTAACCGCTTTTTAAAAGTTGCTAGTTCATGTGAGTAAACTAACGCATTGTTTCAATCATGGTTAGTTGCATGTCCCCTTACATGACTTTGCTATCAACCCTAGCATTTATTGCCTGTTTGTGATTTGCTAGGCAATTGTACTTTCAGTCATTTCCTTGTCTTTCTGAACGGCTGACGCTCAGACCAGTGAAATGACACAGTCCGATCTGCTCTCACATGTGATTTTGAAACCTCGACACGGTATGTCCGAGAATTTCGTACACCGTATATCCGGGAATTTCGAACCCTCGACACGGTACGTCCGGGAATTTCGTACCTTCGACACGTGTCAGTCCGAGAACTTCGAACCCTCGACACGGTATGTGCGGGAATTTGGAAAGTGCGTTCACCAACGCCTAAGCCACAGACCCCACGTTAGTTAACAGCAAAGGGCACATACAGGAGCCCACTGATGCCAGGGTATGCTAGGTCCCCAGAGTTGTCTGTGGCACACCGCGATGTGTTGTCCCAGCCTCTACCACTTGTACATAGCAAAAGATCATTTCTTGTGATTCACACACACACACACACGCGCACACACACACACACACACAGAGGACGAGAGAGAGAGAGAGAGAGAGAGAGAGAGAGAGAGAGAGAGAGAGAGAGAGAGAGAGACTGTATCCTTCATGTACTGACCATATCGCTGATCCCCACTGTCCGTTATTCAAATTCAAACCGTGTCCCTACTACCGATCCCTACTTGTGTGGGGTAATCTGGAAAGATACGCCTTAGCTCTCTGTTTACATATATACACTTTTGAAAGTCTATATCTACAACCCAACAAGCTTAGAGAAGTTGATTGTGTACCGGAAACAGCAGGCAGGATTCCCATTGACAGAACTGTATCCTGGAACGGCACAGCGTTATGGAAATCAAGAGTAAATACATCAAATTTAATGTGCACGGAGGTTTCATTCATGGTTGTAGGGACCGGTCTGTGGAAGAAAGACAGTCTTTGGCGAGTGTGGCAATGCGTGCAGGCGGAGTTCGGGTAGGACGAAAAGGATGAATGGATAAAATATTGACTCTGTAGCGTGGGTTCGGTGTTGTATAACAGACCAAGTTACAAGACCATGGACTCTTTAGATGAAAGAGGGAAATAGAGAAAAGTCGGGCGTGGTAGCGGTGTATTAGCGTGTTCTGTTTACTGATAAACAGAGAATGTGAGGGGTACAAGGAGGCTGACACTTGAAGGTGTAAGGTTTTTTGCTGATATATGTACCACCCACATACTGCTTATATGGACGTCCACAGTAGATGTACCACCCAGATAACGTCTATGTATATACGTCCACATATAGATGTATCATTCACATAGTTAATTTAGTCGACAGATCAACATCATAGCACACGGGTGTAACCCATAAGTGCTCCGTTCTCCTCTCAACTCAAACCTGAGTCCGGAGAATCTCAGCTCAGTGCACGAACTCCGTAGCATCGGCGAGGATCATGAAATACTTTGGGTAGATTTTTAACTCAAAGTTTTGCCCGGACAGCGCCGTTAGGCTACTCTTTTTCGATTTCCAACTGCCAAGGGATTTTTTTTACGTGCGCAACAATACACATGGGCGTTCGATCTCACTACCCAGAGACCAGGGGAAGTTTTGTTATTAGAAGTCAACGTGAAAAAACTCTCGGCCCTCATCGGGGCTTGAACCCGGGACCTCCAGCACTCGAAGCGGATACCATACCCTGAGACCACTCATCCCCCTTCATTCACAAAAAGTTTATATACGTTTATATGTAACTATATGTCGTGTCCTCCTTTAAAGTGTCGTCCCTGGAGTGAAGAGAGTCGACACCCACATTATAATATTTTGTTCCTCTCAATATTCTGGAGAATCCACCAGCTTCCGTCCAACACACTCCACCAGCCTATGGACACCTTTTCCTATCACTCTCTCACTGTCGTACTATGCCCCCTTCTCATACTTCCCCAACGCAACATACTCAACAACTCTTGCTTCTAGAAATTAATAAAGAGTAATTTATTAAAATAAAAGTGTAACGTATATGAGACGTGTATGTGAAGAAAATGTGTGACGTGTTCTATAAAGTGTGTAGACTCTGACTCTCAGACAGCAACCCAGTCAGCTGATCCCAGCAAAGATAGACCACAGCACGTTACGTCAGAACATGTACTTCTCACCCGTTGCCGAAACCATCTTGCCGGATACTGCTTTGCCTCTGTAGACCTCTGGTAATCCAATTTCAAGATCATCCGAAATAGACACCGGTGGTATTAACAGTTAATCATGGACCGGTTGCACTCTACACAATGTCCGTTCCTATCGTTCCTTAAAAAAAACTGCACAAGTCCTTTGTAGTGTGTACACATTTACTACTGTTAATTGTTACTGTACTGGATCCTCCCTCGTGTCTATCTAGCCTCAAGTAGCAAGTCTTGTGTTCTATTACACGAGATTATATAACACTAGGTAACTATTAGACTGTTCTCATTTAGTTACTTCTGTCTGATGCCGTGTGGTGCATCAGTACGCATCACTCTCTTTGGTGAATCAACTTCCTTCTGTATGCAACGTTCTGTATGCAACTTTATTGATTGTGGAACTGGTGTTCTTCCTAATGGGATTGGATTCTTTCCCAAAAACTTGTTGAGTTTCCTTGGATCTGGTAGGGAACCTAGGATAGAAACAACACATCTGGTGATAGTACTAGTCACTGATCCTTTCGGCTGAGTGTAAGCCTATCACCTTGCTTAATGATCTTTAGCTAACTAGACTTAGTCATAGAGCAGATTAGCTACCCACCTAGAGCCGAATCAGGCTATGACAAAGAAAAAATCAGCAAACAGAATGCGGAACCCCGCCCACCAGGGACACCTACGGGAAGATCCCAATTATCCCTCATTACTCAATTCTCAACTAGTAAAGCTTATCAACACTTCACTAATCTATTCTTAACTAGCAGAGTTAATATCACTATTCTACTCTAACTAGTTTCCACTAACAGTGCTAATCATCACACTATAGTTTAACAAGGCCACAGTCTATATTAAGTAGAACTAATATTATAATAGGTTATACCTTACGGCACTGCAGTTTACACTAAATTACATCTAATGGTAGCCATACAGGCTCGTGTAAACTAAATCAAATATCTCCTTCACACGTTAGATGTTCTAACTACTGCAGTGACAAGCATGTCTGCCTAGATCCACATTTTCAAGTCCCCCTAGTTGGCCCGAACTCGGGTTTATATGGCAAACTACCAAAGTTGGCCACGTGACGTTATCCTTTATGCCCCCACACAGGTGCAGATCATCCCCTGTCAGGGATCCATCCTCCCTCTGGCTCCCTCCATGTTAGATTTTTCATCACAGGTTTAGATTCTCAAAACAAGCCAGCGAGTTGCTGTCGAGTTCCAACAAAGAGTTTTCCTCAACAAGCTGTCAGTAGCAATCTGCCCCTCTGAGTGATGTCCGGAAACTATATGACATATGGACTGTTTACTTCCTTGCTGAGTACTTCCGTTTTCCATCCGACTTGTCAAAACGATGTATGATTCAGCGCTCTCACTTCCTCCTCACTCACCACCAAATGTGTATATGGGCTGACCCGATGTAACCCGTGCAGCTGTGTTTACTCTGTTAGTAAAAATAGTTGTCGCTGGCAGATCGTCCGCTTAATCCGAAAATCCTCTATAATAATCAACCTGTTAAACACACGGTTTTATTTTGTGACACTATACACAATAAAAACGGCGAGGTACGTGTAACTCCTGCGGAAAAAAAAAACTTGTTATACCCAGATTGTTGCTGTTTATCCTTAATGTTATTATATTTTCTAATGTCATGTTTTTCCTTAGATCTGTTTGTGTTGTTCCTGAGGAAGATTATTATAATCGAAACGTTATCTCTTACTTTTTCGCAGGAGTTGCTTGTACCTAACTGTTGTTATTTCCTACGATAATGCGGGGCTGGTTGTATGTCCCAGTACACTTGTTTGGTCTGGTTTGGGTTGGGTTGCACAGGATCACTTCCATTACACACGGATCTCCATAAGAGCTCCAGCATCCTCCCAGACAGACACTGGCTCCTGTTTGGAGACGTTGAACTTATAGGCAGCTAATGGGTTCTGTTTATTATAACAATCAGTTTTCTTCTGTCTAATGTGCCCTCTGATTTCTGCCTTCTGCCCTCCTCCCTGCCTTATATAAGGAGACATCATATTTTTGCTCGCATTTAAACACACCATTGGAGAAGACAAAGACAGCTATGAAGCAAACAACTTTAAAGAGAAACGTGACTTAGAAATCATTATCATTTCGATACCCTGTATTTGTACTGGAGTTACTTTTTTTCTGGCCAGGGGGTCGTTTATAGTGATATAGAAATTCAGTGACTGCTCAATCCAGCCGTTACCGCTCACCTTTAATCCTTGCAAGATGAGCCGGAGAAAAACACAATGGAAACCGCTAAAAAGCAGAAACTAGGATAGATATTGTTTGATCAACATAATCCCTTCTTTAGACAAGACGAGAAGTCAACAGGAACCCCTGTTCTCACCCTGCGTGTTGGGTACATGATCTCTTGACTCCTATACACTTTATTACCTCTTTTCACTTTCTATTATTTTGGTTCTGTCAAGATCCATTCATAGAATGTCCACTGAATCGGAAATATGACCCAGAGAACGCCTGGTTTATTTTCCGGCTTGTTCCTCACACGGCCCTGACCGTATGAATAGCCACTTGAGATGCGCTTTGAAGAATCATTCCGGATGCAGGCAAGGAATGACGGATTACTGATTGATGACACGGTGAATGGGAGCGGAACAGTCAACATGAAGTTTGCATTTTCTTTCTTTGTATTTATGTTTTTACAGGGATTTGACAGTCTGGGGATTCGGTTCAATAAAGCGGATTACCTAAATAAATAAGACTGGGACATTGTTGTATCACTGAAATCACTCACAAGGTGTTAATATTTTTTACTTTATAAAAAATTATTATTGATCTAGGCTCCCAGGTCGACCCCGTTTACAACGAGTACCAGGAAATGCTCTGGGAAGTGTAGGCGGCCAGTGGGACATTGGCCACGTCACCCAACCAGTGGGACTGGTTTATACACATATGATTATTGGTTGGTTGTTAACAAATTCGCAAGTAGTGCATGGCTGTTATGGATGTAAAAGAGAGAAGTAGAGATTAGAGGACACACCATGCAACATACACATTGAAAACTAGTTACCATGCGCAGTTCAAATATGTCAAATCCAAACGATGACAGCGCCTGCGGCAGAAACAAGTGTACTTCCACGCATGATCAACTTTTTTTTCTCGCATATCCTTTACAGGACATCGCTGTCAACGCCAGCATTTTACCGCTGTTGTTGATTTCTTGATAAGATTACGCTCAATAGTTTGCCATTGCTTTCTGAGCGACCGGCTCAATTATCCCGTAAGTCACCAACGCGGCAAGAACCGCTACTAATTCTCGCGCACTGCGCAAGTTTATTTAGGTCAGTTTTATTTAGATCTCTAAGTAGATAAACGGGATTACGGAGAAAGTCGTTTAACCTCTAGCCCAGTTTTCTCCTCACTTATCTTCACTAGCCATGCATTTGACCAGTCCTTTAGCGCTAAAAAGGCTTGCTGTATTCTGCTGTTAGCTGTGCTAATATATTCTTCAGATGTCCATATGGCTAGGTCATCTGCAAAGGAGGATGTGTGTACTCTGGCTGGAAAATTTTATGTGATGTCATTTATATATGTTAGGAATAATGTTGGTGAAAGAACTCCTCCTTTGGGGACACCTTTCTCCAACAGCACCTTTTTGCTGGTTTGTCCTTATACTTTTGTCCTAGCAGTTCTGTTCTCAAGGTAGTGGCTGATCCATTTATACATTTTCCCACAAACACGCATGTTTTGCAGTTTTACTTTCAGTCCTTCCTTCCATACTTTATCAAATGCTTTTTCTAAATCTATCCAGACTGCTAGTGTGTGCTTTTTCTCTTGGAAGGCATCCTCTATTTCCTGAGCTATGTAGGTTATTTGATCTTCAGTGGATCTGTACTTTCTGAATCCTGCTTGGTGTGGTGTTAAGAGTTGGTTTTCTTCCAGATGCCATGTTCGCCTCCATTGATAATGCATCTCATCTCATCTCATCTCATCTCATCATGTTCCTCTTGTACCTTGCGGTGTCGAGGTGAAGTATAAACAGCGGGAGAGTGCCCGCTTATGGGCGTCATGTATCGATATTCCCATGGACTCTTTTATTCCCTGCGTCCATCGTTTACGTGGTCGGCCTCTTCCTCTGCTTCCCTCTGGTCTGTACATCATTGTTTGTTGTGGTATCCTGTTAGCTGGTAACCTACTTACATGGCCAAACTATTAGGTCGATAACGATTTGGTTCTTCCAGGTCTTTTCCTTTCTTTGTGATTGGTATTAGTATAGCTTCCTTCCATGCCCGGGGGACTATTCCTCTCTTCCAGCTGTAATTTAGGACTCCTACTAGTTTCTTTTTTGCTTTAGTGCCTAGCCCTATTAGCATTTCATTTGTGATTCCATCCATGGCCAAACCATTAGGTTTGGCTTTGGGTTAGGATTGGCCATCCGATATGGTGACCTTCTGGTTATATCAGATGATGACATGGAAGAACTGGCCAGAGAATTCAACACCAGTATCCAGAGGGGTCAGATCAAAGAAGAACGGCTACACAGCTACTTGCTGCCGCTGCCAAAACCGAACAAAGACCATTCCAAGATAAGCGGCTACAGAATCATTACGATGCAGAACACTGCTGGCAAGCTACTGGAAAAATTGTAGCACACAGACTTGCTTGTGACTTGGAACAACTCGGCTGCTTCCCGCCCACACTTGGAGGATACAGACGCAACAAAGAGTCATGGCTGAATGCGGCGGTCTTTGCTCAAGATGTTTACGAAGGATTTCAGGTCAGAGACGAGACACGTGCGACCGCCATAGACTTAGAGGACGCATATAACAGAGTATCTTTCGAGCACTTGATGCAAACCCTCCTCAGACTGAAAGTGCACCCTTACCTTGTACGATGGATAGCTGCAGTTCTGCTCCAAAGGAAGTGGTGCTAAGATGCGGGAGTTGGTCTTCTGCGCCGATAACGATATGTCCAGGATTGCCGCAGGGTTCACCACTGTCACCAGTACTATTCAACGTGTATACGGTGCCGATCACTGAACAACAGTTGGACGGGAGGGGTAGGACTCTGTCATTTGCTGACAACATTCTCGTGTATCGACAGGGTCGAGATAGACAGGCGGTTGCCAATGATATGCAGGGCGAACTAGATCGAATTTCCTCATGGTGTGCTGTTGCCGTTGCCCTTGTCAACCCTGCAAAGGCATCGGTTACATGGTTCTCCCTAAACAACCATATTGTGAACACAGACCTGCCGGCAGTAAGAATGGATGGGAGCCTTTTGAGTAGAACCCAGTCAATGACATATCTTGGCGTGAGGCTTGATCGAAGCCTGTCCTTCAGAGATCATGTCGATTATGTTATAATGAAAGCTCGAAAAGGTTTGTAGCAATGAGAGTCATGGCGACTGCCAATATCGAGCAAAGACTGCTAATACTTCTGTTCCAAGGACTTGTGCTTTCACGCATCGAGTATGCCCTGGCCATCCTCACTGTCAGACCTGCACAGATTGGAAGACGTGAAAATGTACAAAACGAAGCCATGCGCGTTATTTTGGGCTGCACGAGAGACACCAGCTGTGTAGCAATGAGATACCTCCTTGACTTCCCGGCAATGGAATACAGGATCAAGATCTGGAGAGCTCGTGCATACTTAAAAATAAGTGCAGAAGAGCAGCACCCTCTACATGACGCTATATTCAGAGAAAAGGGTGACAGGCTAAAGAGGGGCAAATCATGGATGGGTCGGGCGGAAGATGTCGTTAGACAGGTCTGCAGTCTTACCAGTATCAACCCCGGCAAGGAATGGGTGCCGGTGCCTCCAGTCTTTAAGTGCACTTTCTCCTGCATTTACACAGGCTTTCATATGGCTGGAATCACAGCATTATACCAATGTGTGTGTACTAAGTGATTCAATGAGCATGATTCTGAAGGTCGAAGCTGGATCTGTACGTAGACAGTGGACTGAGTCGCTGCGGAAGTCTGTTGTCCGTAAAGTCACCTTCATCTTCGTCCCGGGACATACGGTAGTCGAGGGAAATGAACGAGTTGATAAACTGGCTGGCTCTGCTCCCCCTGTAGATGGCCAGCCCATGGATCGTGCCGATGTTATTAACGTCCTCAAAGATATGGCGAGAACAGAGGACTTTGACGTCAGTGAATCCACATCGCTGTCCAGGATGAAAGACCTGGGAGTAAGAATCGGCACAGCCAGACGCGAGAGGTACACCGGGAAAACAAGGCGCCTCGTCAACCAACACAGAACTGGCACTATTAGCCACCGGACGCTGATGCATATGCTGGGGAGAGGGTCTGAGCACCTATGGACATGTCCGGAGTGCAATGAAGATACCCCAACTGATAACTGATAACTGATTGTGATTCCATCCTTTCCTGGTGATTTCTTCTTTTTTAGGGTATTCATTGGTGTTCCATATCTTCGCTTTTCAGATTTGTATCATATAGTCTGTTGCTGTCTCTGTATTACTATGATGTGTCTATTTATCTTTGATTGCTTTCTTCTGTTCGGTTGTAATAACAATGTGGTTTGCACTAGCATAGTGTTCCATTTGTTCATTTGCAGCCTTTTTCTCTGTAAGCAAGGCATTTCCTTGTTTAATTGTTATTTGTTTGTTTCTGAGTCCTTCATTGTTCATGGCTTTCTCTAGTTTCCATAGTTTGTTTCCATCCCTGTCAAAGTTCAGGTTTTCTGTTTTTTCCCTCCAACAATCTCTTGTTGTATGATTTACTGTTCTTTTATATTTTGATGAGATGGCTTTGAGAGAGAGAGAGAGAGAGAGAGAGAGAGAGAGAGAGAGAGAGAGAGAGAGAGAGAGAGCGAGAGAGAGAGAGAAGAGAGAGAGAGAGAGAGAGAGAGAGAGAGAGAGAGAGAGAGAGAGAGAGAGAGAGAGATGTTCGCTTCAATTGTTTGTTCTCTCTCTGATGTCTTCCTGGCATCTTCAACTGTGTGCTCCAAAATTTGTCGTTCTTCAGCCCAGTATGGTTTGTAATTTTTCCTCGCTCCTCTGGAATGGACTCAGTGGCCGCCTGTATTATTGCTTTGTTTAAACATTCCACCATTTGTTTCATGTTGCCATGTCGTGTATTTATGTTTTCACAATATTTGTGTTAGTATGGCAAATCTGTCCCAATCTGCTCGTTTGTAATTCCAGTGAGGCAAAGACTTTTGCTCCTGTGGAACATAATCCATATTCATTACAAGCTTGATTGGTCTGTGGTCACTACCTGCTAATTGGTCAAGCACATGGCGATCGATTTTGTGGAAGATATCTCCTGTGCAGAAAGCTAAGTTTGGAGTAGAAATTGTAACCCATCTTCTAGAGTAGAAGCTCGGTGTGACGTCGGCTTTGATGAGTAGATGGAGATTTGAGTCTATTTCCTAGTCCTCCACTTCATCTCCTCTGTTGTCAGTATCTGGGTATCCCCATCTTTCTGAACGTCTATTAAAGTTTTCGACAATAATGCAGTTTGTGTCAGTTATTTTCATGTTTGAAAGTGTAAGGTCCTTATCTGCTGGGCTATCCATCCATCCATCATGTGCCATGCCGGTAAGCGTGGGCGGTCATGTTCTGCCATCTCACCCGATCACCAGAGTCGTGGATCAGCTCCGTGTTTCTGTCTCGACCATGCCACAAGGCCAAGCCATCCAGGTACTTGCTTCTAGGTCTTCCCCTTGGTCTGTTCCCCTCGATCTTACCAGTTGTCACCAAATTCTCCAATCCATTTCTTCTCATAACATGCCCAAAAAAGCTGGGCTATACAGGTTCTAAATTCTTATTTTCACGTCCTTTATCATTATATTAACACCTATAACTTCCGTTTGGTTGTCAGACATCACAGATACTTCACTACAAGGTATTGTGTTTCGTGTAAGTATTTTCCTTTGTGTCCTTCGCGGTCGAAACGTGTATCCTGAAATCCTCTGACTGAGAATCTGCGATTGGCGCTGAGGTGTGTCTCATGAATGCATGGCACATCTATTCTATCTTTAGGAAGACGATGTGTTAAGGGGGTATTCTTGTTAGAAACTCCTTCATCATTCCACTGTAGCCTGTTGAGTGTCCGAGGTGTTTGGTCAATAGCTCTTAACCTACTCCTCTGTGCCTTGACTCCACAGCACATGGTAAGGTGACCACCAGTAGTCATGGGTGAACCCCATCGAGGCAGGGGGCCCGGCACTATCACCGCCTGATGGGACTTCACGGGATTAGCACCATAATGATTCATTTTAATCTGTGGCATCATGAAATGATAAAGTTACGTTGCACTGCTTTGTCAAGCCTATGGCTCACTACATCCGATTTCAACAAGCATTTTTCGGGGTGCTTTCCCTAGCCTTTGACTGCATGTCTGTCTATCTAATTGTTCATCATTCCTGTCTCTGTGCCCGTTTGTCCACATATTCAGTCGATCTGCATATCCAATATATCCACATATTCAGTTGTAATAAGCTTTTAGTTGAGTCAGATACCGCTCAAGAATTCCCAGATCTGAACTTGGAACGGCCCACGTCGTTTGAAACGTTCAAGAAATCAAACTCAATTGTTAGAAGACGTGAACAGCCCGACGCTGTAATCCCTGGGCTGTAATTTCCCTTGGCAGTGAATTAAACTCTTTGTATAATTTATGCCAGTGGCGCCTTTAGCTCCTTCTTGGCTTAGCAAGTCTGCAGTGACAGATCGTTTGTTACATGAGACGAGAAACAAACATTTTGAACGCCAGATTTGAATTTACTTGGCTGCTAAATAAAATCACATGGGAAAACCTGACATCTTCCAACAAAAGTAATTACCTACAAATTGATGACTTAGTATGAGATAGCAAACACCTTCCACATGCCACAAGCACCCGTATGCATAGTTTAGCGTACACCCGCCAAATATCACAAGTCGGTATTGTTCCCATCTTAGTGATAACATATTGAAGGTTTTCTCGTGTGGGGATTTCTATCACAGACAAAGTAAGTGTACTGTGTTGGGTATACGGGAATTCCCTGTATCTCGTAGCTTGAACTAGCTGGCTCTGTAAGTGTTATGCATTACAATTAAGACTTCTCGAATATAGATCCTCGTACATCACTGTCTACTTTCCATCACAGCATGAGCCGAACAAGCTGATAATCTCCAGGTTTGTAGACCCCTAGAGATGAGGTCACTAGACACCATAAAGCCGTGAAGACGTCGGCATTCATCAGCTACTTCCAAATGACTGGGTGAAAAGAAAGTGTTTCTAAACAAAGTCTTATTCTAAGTTCTGTCATACACATTCACAATCATATGACAGATCCTTTGCAAAACTTCGCTAACACCACCGCCCACCGAAAATTGTCCTTTCCAGTTGCCAGTGCCCAGCCTCACATACCCTCGTGTCCAGCCTCACGTACTCTCGTGTCCAGCCTCACGTACCCTCGTGTCCAGCCTCACGTACCCTTGTCCCCAGCCTGATGTACCCTCGTGTCCAGCCTCACGTACCCTTGTACCCTCGTGCCCAATGTGTCTGTAATGACCCGTGTTCATCTTCGTGCCGGCCGACACCGACTCTGACTTCAGGACCCGTACCTCCCATCACGGCTCTCTGCAAGACACTGGGACCGTTATTATGGCCAAGGTATTTCATTTTCCGAAACATGATGGTGTTCATGGGCCAGTTTTCTTTAATGTTCAGACCATGGATATCAGTATTTGTATTCTGCTTGGTCCACGATATGTTCACATTTTCTCGAAGTATGTGAACCCCCACCCATGACACATTCTGGTATACACACGTGGATCTTCGTCGGTGCTACGAAGTTCGTGCACTGTGTTGCGATTTTCTATGGCGAAGGGGTCAAGCCGTTTGACTCGGGCTCCGAAGATTGTGGGTTCGATTCCGGGCCGTTTCCTTCGGTTCACGAGTGCATTTTCGGAGACTCCTGGGGGTCGTCGCTGGATCTACGGAGTTCGTGCTTTGTGCGACATTTTCCGCACTGCGGAAAGAGACGGAGCCATATAGGATAAAAACCAGGTGCAATGAAGTCGACCTTGTCGACTTTTAAGCGACTTTTTAATCTATGAGAGGAGACTGAAGCACCGATAGTGAAGCACCGATAGAGATATCCATGTGCAGTGAAAGTTACTCATTACCAAAAACCAAACCGAAGCATATATTTGAAATGAAGACTATGCACAACCGAAGAAATCTGCAGACGGAAAAGCATTATGTTTCAGCAGTTGAAGTACTGTAGGAAAAGCATTATGTTTCAGCAGTTGAAGTACTGTAGGAAAAGCATTATGTTTCAGCAGTTGAAGTACTGTAGGAAAAGCATTATGTTTCAGCAGTTGAAGTACTGTAGGAAAAGCATTATGTTTCAGCTGTTGAAGTACTGTAACCGCCACAATGGTTTAGAACAAGAGGAAAGGGTCGACCGGCAGGGAGAAGGACACAGGACATTGCAGACACCGTGGCCATGAACATGTATGAGGCGGGAAAGTGGCAGGTGATAGGAGGTTCTTTTCAGCGGGCCCTGATGAGAGCAACGTTCTGCCCAGATATACCAGACAGCACTGTGTGCAACCTATCGTTTATATCATCTCTGACTTTGTTGTTTGCCTCTCACCAGATGCAGCGAAGTATACCAGACAGCAAGCACATTGCGCAACCTTTATTTATGGCTTAATTGTTTGTTTGAATATTGCTGCCGCAGTTTTGAAGCGGGACGCAAAGTAAACATATTTGTATATAACTGCAGGGGTATTGAATAGAAAAGCAATGCAAAGTGATCTGCATATGTGTTTGTTTATTTGTTTCTATTTAAAATTTTATATCCTCTACACAGCCATTAAGCTACTGATGGCAAAAGCAAAGCGAACAAGTTTAAATTAAGATCGTGGTACGCCGGGACACTAGCAGAGATAGGGAAATTAGATAATGTTATACAAGAAACGACAAGTAATGGCCTGGGCATTACTGAGATGAGGTAGAACGGATCTGGTAAAGTAATAGCGGACAAGCACACAATAATTTATTCAGGAGGTGATATACACGAAAAGAGGAGAAGGGTTACTTATATTAAAATCAATGAATGGTTATTGGAATATTTCAGATAGAGTTTATATGGACAAATTCAAAGACAAACCAACAGATATAGTAGCAACTAAATGCGAAGAATTTCATAGAATTAACCTCATAACCATGTTACTGAGCTTCTACTCAGAATTATAATGACAAGAACAAAAAAGAAAATAAATATAGAAATGTGATGAAGACACAGTATGAATTTGTTGATGACGAAGGTACACATAATGCAAAATACACACCACGAACACCAACAGAGAGATCAGTAGAGATAGAGATATCATCATATGCGTGGGCGGTCTTGGTTCGCATATCTCACAATCACCAGTGTCGTGGATCAGCTCCGTGTTCTTGTCTCATCGTGCCATGTGGCCACGCCATCCAGGTATTTACTTCTCTGCCTTTCCGGTGTTCTTTCCCCCTCAATCTTGCCAGCTGTCACCAAGTTCTCTAGTTTATTTCTTCTCTTAACGGAAACAGAAATGCTTGTCTTTTATAGATTAACCAGAAAAATGTTCGTGTTCTATGCAGGACGTCGCGACCAACTCCAATGCCAATTGGATTTACCAGGCAATGTTACGCTCAGTGGTTTGTCATTGATTTCTGAACGAGAAGTTGGCGTTGACGTCCAGCTGAGCGGTGTAGGGAGTGAACTGCCTACCCCGCCGTCAATACACCGGAAGTTTCAATGAAGCCCACTAGGCCCCGCGGCCACGCCGACCTCTGTATAGGTTATACCAAGGCATGTAATAAAGTGAAACATGATGAATGATATTACAATTTATGGGACAGATGTTAGAATGTTAAAGAATATTTAATGAAAACAAACAGCAGCAATTAAAACTGGAAATAAACAGGGTCATTATGAATACATAAAGCAAGGAGTAAGATAAGGATGTGTTTTGTCACCGGATCTTCTTTTTGTCTGTCTATAGCGAGGTAATAAAAAGAGAGATAAAAGACAGGCCAGAAATATAAGTTGGACTTTTTAATATAAACAATCTATCTATGCCGAGATACAATATTGATGGTGGAAAATGTAAATGGATCTTCAGCAGCGGATGGACATTGTAGCAATAGAGAATTCTAAAAACAAACAAAAAATGACTTTCCTTGAATATCAAGAAAACAGAAACAATGGTTATATCAAAGAGAAAGATAACAGCATAATGCAATATAACAGTAGTAGGGAAAATGCAGAACCAAGCTGATACATTTAAATATCCAGAAGCAGTCATAACATCAGGTAGAAGATGCATAACGGGGATTAGGAACAGGATAGGCCAATCAAAAGCTGCATTTCAGAAAATGAAAATGATATTATGCAATAAATCACTATCTTTGAATGTAAGAAAAACAACACTGAAATGTTGTATAGAACCTGTTTTGCTGTATGGCAGTGAATCATGAAATGTGAATGAACACATTAGGAAGAGCTTGGAAGCGTCGGAGATGTGGTTCCTGACACGAATGTTGCGAATACCTTGGACTGCCAGAGTAAAGGACACTGATTGCCTGAAAGAGGCCAATGAAATCGAACACTATATACAGCAATAAGAAGGAGGCAAAAATGGCGTTTTTGGCTCACATAATGGAAAGAGATGCGTTAGAAAACATCGTGACGACAGGTCAGATCAGAGGCAGAGGCAGAGGCAGGCCGAGAGAAATGATGATGGATGGACTGAGGCGGTGGCATGTAGGAGTATTATCAACAGAGTTACTCCAGAACACCAAGGATCGAGATCTGTGGAAAGACTTGAACGCCAGGTAAAATGTCAACATGTGGATCCCCACCCACGACACCATGTTTATAACAATCGGGCTTCTGGTATACACACATGTGGATCTTCGTCGGCGCTAAGAAGTTCGTGCACTGTGTTTCGATTCTCCTTGTGTGATCTATGAGAGAAGACTGAAGCACCGATAGAGATATGCATGTGCTGTGAAAGTTTCCCAATACCAAAACCTAACCGATGTGTGTGTGCGTGTGTGCGTGCGTGCGTGCGTGCGTGCGTGGGCGCGCACGCTATATTCTTATATATAAAAGGCGATCTCCGTCCAAATGTATGTCTGTATGTATTTATGTCTGTATGTCCTTTATACGTTCGCGAACGGCCCATCCGATTGAGATGAAATTTTCTACACGCCTTCCTTTCATTCCAGAGCTGCCAACTGTGATATTTTGTTAGTGTGAAATCGCCTGCTTACTCAGTATTATTTCATTTTTCATTTTTCATCAAAATTTCATATATCTCAGGGGACCTAACTCTGTAAAAGTTATTTCAAGGGGCATAACTTTTCTGTATAACTTATAGTCATATTGTGGCATCGTTTTCAAAGATTTATAAACTCTTTATCCATAGTTATGTACCGGCATATGAGTTATAATAAATAATGATACAATCTGTAAGGCATTTTCAAAGTTTTCATAAAAATAATGCACAATGCATAACATTGTAACTCATCTTTTTTTGCTTAAGAAGTTACTGTAGTCATGCAGGTGATTAGAAAGAGTTTTCATTAAAAATAATGGATGGTGTGTGGAAGGACATTCTTTTAAGTTACTTTTTTTGTTTATCAAAAAGCACTATCTTAGACATCAAATTTGGTGTGTGGCCACTTATATGACTACTTATATGAATTATATGAATTAAATGAGATGCTCCACACCAGGAGCTGGGCAATGCCGGGCCGGGTCAGACAGACAGACAGACAGACAGACAGACAGACAGACAGACAGACAGACAGACAGACAGACAGACAGACAGACAGTCGGTAACGGGAACGAGAACTTATATGACTACTTATATGAATTAAATGAGATGCTCCCCACCAGGGTCTGGGCGAAGCCGGGCCGGGCCTGCTAGTTATATATAAAACAGTGTATGTATGTGGGTGGTTGGATATGTATTGGATGCGTTCGATAACGGTACATCCGATTGAGATGAAATTTTCTACACGTCTTCCTTTCATTCCTGTGCAACCGACTGTAATAGTTTCTTAGTGTAAAATCGGCTACTTACTTAATAAAATTTAATATTTCATTTTTCATTATAATTTCTATATAGCAAGGGGACTGAACTCTAGAAAAGTCATTTCAAGGGGCATAACTTTTAATAACATTTCTATATACTTTATAGTCATATTGTTGCATGGTTTTCAAAGATTTATAATCTCTTTGCCTATAGTTATTTACAGGCATATGAGTTATAATAAATAATGATATAATCTTTAAGGCATTTTTAAAGTTTTCATAAAAATAATGCATAACATTGTAACTCATCTTTTTATGCTTAAAGAAGTTATCTACAGTCATGTAGGTGATTAAAAACAGTTTTCATTAAAAATAATGGATGGTGTGTGGAAGGACATTCTTTTAAGTTACTGTGTGAATTTGACGAGACGCTCCCCGCCAGGAGCTGGACGAAGCCACGCCGGGTCAGATAGATAGACAGACAGATAGTCGGGAACGGGAGCTTATATGACTACTTATATGAATTAAATGAGATGCTCCCCACCAGGGACTGGGTGAAGCCGGGCCGGCACAGACAGACAGAGAGTCTGGAACGGGAGCTTATATGACTACGTATATGAATTAAATGAGATGCTCCCCACCAGGGACTGGGTGAAGCCGGGCCGGGTCAGACAGACAGACAGATAGACAGACAGACAGATAGTCGGGAACGGGAGCTTATATGACTACGTATATGAATTAAAGGAGATGCTCCCCACCAGGGACTGGGTGAAGCCGGGCCGGGTCAGACAGACAGACAGACAGCCGGGTCAGACAGACAGCCGGGTCGACAGACAGACAGACAGTCGGGAACGGGAACTTATATGACTACTTATATAAATTAAATTAGATGCTCCCCACCAGGGACTGGGTGAAGCCGGGCCGGGTCAGATAAACAGACAGACAGATAGTCGGGAACGGGAGCTTATATGACTACGTATATGAATTAAATGAGATACTCCCCACCAGGGACTGGGTGAAGCCGGGCCGGCACAGACAGACAGACAGACAGATAGTCGGGAACGGGAGCTTATATGACTACTTATATGAATTAAATGAGATGCTCCCCACCAGGGACTGGGTGAAGCCGGGCCGGGTCAGCCAGACAGACAGACAGACAAACAAGCAGATAGACAGACAGACAGACAGACTGATAGATAGATAGATCCCCGCCAGGGCCTGGGCGAAGCTGGGCCGGGTCAGCTAGTCTTATATATAAATTAGGATGTATGTATGTAAATATGTATGTCCTGTATACGTTCGCGAACGGTCCATCCGATTGAGATGAAATTTTCTACACGTCTTCCTTTCATTCCAGCGCTGCCAACTGTCGTGTTTTTTTTTTCTTCCTCCTCCTTCCTCCTCCCCCTCCCAAAATACGTACGTAAATATATGATGATGATGATGAAAGAATCCCAGAACCAAAACGCTAGGACAAGCGAAGAAAATGACGTGACTAAACAGAATCGTCACACGGCAATCATCATCATCATCAAGTGCCGTGCCGGCTAGCGTAGGCGTTCATGGTCCTCCATATATCTCAGTCTTTGGTTTTCTGGATCAACTCTGCTGCTGATATATATGCCTCCATGCCACGGCAATATCAATAACAATTCACCTTTTTATGTGTAAGGAAGTTATCTACAGTCGTGTAGAAGGGAAGAACAATCAATGGAAAGACCGAAATCACAGAACCTAGATGAGTATGAATTCGGAATGGCGAACTCCCTCCTCCTCTCTTCTCCTCCTCCCTCCTCCTCCCTCTTACCTCCTCCCCTCATCCTCCTCCCTCCTACCTCTCCCTCCTTCTCCCTCTTCCTCTCCCTTCCTCCTCCATCCTCCTCCCTCCTACTCCTTCTCCCTCCGCCTGCTCCTCCTCCTCCCCTCTCCCTCCTCCTCCTCCTGCCTCTTTCTCCATCATCCTCCTCCTTCCACCTCCTCCTCCTCCCTCCTTCTCCCACTTCCTCCTCCATCCTACTCCCTCCCTCCCTCCTCCCTCCCCTACCTCCTCCCTCCCTCCCTCCACCCTCCTACCTTCCTCCCTTCTCCTTCTCCCTTTCCTTCCTTCTCCTCCTCCCTCTACCTCCTCCTCTCCCTCAACCCTCCTCCTCCTCCCTCCCTCCTCCTCCACCTCCCTTTCCTTCCTCCCCTCCTCATTCTCTCTCCTCCTACCCTCCTCCCTCTCCCATCCTCCTCCTTCCTCCTTCTCCCCTCCGCCTCCTCCCTCCTCCTCCTCCCTCCCTTCCCCTCCTCCCTCCCCCTCCCTTCTCCTACCCCCTCCTTCTCCCACCTCCCTCCTCCACTCCCCTCCTCCAATCCTACCGTCTTCCTCTTCCCTCCCCCTCCTCCTCTCCTCTCCTCTTCCTCCTCCATCCTCTTCCTCCCTCTTCCGCCTCCTCCTCCCCCTTCCTCCTCCTTCCTCCTCCTCCCTCTCTTCCTCTCTCCTCCTCCCTCATCTCTTTCCTCCCACCTTCTCCTCCCTCTCCTAATCCCTCCTCTCCCTCCTCCTCCTCCTCCACATCTCTCCTCCTCCTCTCCCCTCCTCCTCCTACCCTCTACCTCTTGCCCTCCCCCTCTCCCTCCTATTCCTCCCCATCCTCCTCCTCCACTTCCTCTCTCCTCCTCCTCTCCTCCCTCCTCCTACCTTCCTCCTCTCGTCCTCCCTTTCCTCCCCCTCCCTCTATCTCCACCCTCCTCCTCCCTCCAACCTCCCTCTTCCTCCTCCTCCCTCCTCATCAGTCCTCCTCTCCTCCTCCCCCTCATCTCTTCCCTCCTCCTTCTCCCTCCTCCTTCTACCTCTTCCTCCCTAACAGCACTCCTCCTCCCTCCTCCGCCTCCTCTCCTCCTCCCTCTCCCTCTCCCTCCTCGCCTCCTCCCTCCTCCTCCTGCGTTCTCCTCCTCACCACCTCCACCTCATCCTCCCTCTTCCTCCTCCCCCTCCTCCTCCATCCTCCTCCTAATACCTCCATCCTCTCTCCTCCTCCACCTCTCTCCTCCTCCACCCCTCTTCCCCCTCTTCCTCCTCCTTCCTCCTCCTCCCTCCTCTCTCCTCTTTCCCCTCCTCCTAATCCCTCCTCCTCCCACCTCCTCCCACCTATCCACCCTTCTCCCTCCTCCTCCCTCCCTCCTCCTCCTCTCTCCTCCCTTTCCTCCCTCCTCCTCCTTCAAACCACCTCCCTCCTCCTCCTTCCTCCACATCCCTCCTCCTCCCTCTTCCTCCTCCTCCCTCCTCATCATTCTTCCTCCTCCTCCTTCTCCCCCTCCTACCTCCTCCTTCTCCCTCCTCCTTCTCCCTCCACCTCCTCCCTCCTCCTCTCTCCTCCTCTCCTCTCTCCTCCTCCTCCCTCCTCCTCCCTCCTCCTCCTTCTCCCTCCTTCTCCTTCTTCCTCCTCCCTCTTCCTCCTCCCTCCTCCTCCTCCCTCTTCCTCCTCCTTCCTCCTCCTCCTTCTCCCTCCTCCTCCCTCCTCCTCCTCTCTACTCCTCCTCCTCCTTCCTCCTCCTCCCTCCTCCTCCTTCTCCTCTTTCCCCCCTCTTCCTCCTAATCCCTCCTCCTCCCTCCTATTCCTCCCTACTCCTCCTCCTCCCTCCTCATACTCTCTCTGCCTATCTCTTCCTCCCTCCTCCTCCTCCCTCCTCCTCCTCTCTCCTCCCTCCTCCTCCCTCTCCCTCCCTCTCCCTCCTCCCTCCTCCTCCTGCGTTCTCCTCCTCCCTCCTCCTCATCCTCCCTCTTCCTCCTCCCCCTCCCTCCTCCATCCTCCTCCTAATACCTCCTCCTCTCTCCTCCTCCTCCTCTCTCCTCCTCCTCCCTCCTCCCCCTCTTCCTCCTCCTTCCTCCTCCTCCCTCCTCCTTCTCCTCTTTCCCCCTCCTCCTAATCCCTCCTCCTCCCTCCTATTCCTCCCTTCTCCTCCCTCCTCCTCCCTCCTCCTCCTCTCTCCTCCCTTTTCCTCCCTCCTCCTCCTTCTACCTCCTCCCTCCTCCTCCTTCCTCCACATCCCTCCTCCTCCCTCTTCCTCCTCCTCCCTCCTCATCATTCTTCCTCCTCCTCCTTCTCCCCCTCCTACCTCCTCCTTCTCCCTCCTCCTTCTCCCTCCACCTCCTCCCTCCTCCTCTCTCCTCTTCCTCTCTCCTCCTCCTCCCTCCTCCTCCCTCCTCCTCCTTCTCCCTCCTTCTCCTTCTTCCTCCTCCCTCTTCCTCCTCCCTCCTCCTCTTCCCTCTTCCTCCTCCTTCCTCCTCCTCCTTCTCCCTCCTCCTCCCTCCTCCTCCTCTCTACTCCTCCTCCTCCTTCCTCCTCCTCCCTCCTCCTCCTTCTCCTCTTTCCCCCCTCTTCCTCCTAATCCCTCCTCCTCCCTCCTATTCCTCCCTACTCCTCCTCCTCCCTCCTCCTACTCTCTCTGCCTATCTCTTCCTCCCTCCTCCTCCTCCCTCCTCCTCCCTCCTCCACCCTTTTCCTCCTCCTTCCTCCTACTCCTCCTTTTTCTTCTTCTTCTGCTGCTGCTGCCGCCGCTCCATTTACCCAAGTTAATTGTTGGGGGAATATGTAAAGATCTTTCAAGTGCTCTTTCTAATGCTTTTTGTCCGTTTATCTAAGGTTGTTCTAACCGCAACCAATAAATGATTAGACAGACAGACAGACAGACAGACAGAGAGGGAGGGACAGACAGATAGACAGACAGATAGATAGTCGGGAACGGGAGCTTATATGACTACTTATATGAATTAAATGAGATGCTCCACACCAGGAGCCAGGCGATGCCGGGCAGGGTCAGACAGACAGACAGACAGACAGACAGACAGACAGACAGACAGACAGACAGTCGGTAACGGGAACGGGAGCTTATATGACTACTTATATGAATTAAATGAGATGCTCCACACCAGGAGCCAGGCGATGCCGGGCAGGGTCAGACAGACAGACAGACAGACAGACAGACAGACAGTCAGGAACGGGAACGGGAGCTTATATGACTACTTATATTAATTAAATTAGATGCTCCCCACCAGGTACTGGGCGAAGCCGGGCCGGGTCTGCTAGTTTATGTATAAAAGAGAATGTTTGTTTGTGTGTCCTTTATGAGTTCCCAAACGGTCCATCCGATTGAGAAGAAATTTTGTACAGATATCGTTCTCACTCCCGCGGATCCAACTGAAATAGTTAGTTTAAAATCAACAATTTTTCCTCAAGCACGAAAGAAAAATTGCAATACGAGCTTCAGAAACAGGCGAAGAAATGTCCCGCCATCTTGCTCCAAGGGAACTCACTCTCTGATTAAACCAGAAACTAGTTATGAACAGTTGTGCTGTATGGCTCTGAAACCTGGAGTACAACGAAAGGAGACGAAGCCTTGTTACAAACCTTTGAGAACAAAATTTTAAGACGCATCTTTGGACCCATTAGGGATACACAAAGTGGAGAGTGGAAAAGAAGAAGTAACAAAGACATTTATGATCTGTTTAAGTCCCCGCTAATCACTGGCATCATGAAGGCTAATAGACTACAATGGCTGGGGCATATAGAAAGAATGGAAGATAATAGGGAAACAAAACTCGCTTACACTCAGGAAATAAATGACCGTAGACTCCGAGGTAGACCAAGAAGGCTGTGGAGAGATACATATACAGACCTACAAGCACTTGGAATCAACGACTGGCAAGAGAAGGTCCACCAGAGTGACGAATGGAGACGGATTGTATCTGCAGCAAAGAACCTCAATGGCTCGGAACGCTGAAGAAGAGAAGTTATGAACAGTGTGGATTTGTAGAGGGAAAGGGAACAATCTACTTCATTGTTTCTACTATATCTACTTGTAATGTTTCTTTGTGTGTGTGTCCTTTATGCGTTCCCGAATGGTCCATCTCATTGAGTTGAAATTTTGTACAGATGCTGTTCTCACTCCCGCGGATCCAACTGAAATAGTTAGTTAGATTACAATCAATGTTTTTTTTTTTAAAATTTTTACACGAAAGAAAAAGGCATTACGAGCTTCAGAAACAGACGGGCAACGGGAACGGGAGCATCAAAAACAGACGAGCAACGGGAACGGGAGCATCAGAAACAGACGAACAACTGGAACGGGAATGGAAGCAGGGGCCGAACGCGTACTCTGTGCGCTTAGATAAATGTATTTGAATGTATAATGACTACTTCTATGAATTAAATGAGACGCTCCCCGCCAGGTGCCTGGCAACGCAGGGCCGGGTCATCAGCTAGTGTATATATATATATATATATATATATATATATATATATATATATATATATATATATATATATATATATATATATATATATATATATATATATATATAAAACAGAGTGTATGTTTGTGTGTTTGTGGGTATTTATGTATTGGATGCGTTCGATAACGGTACATCCGATTGAGATGAAATTTTCTACACGTCTTCCTTTCATTCCTGTGCAACCGACTATAATAATTTCTTAATGTAAAATCTTCTACTTATTTAATAACATTTACTTTTCCATTTTCATTATATAATGTCTATATAGGAGGGGGACTTCACTCTAGAAAAGTTATTTCAAGGGGCATAACTTTTAATAACATTTCTATATATGTTATAGTCATATTGTTGGACTTACTTGCACTATTGTTAAACTCTTTGTCTATAGTTATTTTCAGGCATGTGATTTATAATAAATAATGATATAATCTTTAAGGCATTTTCAAAGTTTGCATAAAAATAATGCATAATGCATAACATTGTAACCCATCTTTTTCTGCTTACAGAACTTATCACTCCCCCGATGTGTCTCCACCTTGCCGTGGTGGGGGAGCTTGCGTGTCCCATCGACCCCATGTGCTTGCCGATGGGTGAAAAACTACATATCGGACAGCATATGGGATAGGGACCAGACTAAGAGAGACACAACCTGCTGCTCTGCAGGTGAGACTGAGGATAGCAGTCCAAAATTTAAATCAGGCGCACGAAGGCAGAAGTTCTTGGTCCGGACAAAACACTAAAGGCTCCCTGTCGAGGGCTGTGGCTGAACGCCTCTAAGCCACAAACCCTCGGACCTGAGAGCCGGGCCGATAGCGACCTCGAAAAATAAAGGCGTGATACTGAGCAAGCTACATGCTCAGGGTCTGATAGAAGTTCGAAGGCTCTCAGCTGGGGGATATGAGAGATTCCCGGATGAGAGGCCAGGCCGTTCCTCGTTCACCGCTGCACGAAGGTAAGGTGCTGATCCGGCAGCACAAGTAGCCTACCTCGTGAGCGAGTACAAAAAGTCAAAAAGTGCCCCAGTCGAAGAAAGTGGCTGCGAAAACTGTATCTAACTCATAGAGAGTGTAGACAAAAGTGGAAGAACGTCTCAATGCCGCAAAATGGAACGCACGGCGAGCGAACCTATTGCGTGGTCCGAAGTCAAAAGCGTGGGTGTCGCTTGCAGTCTGACCGTCCCTGGTGTGTGCTTGAGCGATCAGTGGCAAACGAGTTGCCCAACACATGGAAGTGAGGATCTAAAGCAGCCATGAGCAGGACGTGGCAACTCCTCGGGTGAGCCCAGTCACAGAGCAATATGTGCCGGCTCTGCAATTATGGAAGCCTCCTTGGATAGCGAGGGAATGCTCATGGTCTGCCCCTGCCTTCCCTTGAGGGCCGACCACGATGTTGTTCGTCGTTCTATCTTGACCAGCTGAGATGTTAGCGACATCACAACAGTCCAACGTGCCTCGAAACCAGAGGATGGCTAACCTCATTAAAAAATGCCCGCTGGAAGTCGGAAGTGTCGTCCTACGGGTGGCAAACTAAAAATTGACACTACGCAATTACGTCCGAGTGAAATGTCTCGTCCGAATGTCTCTCGTGCTAGGAACAGCTCTGACTACCTAGTTTCCGAATGCCGCTCTTGTTCGGAACAGCTCTGACTGGGTAGTTTTCCGAATGTCTGTTGAGCCTGGAAAAGCTCTGATGGGCGCAACGACAAGCACATGTCCGAAAACTCGCTGAGTGGATGCCGTCTGCAAACCTGTCTGGTTTGTGCGGGAATGACCCGGGGAAACGAAATGACCAATATATTGAAGTGAGGATTTAAAGCAGCCATGAGCAGGACGTGACGATCTCCCTCGGTGAGCCCAGATCCAGGGCGTTATGTGTCGGCCCTGCAACTATGGAAGCAACCTTGGATGGCGGAAAATGCTATGGACTGTCCCTGCCTTCCTTTGAGGGATGACCGTTGTCTTCGACCGTTCCACCTTGGCCAGCATGGTTGCAGATGGCGCCACAAAAGTGAGAGTCTCCCAGGAATGCTACCTGGTCAAAAATGCACGCTAAAGTCGATGTGTTGGCCTACGGGTTTCGGCCCAAGGGCGCATAACAGACACACCGCAATCACATCTGAAAAAACACTCCGGATGAACGAAAAGAAGAAGAAGAAGAACTTATCAACTGTCATGTCGGTGATTAAAAACTGTTTTCATTAAAAATAATGAATGGTGTGTGGAAGGACATTCTTTTAAGTTACTGTGCGCCAGGAGCTGGGCGAAACCACGCCGGTTCAGATAGATAGACAGACAGACAGATAGTCGGGAACGGAAGCTTATTTGACTACTTATATGAATGAATTAAATGACATGCTCCCCACCAGGGACTGGGTGAAGCCGGGCCGGGTCAGCCAGACAGACAGACAAACAAGCAGACAGACTGATAGATAGATAGATCCCCTCCAGGGCATGGGCGAAGCCGGGCCGGGTCAGCTAGTATATATATATATATATATATATATATATATATATATATATATATATATATATATACACACACACACACACACACACACACTCGCATATAACTACTCGCACGAAGATGGACACGAAACATTACAGACACCGTGGGCATGAACATATATGAGGCGGGGGAATTAGCAAGTGATTGAGGAACCTTTCGGCGGGCCCTTATGAGAGCGACGTACTGCGCGCCACCAGCTGTGTGATGATGATGATGATGATGATGATGATGATGATGATGATGGTATTTGGCTGACATGTTTGATGTTCGTTCTCCTCCAGTCTCAGTTTCCTGCGGCAGAAAGGTTTAGTGTCTGTGTGTTCATCATCATCATGCGCCATGCTGATACGCCAGGGCGGTTAAGTTTCGCCATTTCAGACGACCACCAGAATCGTGTATCAGCTCAGTGTTCTTGTCTCGACCATGCCACGTGGCCAAGCCATCCAGATATTTACTTCTCTGCCTTCCCCTTGTTCTTTTTCCCTCAATCTTGCCAGTTGTCACCAAGTTCTTCTCATAACGAGCCTAACAAATTGTGAATGTATCGAATCAGTCAGTGTGTTACAGGAGCCTTTTTTGAGAAGCAAAGAGTAGTAGCACTGTAACCCACCACGCACGTCATCAGAGGTGAGTACACAGGGTTGACATGAGACTGGCCAGCTCATCCCGTAGAAATAGTAGCTGAAAAATTCTATCAATCATTAGTGAGTCAGTAAACACTTTGGCGTTAAAGTAAAACAACTGTGATGAGGTGGCGGGTTCAAACCCTACACGGTCAGCTGGACTCAATTGTTAACTTCTAGCCCTTGACTTAGAGACGTAAATTACAAGTACCTCAGAAGTCGGAGTGAATTCGCCTGATGTCGAGGGACACTGGTACTAGGGATTGCTAATCCACACGCAAAAATCTGTTCATTGCCGCTATACGTGTATGGACTACGCTTGAGTTCAAAACGAACGGACATTTAAAAAAAACACCGTCGACATGTGTATAGATGTCTGGTTAGATAAATGTCTGCAGCTATAATAGAAACACCCTGTCCCGCCCTCTCCCAATTAAAGCACCTTCTATAAGGTTGCTCTAGAGAACACTCACACGGGGAGATAATGTATGTGCCGTGTAAGCATCCCAATACTCGGGAGATTTCATTGGAGTTATGCATCTTCCGAGTCATTCATTCTGGTGTCATTCATCTTCTGTATGTCGGCGTCAAGAATTCATCATTTTATGTTTGGAATCTTGTTGAATGGTGGAACAGTATCGAAGATACAAGCATACCTGCCGAATCGTGTCTTCTCTTTATGTCCTACAATGTGGAAACAATATACAAGATGCAAGCATACCGACCGAATAGTCTGTGTTCTTGGTGCTCTTCAGTGTGGGTCATGGACTGAAGGAAATTGCAAATGTTTCTGCTGTTCCCCCAGCGGGGGGAACATCTGACGTCTGTTCTATGCCAGTATTCTTCTTCTATTCCACTGAGTATTTACGAAAAAAACATACAAATAAATAAAAATTCGGCATCGTTCAACCCGCTTCTACAGCGTCGGACATAATTGAGGTCCGTTTTTTAAAACATTATCTCAACTTTCTTTGCCCGTTTTCAAGTTAGACTTATTCTTCCTCTAGTTTTTATCTTCGCTTCTTTTGTTTTCATTTCTGACGAATTGCGCACGATTGGGTTGGATTTCTATTTCTTCTTTTTCTTCTTCTTCTTCTTCTTCTTCTTCTTCTTCTTCTTCTTCTTCTTCTTCTTCTTCTTCTTCTTCTTCTTCTTCTTCTTCTTCTTCTTCTTCTTCTTCTTCTTCTTCTTCTTCTTCTTCGTCTTCTTCTTCTTCTTCTTCGTCTTCGTCTTCTTCTTCTTCTTCGTCTTCATCTTCGTCCTCCTACTCCTCCTCCCCCTCGCTTTCCCCCACCTTCAGCTGCTGTTGTTGTTGCTGCTGCTACTGCTGCTGCTGCTGTCGATTTAGGTTTAAGATGTGAGGACATTCAGTCACAACTCTGCGATGACTTGAAACATAATAACGAACTAGAAGGATCTTGGAGTGATGTTCTGTCGTCCTAGTTTTCCTCTTTTCACAATGTGGCTACATATGTACGACCAACCAAGATGTCTTCTGTCTTAGCCTCTGTCAAAACATGTCGATTACTCGTATTGTTGTTCAAGAAATGTCAACTCTCTTCTGTCAACAACAACAACAACAACATGATGTTAACCACTGACTAGATTCCAGGACATTATATAATAGGTCAACTATAGGCGTGTATCTGGCCGAGTGACCAAAATTCCGTGTACTCCTTTGGGAGGCGGGGGTTCGAATCCTCGGTAATGTATAGATTTGTTTCTGTCTGGGGTAAAACAAAAATCCCTAACCTGCACAGTTCGCGGCGACTGCAGTAGCCAGGCGGCCTTAATTTCTCAGGCTCGGGATACATTAGGCATGGGATGACATTTTTTTGACAGTTTTCCGCATCGCCGTGATCTCTATTTTCAACCTATATTATTCCTTTGAGCACCTCTAAAGTCGGAGTGGGTTCACCTGATGGCGAGGGACACTAGTAATAGGGAGAGCTGATCCTCACGCAAAAATCAATCCTGTGCACTAGAAGTAGTAGCACGTTTATGGACTAAGCTTGAGTTCAATCCTTTGTTGCGAAAGCAACAAAAATAAAATTCCTGTAAGAGATGTTACACCTGTAACATAAACTCTTACAAAATGCCTGTTTTATAGCCGCGCAATCCTGTGAAAGATGTTAGATTTGTAAGATATACTCTTACAAAATGCCTGTTTTATAACCGCGCAATCCTGTGAAAGAAATTAACAGAACAATTGTCCCATCGACATCACAGTAATTTGCGCACGGCTTTTAGCATATTCAACTACGCGTCATTTTCGCACAATTCGTGTATAGCTTTAGTGGCATATAGGATGAACCAAATGCAGCTACAGTGCATAGCAATCCATCAACTTATTCTAAGAGAGCATTACAGGCTGATCATGATTTTCTGTTCCTCATCTCCTTTCACTCGTCCTTCTGTCGTCTCGTCTTTCGCGCTTTTCTTCTCAGCTAAAGTGCACAGTTCGAATTAATAACTCTGTTCCATCCATCATGTGCCATGCCGGAAAACGTGGGCGGTCATGACGCACCATTTCACTCGATCACCAGAGTCGTTGATCAGCTCAGTGTTCCTGTCTCGACCATGCCATGTGGCCAAGCCATCCAGGTATTTACTTCTCGGTCTTCCCCTTGGTCTGTTCCCTTTGATCTTGCCAGTTGTCACCAAGTTCACCAGTTCATTTCTTCTCATAACATGTCCAAAAAATGTTGACAGTCTACGTCTAATTTCTCTAATCAATTTACGATTTTCATTTGTTTCCTGTTACTGCTGGCAATTTAGTGAAGATTAACTATCTAATTTGTACGCGTAAACAAGCCTGCCTACAAGCAACACTTCTAACTTCAACAGAAGGGTTTGTGGCCTATTAGGGATATTCCCTATACAAGGTGAAGTAAGGCATCTCCTTATATAAAAAAAAGACGCTTAAAAGTCGACAGGGTCGACTTCATTGCACCGGGTTTTATCCCACATGGCTCGGTCTCTTTCCGCAGCGCGGTATGCGTCGCACAAAACACGAACTCCGTAGCTCTAGCGACGACCCACAGGATCTCCGAAAAATTTAACTCGTCAACCGAAGGACACGGCCCGGAATCGAGCCCACAACCTTCGGAGCCCGAATCAAACGGCTTGACTACTTCGCCAGGAAGACTCCGGTGCCTCTTCCCTACTCTAGTCGACACGGCGCCCGGGGGGGGGGGGGGGAGTACCCGTTTAGCTCCTCAATCAAGGAGACATAAAACTATGTGAGCAAGTGGTGAATTGAGCTAGAGAGCAGTCGAAAGATAGATGTTGGTTATAGTCTCAAGTTCGCAACGGTATGTATAGGAGTTCTGGAGACAGTGGGGGAACAGACTGAGAACCCATGTGTGGAGATAATGATATGGCGGGGGGTCGGCAGGGATTCTGGATGAATCTCAAAACTGACAGAGAAGACCTGGAGAACTTTCATTCAGATGGCAGTTGGAACGATGAACAGTACGACTCCTTGCAGGCTGTTGAACGAGGGGACGGAGAGTGTGCGGGAATGTCCTGAGTGCAGTGATGTTGGTTCTTAGCCCAACTCAACCCAACTCTTTTTATACAAATAATGACTGCGGTCCTGGTATGGTTACTGCTAAGAAAAAAACGCTATGAGAGACTACCTTCTTTACAGATGCCTAGAAAATCAAGACTCGCCACACAGACAGTCAAGACGTGTTGGGCACTTCGTGTAAAAGTCAACAGTAAAGTAAAGGACCATGCTAAGTACCTTATGGAGCACTGGACATACAGTGCTAGACCCATATTTTCATAGACTGACCCGCACTCGACGGTCGTGTGGTCAGTTTCATACCGACCGCCTCTACTGACCAAGTCATTTCTTGGTACCCATTTTAGGTTGGGTCGAGCTGGCAGACCAGGACAGTTGTTATTTATTCACGCACACATGGTAATAAGGATGGCGTGTAATAACCTGAAACTACTTGTGTAACTTCCATGGACAGAGATATGTTAAATGGCCTAATCTTCGAATGTGTATGGCATCAGTGAGTAAATCATGTCTGCTTTTTGTTTTACATTCTGATACAAGTTTTAAATGTACTTGTTCTTGAAAATAGTTGGCCGTAATGATTTCTTCACTAGCAAAGTTTTAATAAATATATAAAACCTACCCAAAACAGAACATGTAAGTATGGCAAGTAGAGAGTGCTAGTTTCAACTGGGTTTCCATTTCGATGATACCATTACCCCTAGCCCGTTCAACCTCAAAGAGAAGTTATATTAAGGTCTATCCCTGGCTCCGATTAATAATCCTGTGACTGAGTCAGCCACAAATAGGATAATAACTTGAAGGTGGTTGTTGTCCAAAGAGGGTAATGGCGCTAATGATAATCTGGATTAAGTCATTACCCAGAAATCATCACAGCTTCATGTTGAATTCTGCCTCAAGAACATTCTTGTTATGGAATAAGGAAGGAATAGTCTTGTATTTAAATTGTCCGTCAACGAAGTATTTGCCTGGAGTGTTTACTTTTCCTATCTGTTGACTATTAGTCTTTAGTTTTACCTGACCAACTCTGCTGTATTGGCCCGGGTCTTTACTTCTCCATCTATGGAGTATCGCCCTTCGTTTTTACTTTCCAGTCCGTGGAGTATCGCCCTTCGTTTTTACTTTCCAGTCAGTGGAGTATTGGCCCTTAGTTTGCCAGCCGTGTGGTGTCTGCCTTAGTCTGTAACAACAAATTGTTGCACGCGCTTTGCAGGTCGCAGAGACCAACCCCAATCCCAGGTTGATTTTCTAGACCAGTGGTTCTCAACCTTTTTTGGCCCGTTCCCCCCTTCACCATATTTTTAGGACGTCATTCCCCCCCCTCACCATATTTTTAGAACGTCATCCCCCATCCCCCCCCCCATTCGTATTTCCTCCCTAAAAATTTCCCCCTGCCCCTACACAGTATGTGTAATAATTGAAGCTAAATTTAATACCACATACTAACACAAGTCTAGATGACCACATAAAACGTGATTTGTGGGTCTACTTACTTTATAAAATAAATTTTAGAAGGGAGAGACGTACAGAACCATAAAGTATGAAGGGAAAAATAAGATCAAGTAATCGGTTCTTGTATTAACGCAATCTTTAAATAATCTTCATTTCCCCCCCCCCCCCACCCTGGAAACCCCAAAATTCCCCCCTGGGGGGAATTCCCCACCGGTTGAGAACCACTGTTCTAGACGTTGTGTAGTTTGCCATTGCTTTCTGAACGAGAGGTCAAGGCTGAAGTCCAACTGATCGGCGTGGGAGTTCTGCTGTATTTGCTCTTCGCTGCCGAAACAGTGTAGTATTCGCTCTTAGTTGTAACTTGTCTGTTCTATGGAGCATTGGTCATTGTTTTACTTGGCCAAATGTTTTGTGTTCGGCCTTAATTTTTACCTGACAACTGTGCTGTATTCTTTAGTACCTTTAGTTTTACTTTTTCCATCTATTCGCCCATAGTGCTTATTTTCTTATCTGTGAAGTATTTGCTCATAGTTTTTGGCTTTCCTGTCTATGCAGTATCCGCTTCATCTGTGAAGCATTTAGTAGTGATAACTCATAGTTGTTGCTCTCCTAGGTGTCATGTATTCGCTGTCAGTTTTAACGTTTCGCATCTGTATGATAATTTATCTTACCAGCCTCGTGTTGTGCCATTATTTCGGCTGGGTATTTCCATAACTTTCTTTCATTCTCGTAGTCTTGATTGAACTCACCGCACCAGGTAACAAGCTCCGTATTGTACGCGGGAAAACTGCTTTGTGGGTTACTGCCTAGACTAGCCAACAAGAAGAAGTTATGTCCCCGTTTGAAAACACGGCACAGCGCGATCGCTTCACAAGCTTGTAATAATATCATTATTTTGCGAATTTTAAATTCTATGAGGTGTTTTAACATTGTTAATTCAGACTAACTACAGAGTGAATTACTAAATTCTGTCTAATGTATGTAATTGTGTAATACTGTACATACATTCGCACAAACATCCATTCGCACAAACATAATGGACGGATGGATGGATGGATGGATGGATGGGTGGATGGGTGGATGGGTGGCCTGCCTGTGTGTTCGTAAGTGCGTACGTGTTGGATGTGTACGCGTGTCTGTCTTTATAAACAAAGGTTACAAGGGATCACAGGTGGCTTTGTTGGTTGGTTGGTTGGTTGGTTGGTTGGATGGGGTGATTGGGTTAGTGGGTGGGTTGGTTGGGTTGATGGGGTGATTGGGTGGGTGGGTGGGTTGGTTGGTTGGTTGGGTGGATGGGGTGATTGGGTGGGTGGATATTGCTGGTTGGTTGGTTGGGTGAGTGGGTGGGATTGGTAAATAATCTGAAAGAATGATCTAGGTCGACATTGGACATCAAATCTTCGGAGAGAATGTAGCCAGGTCATAATTCAGCGCACATACTGTCTAAGATGAGGTCTAAATTGGTAGAGGTTGATCAAGTTTGTCTAAGATGAGGTCTAAATTGGTAGAGGTTCCTCAAGTTTGTCTAAGATGAGGTCTAAATTGGTAGAGGTTCCTCAAGTTTGTCTAAGATGAGGTCTAAATTGGTAGAGGTTCCTCAAGTTTGTCTAAGATAAGGTCTAAATTGGTGGAGGTTCCTCAAGTTTGTCTAAGATAAGGTCTAAATTGGTAGAGGTTCCTCAAGTTTGTCTAAGATCAGGTCTAAATTGGTAGAGGTTCCTCAAGTTTGTCTAAGATCAGGTCTAAATTTGTAGAGGTTCCTCAAGTTTGTCTAAGATAAGGTGTAAATTGGTAGAGGTTCCTCAAGTTTGTCTAAGATGAGGTCTAAATTGGTAGAGGTTCCTCAAGTTTGTCTAAGATGAGGTCTAAATTGGCAGAAGTTCCTCAAGTTTGTCTAAGATGAGGTATAAATTGGTAGAGGTTCCTCAAGTTTGTCTAAGATGGGGTCTAAATTGGTAGAGGTTCCTTAAGTTTGTCTAAGATGAGGTCTAAATTGGTAGAGATTCCTCAAGTTTCTCTAAGATGAGGTCTAAATTGGTAGAGGTTCCTCAAGTTTCTCTAAGATGAGGTCTAAATTGGTAGAGGTTCCTCAAGTTTCTCTAAGATGAGGTCTATATTGGTAGAGGTTCCTCAAGTTTCTCTAAGATGAGGTCTAAATTGGTAGAGGTTCCTCAAGTTTCTCTAAGATGAGGTCTATATTGGTAGAGGTTCCTCAAGTTTCTCTAAGATGAGGTCTACATTGGTAGAGGTTCTTCAAGTTTCTCTAAGATGAGGTCTAAATTGGTAGAGGTTCCTCAAGTTTCTCTAAGATGAGGTCTAAATTGGTAGAGGTTCCTCAAGTTTCTCTAAGATGAGGTCTAAATTGATAAAGGTTCCTCAAGTTTGTCTAAGATGAGGTCTAAATTGGTAGAGGTTCCTCAAGTTTGTCTAAGATGAGGTCTAAATTGGTAGAGGTTCCTCACGTTTGTCTAAGATGAGGTCTAAATTGGTAGAGTTCCTCAAGTTTGTCTAAGATGAGGTCTAAATTGGTAGAGGTTCCTCAAGTTTGTCTAAGATGAGGTCTAAATTGGTAGAGGTTCTTCAAGTTTCTCTAAGATGAGGTCTAAATTGGTAGAGGTGTCAGAGTCTAATGTAGTGCCAGCAGAGATGCAGGGACATCGTTACGCCCGCCAGGCGAATAGTCCCTAGCGGGGATGCTGTAACATCGTTACGCCCGCCAGGCGAGTATTAGTTACCTGCCTGCGAGGTTGCCGGCTGACGAGACAGCCAGCGGTCAGGCAAGGACAAAGCAGGACGCACGCAGGTCTCGTGAAGCCACTTCAGGTGGGCAGGCGCGTTGCGAGAAATAGCCAGACAGCTCTGGGACTCGGACTCGACTGGACGTATGATGGGAGAAAGGCTTGTGTAGTTCTGTTGCCCGAAAGTCGAGTGCTTGTACATCTTGTGAGACTGATTGTAAGCTGTGGGGTGCTTGTAAGTGTATTGTTATAACTTATGTATTGTGATGATCATCTCAAGTCAAATCACGTTGTATTTGTACTGTCTCACATGTGTTAGGTTAACGAGCCAGGTTTAAGACCCTGACATGTGTGGACGTGGTGGCATTCGTCCGGCTTTAAAATGAACGTGGTTTAAGTAATTAACATTTAAAACCTAGATTTGTGAACTTAGAAATTGTTGTCCAACTTTAGAGTGCATTTAAATGTGATTGTGAAGGCTCATTTTGATTTATATTATTACATTGTTTAAACATGGAGACTAAATGTGAACGTAGAGTACATACATATTGTTTGATCTTGTAAACGTGTAAAACATTTGTGATTGTGGAACTTGTCACCATTTTGACCTTGTCGACATTGTGAAGTTGTCGCCATTGTGACCTTGTCGCCTTCTTGTAAACTTGATGTCTATGTCCTTACTGAATGTCATCTTAATGTAAGTGATGTTTCATCAATGTTGTAGAGTGTTGAGATATAGTTGGATTGTCTTTGAAAAGTGAGTTGTGTAAAGCAGAAAGTTTCTGAAAGAAAGTGACTTGTGATTTTGAAAAAAATTGTTGACGAACAACATTACGACCTACAATTACACTCAACGCCATACAAACCTAACCAAAACTTAGTGACAAGCATACACACCACATCAAACAGACGCTAATTTATTTCCTTAAAAAACAAAGCAGGTTTTCTGTGCCATCTGAAACCCTTGCCCGTAGAGGTCATTTGTGTTTTGAAGTAGCGACCCTACAGTTCCTAGTCCAAATTTCAACCGTTCTTCACCGCATCCAGGACACTTGAGTATATTTTTCTTTCTATATACTTTCGGATGCAAATTTAGGCACATATTGCAAATAGAACACAATTGTAAATTGTTCACTTTACTAACAACTTGTAACAAATTGTGTGTCTGATTTGCATTTTCCATCATGTCTTCATTAAATGATTTCATCGATATGGGGTTAAAATTAAAGTTAACAGGTGACGAGTTGACAAAGTGGAGTGAAACTAAATACTCTGAACACCTTCGTGAGAAAGCTAATGAACGCGATGAAAGAGCGGCTGAAAGAGCTGCCAAGCAAGTAAAGGCAGAAACAGCAACCGCAGCAAAACAGGCAGAATTAGAACTGTCTGCAAAGACAAAACAAGCGGAGTTAGATATCGAACTGAAAAAGGCAGAGATTGAAAGAGAAACAGAATTAAAGAAGGCAGAGATAGCAGCTCAAAGTAAACGGGAAGAGCTGGAAGTGCAATTAAAAATCAAACAACTTGATACTGAGACTGCCATAAACAAAGAGTCCAAGAAATCTGAGAGACTGGAGAAAGAAAACCAGTACAAGAAATATCAAGGTATCGTAAGAAATTATACCTCGGGTGACTGCATTGCAGCCTTCACCCAAAATTTTGAGACTTTAATGGACCATTACCAGGTCCCATTGTCTGAATGGAATATAATTTATATGAGAAGTTTATCAGGGGAGCCTATGAAAGTCATAGAGACTATCCCCAAAGACCTTAGAAAAGATTACCATTATCTAAAATCAAAGATTATGGCACATTTTATGTTAGATGAGGCAGGTTACAGAGAACAATTCAGCAAGTTGAGCCCCAAACCGACTCAAACGTTCTCTGACTACCTCTGCTTAGTCCGAGATATATTTTCCAAATGGACTTCAGCAGCTAAAATTGATAAGAACTATCAAAAATTAGAAGATCTTATCATCAGAGATAAAGTCATTTCATCTATTCCATCAGCATTTTCAAAATTTTTGCAAGAGAATGAATGCACAAGTGTGGATGAGATTGAGAGACGTGGTTCGACTTATTACACAGCCAACAAACATTGTTTTGCCAGTGAAGCTACTGAAACCAATTTTGTAGCATCGGCTAACTATGACAAACCCTATAGTAGGCAAAAACCTTATAAGCCTACATCTGAGAAGTACAACCATTGTAAATATTGTAAAATTTCACATCATCAAGGTGAGATGTGCGACAAGAACCCCGCATATCTTACATATTTACAGAACATCGTAAACAGACAAGATAAAGAGCGTAAATCCTTTAGAAATTTGCGTAAATGTTTTCTCTGTAAGGCGTATGGACATTATCGCCATGATTGTAAAGGTAGGCAAATGACCAAGAAAGCCAATGCCGCCTTATTTGATAGTTCATCATCTGATGAAGAACAATCAGAGAAATACCCTGTGAACTCAGCACAGGCTTTTGATATGTTTAACGCAAATAAATGTACTGTTTGTAATACCTTTTATGAAGATGGTATTTTAACATGCGGCCACTCCATCCCTATTGCCAATGAAGAAGCTAATTTGGTAGTAGATTCCAAAGGCAGAATAAACATCCATCAAGGATATGTGAATTGCAAGCCTGCTACAGTCCTTCGGGACACGGGAAGTTCACTGATTGGACTGAAGAGAACGTTCATAATGCCTACAGACTATACAGGCAGGCACGTAACATGCAGAACATTCTCTGGCAACATTGAAAAGTACCCACTAGCATGGGCATATATTCAAACACCTTTCCTCACTGGGAAAGTAAAATGCGCAGCATTAACAAACTCGGTGTGTGATATTATAATTGGAAATTTACCAGAAGTAAATGATATGCCTCATGACATAACATCTCTTTGCATTAATGAGATCACAACATCACCATCAAATATCATCATTGATACTGTTGTACCACCTAATGAATGTATGGTAGCTAATGTAGCACTAAGATCTCATGACATCATTGATAACACTGTTTCATCACCATCTGATATCATTGAATGTGTGAACGCAGTAACTAGATCTACTGCTAGAATGCAAGATGAAATTAATCAAACTGAGGCTATAGAAATGCTTAGCCCAGTATTACTACCTCCTAAAACCACGAAGGAGACTTTTGTAACAGCCCAAAAGGCTGATCCTTCATTATCAAAATATTTTGATCTGATCGGCAAAAAGCCAAAGTTAACCAAAAATGCAAGATGGCATTTTGCTTTGAAAAATTGTATCCTCACCAGGTATTATACCAGAGGTGACACCACAACAGAGCAAACTGTTTTGCCAATTGAGTATCGGAAGCAAGCCTTACATCTTGCCCATGATATACCTCTTGCAGGGCATATGGCATACGCTAAGACCAGATCAAGATTATTATTACAGTTTTATTGGCCCAAATTCTGCAATGACATTAAGCAATATTGCAGGAGTTGTGACATCTGCCAAAAACTTGTAAAGAAAGGAAAAAACCCACAGGCAAAGTTACAAATTACTGACTTAGCCAGTCGACCTTTTGAGAAAATATCTGTCGACATAGTGGGCCCTCTTAATCAGATAACAACCAGAGGGAATAAATATATATTAACTGTTATTGATCAATGTAGCCGCTGGGCTGAAGCGATTCCGCTAAAGAACATAACTGCCAATGACATAATGGAAGTTTTCTTCCATATATTTTCACGGATAGGATTTCCAGACACTATCCAATCAGATAGGGGAAGTCAGTTCATTGCCGCATCTACTCAAGCTTTCACCAAAATGTTAGGAGTGAAGCAATGTTTCAATTCCCGTACCATCCTCACTCGAGCGGAATTATAGAAAAATTTAACGGTGATTTAAAGCAAAAAGCTTGCTAAAGTCACTCAAGAGCACCCCAATAACTGGGACGTATATTTACCTGCTATTCTCTTTGCTTATCGCGAAGTGCCACATGCTAGTACAGGTTTCTCTCCTTTTGAACTTATCTATGGTGCCAAACCACGTGGCCCATTAAGCATCTATCACCAAATGTTAACTGAATCCACTCCTTTACTGAAACCCATATCATCATACGTATACGTTACATCATTGCGTGAAAGAATCATCAAATCTTGTATAATTGCAAAGGATGCACTAAAATTATCTGGTGCTACATATAGACAGTATGCTGACAAAGGTAACAGGACAATAACGTTGACACCTGGACAGGACGTTCTTCTTCTTCTACCTAGTGACAGACATTTATTGACCGAGTCTTGGCAAGGACCATTTAAAGTGACGAGACAGATTTCACCTGTAGACTATGAGATCCAAATAAAAGACAAACACAAGATATTCCACGTCAATATGCTAAGAACATATTACAACAGAGACAACGAACAAGACGACACAACAGCATGTACAGTAATAATAGACCATGAAGATGACGAGGCTAGTGACGAAATTCCAACACCTGCATTAGACACAACAAACTGCTTGAAGGAAATTAAGATCAACCCAAAGTTAACTCAAGCAGAAACAGACAGTTGCAAACAGCTCATACAACAGTACAACACCATTTTCTCCAACAACCCAGGACAAACAGAATTAGTACAACATCACATCACACTCACGTCAAATACACCCATAAAATGCAGACCATACACCATTCCATTGCACTACAAAGAACACTTACATCAAGAGATCATTAGCTTAGAGAAAAACAACATCATTAGACGATCCCAATCCAATTTCTCATCTCCAATGGTCATAGTACGCAAAAAGGACAACACAATAAGACTCTGTGTCGACTATAGGAAATTAAATAAGATAACTCTTTTAGATTTAGAGCCAATGGCAAACTCGGAAGATCTATTGACAGAACTGACAGACGCTAGGTTCTTTACGAAGGTAGACATGACGAAAGGTTACTGGCAAATAGCAGTAACGAACAGAGCAGACATCTGACAGCTTTTGCCACACCTTGGGGACTGTACGAATGGTGCAAACTTCCATTTGGGCTTGTCAATGCCCCAGCAACATTCGTACGTATGACACGACTTTTACTAGTAGACATACCGAATATTATCTGTTACATAGACGACATTTGTGTTCACACAAAGACGATGACAGACCACATAAAGACATTAGAACAGACATTTGAACGCATTAGACAGCACGGACTGACGGTGAAGCCTGCAAAAGTAGACATAGCCTATCAGGAAATATCCTTCTTGGGGTACAAAATATCTAATGGCGCGAAGTATTTACTAACTTACTAACAAAAGATCAACCCGAGAAAATTGTAAGCAATGAATGCCTAAAATTTGCATTCCATAAAGTATTATCTTATTTCTCTGAGAATAGTTTAAAGAATCCCATTCTCAAATTGCCAAATTTTCTTTTTTCTTTCAGATTACGCACAGACGCGAGCTCCGTAGCGATTGGAGCAGTTCTGTTACAGGAACATGATAACATCTTACATCCTGTATATTACTTCTCGAGAAAATTAAAACAAAGAGAACGCTCTTGGTCGACACCGCAGTTGGAAGCCCTTGCTCTGGTTGAGGGTATAACTAAATTTTCCAGGTTCCTTCTGGAACGTCATTTTATTGTGGAGTCTGACAGTAGTCCGTTGAGATTTATCAATTCAGGTGTACCTTCCAACCAAATGATAGCTCGCTGGTCTCTTAAACTGCAAGATTACAGCTTTGAAGTTCGACACATCGCGGGCAGAACCAACACGATTGCCGATCTTTTGTCCCGTTGTCCGACCGACCCAGTAAGCACCAATGTCTGAGTGCAGTGTTTAAAATACACTCAGACCAACACAGCCATGCATCAGTGAAGTTTTTTTTTCACAGACCAACACAGCCATGCATCAGTGAAGTTTTTTTTTCACGAAAGCTGTGTATGTCTATATGATGTGATAGGGTGTATTCCCAATATATATAGGTTTCTTATTTTATTATTAACGTAGTAATTGTCGTGAATAATTGTGTAGTGTGTGGTAGAAAGAGAACTTTATTAATTGTATATATTACGAAACAAGAACAGTGCCACATTCGCTCTCAACTTACCGCAAGCGAACTGTCAAATTTATCCGTGGTAGCTGCATTTGGAACTTATCCAGTGATATTTTAACTCCGTGTGTGAAAGTGTGACCTGAACATTGACATCTACACCACTTCAGTTAAGCGAAATCCAGAAGTTTTTCCAGTGAAACAACCAACACATGAACGATCAGAACATTGCACATTCCGTTTTACTACATCAGACCGGAACAAGTGTGTTCTACACATTTCAACATCAGCTGTTTCGTGTGTACTTCCGGATGAGTTAGAAATTTAGTTTAAAAGTAGCAGACGACAAACAAAAGCTTAAAAAGTTATAACACTTCTAAACTATTTACGATTCAATAATTTCGAATACACAAATTGTGTATTAAGATTTTTCATTTAGTGTAATCTTAGAATCATATCTTGATTAATTTATTCATACTGCCGACATTTTTTCGCTAGTATGGAGAAACATCAAGCTATGACGCTGAGAAATAGAAGAATTATTGTAAAATATTATATTTCTAAAATTTTGAAGTTATGTCCCTTTCATTTAATTGTTATTACATTATTACACCAAGGGCGTTAATTGAAATGTATATGATGATGTGTTGTATATAAATAACCATGTTGTTGCCAGATTGTTAACACGCCAAGAAGCCATCTACTGGGCATGGTAGAGTGTTACCGACATTGCAGACCGACACAAGAACTCCTGGCCAAATGAGGTCAGAGTTTGAGCGTTGAATGCGGCTTATATAAAGCCGTATTACGGTCTTGCCAGATGTTTTTTGTCTCAAAAAGCATATTATTACTTTTTTTTTTGAAAGGCTGCGAGGTAGTTGCTTGGGAAGCTGTTACTACCGATCTGACTGGGTCAATAATGCAATTAAGGTAATCAGCCATCGAGAGGATGAAGCTTGACTAGTGTTAAAGGTTGAACACCACATGTGTTTAGATACAATGTCCATTTCTTATGTGTTTCTATGCCAAGATGTGTGCGTTTATGTATTTCTACACCAATGTATATAACAGAAAGGTTGACTCTGACAGGTTAAAAATATTAACCCGGTATTGTATATAGAGTGTACATGAAAGATGACATCTTTCATGAAGAAGCCGCGGGGGAGCGTGTCAGAGTCTAATGTAGTGCCAGCAGAGATGCAGGGACATCGTTACGCCCGCCAGGCGAATAGTCCCTAGCGGGGATGCTGTAACATCGTTACGCCCGCCAGGCGAGTATTAGTTACCTGCCTGCGAGGTTGCCGGCTGACGAGACAGCCAGCGGTCAGGCAAGGACAAAGCAGGACGCACGCAGGCCTCGTGAAGCCACTTCAGGTGGGCAGGCGCGTTGCGAGAAATAGCCAGACAGCTCTGGGACTCGGACTCGACTGGACGTATGATGGGAGAAAGGCTTGTGTAGTTCTGTTGCCCAAAAGTCGAGTGCTTGTACATCTTGTGAGACTGATTGTAAGCTGTGGGGTGCTTGTAAGTGTATTGTTATAACTTATGTATTGTGATGATCATCTCTAGATCGTGATCTGTAAATAAATCCATCGAAACTTCGTGTCGTTGAGTCTCAAGTCAAATCACGTTGTATTTGTACTGTCTCACATGTGTTAGGTTAACGAGCCAGGTTTAAGACCCTGACAGAGGTTCCTCAAGTTTGTCTAAGATGAGGTCTAAATTGTAGAGATTCTTCAAGTTTTAGCCACGTTATTGTCCAGCTTGGTACTTGTTTGTTATAAAATGGTATGATTACTTCAAACATGTTGAGAACCGCTGCACTGAAGAATATCTTTGAGTTTCTCTCTGTCTTGGCAGATCACATAGTCTAGCATACTCTTGAGAGTTGTATGTCACAAAACGGGCAAAGACAACTGCTGCAACAAACATGATTGATGTTTATGTTGTCCCAACATCAACAAAGAACAGTTTCCATAGTAGTTATCGTGTGGACGCACACAGCACGGTGAACTGTGCAAATCTGTGGCATCAACCCACATCTTGCAAATTTGATAACGAGTGCAATGGCGGACAGAACGAAAGTTCTTTCTGGAGGCTTATTACGCCAAACCTACGTATGCACGTGTCTGGCATTGTCAGGAGACTAAACAATTCACTCCATTTCCTTTACAGCATTTATTGGTTCTTTTGATTTACTAGGCAATGTTAGTTCGGTAGGTTGCCATTTACTTTCTGAACGACCGGCGCCTCATATCATCGAAATAAACGCAAAGTGGTCTGCTTCAGTACGCCGGCGATTGGTTTCGAACCTTCGACCCGGTGTGTCGGGCAGTTGTGAAAGTAGTTTCACTTTCCCCTACAAATAAAAAGGTCGCTTAAAAAGTCGACAGGGCTGACTTCATTGCACAGGGTTTTTATCCCACATGACTCAGTCTCATTCCGCAGCGCGGAAAGCGTCACACAAAGCACGAATTCCGTAGCTCCAGCGACGACCCCCCCCCCTCCCAGAAGTCTCCAAAAATAATGCACTCGTGAACCAAAGGACGTGGCCCAGAATCGAATCCACAACCTTTGGAGCCCGAATCAGACGACCTGACCACTTCACCACGGAGACTCCCTGACTCCCCTACAACAAGGCTGTGACCGCCGCCACCAGCAAGTACACCTGTTTCGCCTCAATCTGTCACATACCCACCTGTCACATATCCACCTGTCACTTTCGTGACAGCAAAAACTCCAGAGCAAATAATTCAGATCCGAGGATTCGAGTACAAGTCTAGCTGGAGTTGTGCTCCAGGCCTCCATATCGTGTTGGCTTTGTTACCCTAGAGACAGGAGTAGAGTGGCCACCAGTGCACCCAACATTTAGAGAGATTTTCTATGTCCTCAACAGTTCCACAATACTCGAGTACAGAGAGTGGACTCTCGTGGCTTTCAAGTTAAATTCACCTCCAAGTGGTGCACACTGGAGAACTTGTCCCTAGGTCTCAGACTTAATGGAATCTGGCTCTCCGGCTTGTACGGAATCCGCCAGGTTAAATTATCCATGAAACTGTACCTGGACTAGAAAGCCGGCAGTGGAATAAACATTGCTCCAAGAATATTCGTCATCTTCTTCTTTGTTCACCTGCAGACGTCAATATGAATAATGCAAAAGCAGTACGTGTTGCATGTCAACTGAAACTTGTTGACATCGCATATAGTTTGTCCTCAAATGGAGCAGGTGCCGACCATAATAGTGTTTCCTGTTCTACATATGTTGGATACTCCTGCAACAAATGTTAAGCTGTGAGTTTACCAGCTCCACGGTTACATCCTTCAGTATCTCCCATCTTTAGTTTATTCAACACGTGCTTGAATAATACATAGACGAATGTACGGACTCTGTTAACACATAAACATATAGCATTGTTACACGTATTATGAGTCATTTGATTTGGAACATGTATGTTTATAATCGAGGACCGGCTCTGTGGCAAGGGGATTACGAATGCGATTTCGCCCTGCGGGCGATTTGGAAGCAGACGCCTTGGCTTCCATTTAAAGGTATGAGTGCTGATTGTTCAAATAATAATGGCAAACTATTGGAATTTTAGGGTTTCCAGTGGGAGGGGGAGGGGGGGATGAAGATTATTTCAAGATCGCGTTAATACAAGAACCGATTACTTGATATTGTTTTTCCCTCCATACTTTACGGTTCTGTACTCCTCGCCCTTCTGCTATGTGTTTATAACGTAAGTAGACCCACAAATTACGTTTCATGTAGATGTCTAAACTTTTTCTAGTATGTGTTATTAAAATTAGCTTCCATTTTTACGTATACTTATGTAGGGGCAGGGTGGGGGAAGGGGGGAATTTATATGGAGGAAATACGAAAGGAGAGGAATGACATTCTCAACATATGGTGAAGGGGGGCATGGGCCAAAACAGGTTGAGAACCACTGCTCTAAAGGATACGCAACAAACTTTATAATCGAGATATCAATCAATTTTTTTTTTCTATTTTATATTTCAGATTCAGAAAGTGCCTGAAAGCCTCGTCATCGCCGTTGGCTCATCTGATTGGTCAGATCTATTTCAACGTGGTTGGTCCTCAGTGTTTCAAATTCACGCAAAAATCAACATGCGTGCAGCGCCACTGGTGGGGTGGTTGTCGCCAGTACGCCAACAGCAAAGTCGCCTTCGCCAAGAAACAGAGGCGGTTTAAGTAAGACCGCAAATATGACGTAATCTTCGCCGTTCAACACAATGTTTGGCATTCAACATATAAAACAGTTAATATCAACTTGCATATTTTAAAGAAGCTGATAGACGCTTTATTCGTCCAAATATCAGACAAGAACAATTTAGAAACACACAGGCCTAAAATCGCATCATGTGAGTTAAGATGCATAAGAAACTCAGCTGGGAGAACAAGAAGAGATACAGAGCCAAATGAGAAACAAAGAGAACACCAAAGAGTTAAATGGTTCTGATATTCAGTTAGAATGGAACTAGATCAGCCACCAGACAGAGCGTTCTACATGAGAACATCGGAACACAAGGTGAGAAGACGGCCCAAGAATAGTTGTCTAGCTGGAGTAAACAAGACATTGAAGAAATCACATAAGACGTTACTACAAGCAACAAGACAAGTGAAAAATATAAAACTGCATCTGCGAAGTCTCACGCCAAAAGCAGTAGGACAAAGGAAGAAGAAAAAGAAACCCGCTTTGTGTCCCTGAAACAAATGCATCGAAAAAATACCATAAACACAAAAGTAGTGATTAAACAACGAGAAGCTCCGGGGGTCATTAAAGCAGATAGACATGAACTCTTTCCGTTCTCCATATTTCGTTGCAGATTCCCAAAGAGGACCGACATCTAACAATAATGAAAAATTACGAGTGCATCAAATTCAAACAGGCAACACCTTGTATGAAACATACTGTATTCTCTGTTACATGCCCTTATTTCTTTAGCATTGTCACAACAAACGTAAACAACTGAATATTACAACGTGCGTGACTTGGTATACATGGAGATAGTTACTTATATATAGACGCTGACTGCAACACAGGGTTCTGAAAGCTCTGAAGCCATTAAGTAATTAGACAACTGTATGTATGTATATTCATCGTTATTGGTTTGCACTGGCATGAAATACGGGGAAGATATCAGAGGATGTACACCTGATCAACATGTCTGTCATATTCACATGCATCTTAACATGTCGATCATGAGGTACACATGTTTATTCAGCACGATAACAAAATAAGTTTGAGGTGAAAATTTCGAATCATATGTCTCTATAAGTGTCAGTTAATCGGTTGTTTGGTGTATACTCTTATATCTAATTAAGTGACCATGTTTTCTATGAGTGCAAATTAGTACTCATGAATTATCAAAGAAATACGACACATAGGAGGAAAAGAACCAGTGCCTAAAACCCGCGTGTTTCTGTGTGTGAGCACGATTAAAATTGCTGCAAGGAAAGGCACTAACGATGGCACAACGAAACAAATCACCCGAGGGGAAACAACTGCTGTAATACCTTTCTCTTTATATCCGTGGTTATTTCCCGTCTGCTTATTAATGATATCATAAAATGAGCTGCACAGCTTCCAAATATATCCTTTTACTGTCCCTGTTGTATACAGAAAGTTAATTCAGGATTGCCAGTTCTAACCCTTAACTTTTGCCAGTCTATGCGGAAGGCTGCAGGTTTTTTTTTGGTTTTGGTGTCTCCTTTTTGCTTGTCTCCATCCTTCGACCTGTCCATCATGGGACACCAAACCAGTAGCAACCCTAGCACCAGCATCTCTGGGAGTCTAGGGCATGAAACCCCTCTACTAGTCAGGTAGAGGCAGGGAAGACAGGAGCTTGTAGGTGTGATTGTATTGCAGGTTGTGAAGGAACATCACAACTAACAGTGAAGCCACAGTCAGGTAGAGGCATGGAAGGTTTGAACGTATTGCAGGTTGTGAAGGAACATCACAACTAACAGTGAAGCCACAGTCAGGTAGAGGCATGGAAGGTTTGAACGTATTGCAGGTTGTGAAGGAACATCACAACTAACAGTGAAGCCACAGTCAGGTAGAGGCATGGAAGGTTTGAACGTATTGCAGGTTGTGAAGGAACATCACAACAGTGAAGCCACAGTCAGGTAGAGGCATGGAAGGTTTGAACATATTGCAGGTTGTGAAGGAACATCACAACTAACAGTGAAGCCACAGTCAGGTAGAGGCATGGAAGGTTTGAACGTATTGCACATTGTAAAGGAACATCACAACAGTGAAGCCACAGTCAGGTAGAGGCATGGAAGGTTTGATCGTATTGCAGGTTGTGAAGGAACATCACAACTAACAGTGAAGCCACAGTCAGGTAGAGGCATGGAAGGTTTGAACGTATTGCAGGTTGTGAAGGAACATCACAACAGTGAAGCCACAGTCAGGTAGAGGCATGGAAGGTTTGATCGTATTGCAGATTGTGAAGGAACATCACAACTAACAGTGAAGCCACAGTCAGGTAGAGGCATGGAAGGTTTGATCGTATTGCACGTTGTAAAGGAACATCACAACTAACAGTGAAGCCACAGTCAGGTAGAGGCATGGAAGGTTTGAACGTATTGCAGGTTGTGAAGGAACATCACAACAGTGAAGCCACAGTCAGGTAGAGGCATGGAAGGTTTGATCGTATTGCACGTTATGAAGGAACATCACAACTAACAGTGAAGCCACAGTCAGGTAGAGGCATGGAAGGTTTGATCGTATTGCACGTTGTAAAGGAACATCACAACTAACAGTGAAGCCACAGTCAGGTAGAGGCATGGAAGGTTTGAACGTATTGCAGGTTGTGAAGGAACATCACAACAGTGAAGCCACAGTCAGGTAGAGGCGTGGAAGAAACAAGTTTGTAGGTATGACCGTAGTGCACGTTGTAAAGGGACATAACAACTAACAGTAAAGCCAAGGACCCTAGTGTTGTGATTTTATGAGACTTCATATCTTTCCTCGCTGCCCAGTTCTTCATATAAGCGTCTCTTATACATGTTTTATAAAGCAGTATTGACCCCCAGAACCACGTGTGACCAGCAACAACATCCCTTCTTCAACGATGCTTGAACAATGACCTCTGTGCCAGTCCGTCAGATAGACTATTCACCATGCCAGTATGGATTGTTCATGCTATGTAACTCTGTGTCCCCCAGATGGGTGTGGTTAGTTGGTTGTGAATCCTCTGGAAAACTGTGAAGTTTGATTCTTAAGTCTGGTGCATTGTCATCAGGCTAACCCACTCCAACTTCTGAGGTACTTGTACTTTAGATCCCCAAGTCAAGGGCGAGAAGTTAACATTTCAGTCCAACCGATCAGTGTAGGGGTTGAACCGCTACCTCGGTATCAGCACACCATACGTTTAAGAATGAACAGTTTTATCCATTCGGCCATGCTGACCTCTGTGTTGGGTGGGTCAACAGATGCCAGTCTTCTGCCAAGGGAGTGCATCCTGCAGTTATGTTTATTTGACAGCTTTTAACTTATTAATATTAGTCAAGACAAGGACTCTTGTTGATGCCTTATTGCACATATGGTGCTAGACCCACATGTTGTAGATCAGTCCACACTCGGCGGGTGGCTCAGTAATCATGCTGGCTGCCTTTACTTCCCAGACATTTATAGAATCCATTTTAGGTGAGGGCGACCTGAAACCCAGGTCAATTTTTAAAATATGAATCCACCCCAGTCAAGATTGAAGCTGTGACAACCACGACAGCAGATGAGTGTCTAGCCACCACAACAGAAGAGTATCTAGCCACCATAACAGATGAGCATCTAGCCACCATGACAGAAGAGCGTCTAGCCACCACACTACCACAGCTCCTGTTGACACTGTATTATCTTTATAATTTGATGTAAAATTGATTCATTACGTTGCGATCATGCATTTACACTTTAGGTTTTAAAAGTCTATCATTACGGCTTTGTACCATTGCTAGGAGGGCTTTCCAGGCTAAGATATTGAGACTGCTTGCATAAAAAGTCACCTTGCAATGTACACACAAGCAAGAATTCATTTTCACTTTCGGTCGACAAGAGTTCACTAAACTGATGGCATATCTGCTTTGTATTGATTGTAATTTGATGAATCAATCAATGATTACACTATGCTTGTATCTATATCCCCAGTGCCTCTTTAACTCCTGTCCTGTATGATCCTGATGTGCATAGTTTGTAGATATGTTTGTCCCATTATGGTGTTACTATACATTTAGTTTACATCTTTCTGGTACAGGAGATAGAATTACATGAGAGGGTTAATGTAAAAAGTGAATTAGAAAGAATTTGAATGGGTTAGTGTAAATCTGTTTTGGAAAGGCACTTGATGATGACGATGATATCAAAGATTCCCATATGAGAAAGAGCAACATCATGAAAATCAGAATATCAAGACAAGTTAAAAGTATGTGTTGTGTGCTGTGTGTGACCCGTTCTGAATGGATGCAATTGCTGGGCAATGGGTAATGAAAGTGTGAACAAATGTGGGGCAGTAGAGATGTGTATTATAGAAGAATATAGAGAATATTTCCTACAACAATATTTCCTGGGTAATGAAAGTGTGAACAAATGTGGGGCAGTAGAGATGTGTATTATAGAAGAATATAGAGAATATTTCCTACAACAATATTTCCTGGGTAATGAAAGTGTGAACAAATGTGGGGCAGTAGAGATGTGTATTATAGAAGAATATAGAGAATATTTCCTACAACAGTCTGTTAGGCTTCAGCGCTGACTTCTTGTTCAAAAAGCAATGGCAAACTACTGAATGTAAAATTGCCTAATAAATGAACCTGGGGTTGGGCTGATCACAGCATCGTGCAAAGATGCAACATTTTAATTAGAGGATATGTGGACAGAGAAGAGCAGGAATGCCGAGATGTTGGGGGCTGCAGATACTGCAAGACCGCTCATCAATACCTTCAGGAAACACTAATGAAATGTATGGACTATATCAACAGAAGAGATGAAATAGTTACATTAGCTTATATGAGAAAACACTAGACAATAGAGGCAAAGAAAGACAGAGGAAGTGACCTGTGCAGAGCTTAAATAGCTGGGTCATAGATATTAATATAAGCAACACCAACGTCAACATATCAAGATGACAGAGAGAACTGGACAATCATGATCTCAGAGGTTTGCTCCAGGCCAGGTGCCCGAAGACGAAGAAGAGGAAGAAGACAATAATCAGCATGACATTTTCAGTATGTAATAATTCTGTTGTTCTGTTTTTCTTTTTGATAGTGAAAATGTATTTTACATTCTGTTATTCTTCTTTCAGTTTGAGAAGTTATGTAAACCACCTATTGTTGTCATAACTTCTACTGCACATTTTCCTTTATTCATTCTATATTATTTACAGTTATGCTTCATGCTTAGTTTTACAATTATTAGTATTGCTGGTAGTAGATTTACTTTGATGTTGATCACTTTTTGTGTAATTTTTTCATTTGAATTAAATTGTGTGAAATGTCTGTTTCTTCCATTTTCTTAATTTAATAACTTTGCTTATGTTTTAAATTGTAAAATAATAAAGATTTAGTTTGTAAATAAAAACTGCACTATTTCTTATGTATTTTGTTGTATTTTTACTAGCAGGAGTATCTAAAACTCCTGGAGAGTTTGAGAAATACCATTATGGTCATATGTGGCAGAGGATGGGAAACACACCACAGCATAGCAAATATAGCACTGGGGACCCAGCATACACCGGAATAAGTGGACAACTCTGCAGCTGAGAAACACAGGGCACTCACTTGTCCAGACAGACAGAAATGGGTTTCAAAGGCAGATGTGAAAAACTCCTGTGTGAACACGAAAGTCAAGGGAAAGCTACGAAATCTTCCCAAGAAAGTATGTAGAGACAAACAGCATTCGTTGGTCATGTAGTGAGAAGAGAGGCATTGGAAAACATGATGACTGGATAGATCAGCGGTAGAAGAGGAAGAAGCAGACTGGGAGAAATATGCTGAATGGGTTCTAGGAATATCATCAGTGGAATTGATCTAGAACACCAGGGATCAAGATCTGTGGAGATGCTTGCACACCTAAGCCAGTTTCCGGGACACATAATGATGATGAGAATGTATCAATTCAGCCAAACTTAAATAATGTAAAGAATATGCTAGACACTGACAGCAGTAAAATTGTCTGTTTATTGTTTCCACTGCGGTCAGCATCGTTTCTACATTTGTAATGGAATGGTCACAGAGCTTTAGTAAACAAAGTTAAATAATCTCTCCATTAGTTTCTATGCTACAAAAATATAGTATCTATCTTGTTGGGTGAAAAATATTTCACAAAAATGTAAAAAAATTGCAAGCAGCTATAAACAACATGAACCACCCAGACAACATGCCAAATTCTCCAACATTTGAGAAACTGAATGCCATATACTATAACATGTCCTTATATGTAAGCATGAGAGTTAGGTAAAGAAATGATAAAACTCTGGCAGATCTTATCTACCATGGCAAAACTGAAGCAGTCTGAAGAAAGCAATGACATCAGTTTACATTAGAAACTAGTCATCTTGTGGTAGCTATTCGCTTGTGTGTAGCAAAAGGTGCACACATACTGAAGATTTTGAACGTGTTCCAAATTCTTCAGTACAAGTGTTACAGAATATTTCTGAGCATTTCTGGATGTCTGTTTTAATGAATGAATAAATGCATACACAGGCTAGCCAGAATTATTCATGTCAGCAGTGAAACACCAAAAGCTTAACTGTGAATGCATCCAAACTGGCATCCTCATGACCTGCAAATGGAGTTATGGAGTGGAAGAAACAACACCACACAGATAAACGCACACAAGTATGCTTGCGGGCTACCAGACAGATAGACATATACACACATTATATATTTATACATATAAAAATAGAATGGACCACATAGCTTTGGTATATAACTGTATGTTTTTGTTGGCAAAAATCTATTTCTATTAATCCCTCCATCCATATCTTTCGCATCTTTTAAGGGGTAAACATGCCATTGTACTCTTTAAAACGTGACACTTTTTTCATGTTTAGTACAGGATTGTTCTTGCCCTTAGAGTGTTCATGTATTGTTGAAATGTATTTGTGGGCTGTTTATGTAGATCTAAAGAGAATATTTAAAACTGGTGAGCTTGACAAAATACAGCAACAAAATGGCAACCACAAATACTGGGTGTGTGGTTTCAAATATTTTTTAATTAATTGACTTGGGATTCCAGGTCTACCCAGAATAACATGGGACCAAAAATGTCTATGGAAGTAAAGACAGCAGATGTGATACCAGCCACATCACCCACTGAGTAAGTGCTGTGTGTTCTATACAAATATGGGTCTAGTCTCATATTGCCCAATGTGGCTTAGGTGTGTCAAAAGGGACCTTCACTCACTCACTCACTCACTCACACATACTGGCCTCCCATCACATACATACAGACTCCTAAATCTAGGCTTCCATACTGTAAGTGTTAAATGTTAAAATTGTGCCGAATTAATGAACGTCATTATTAGCAGTAAAGATTAAATGCACATTTCTTTAAGTATAATCAAATTAATACAATAGGTAGTGGTGTGTGTTCATCAACTATTGCTCAAAGGACTTGGTAAACAAGTATCAACCCATCCTTATCTGTAACAAAATGAGGATAAATGGTACGTTGATGCAGCCTCCACAGCCCTTCCTTCTCTAACTCTGCCAGGTATACTTCCAGACCTTCCTTGTACCACTGAGCATTTGCAGCCGCAGCTCTAAACACAGACACCACGTAACCACCTGGTGGGGTTGTGGGTGTAGAACACATGCAGAGATTAGGTTATACAGCCACAATTGATTTATCATTGATATCAACCAGTTTGATTCTAACAATACAGTTTAATTCTAACAATACAGTTTGATATTAGTGCACACAGGTAGCAAAGAATTACAGATACAGTGAAAACCACTTAAGGCGATCTCGGATGTGGCAAATTTCTGTTGTGAAGAACAATTTGTTTATCCCTGGCAATTGTTATTCTTTGTCTTGTCTCTTATAAGAGGAATTTCTGATAAGAAGAAATATTTCTTGGGTTCCAGGTGAGTTCGCCTTATCAGGTCTGCATTGTAATGGTAAAGATAATAAACAGTAAAGTAAAGGCTCGTCTCCATGCGTTGAGGCGTACTGAAGTATATGGTGTTAACCCAATGTTTGAATAGACCAATCAGCACTTGAGGGGTGATGTCAATATCACACAGGCTACATGTACATTCTAGAACACTTCCTGGAGCCTATTTCAGGTTAGGCTGCCTTGGAGACTCAAGTCAACATTGTTTAAAATCCCTGCCAGGATGGAGATTCAAACAGAGGGGGTATGCATCAAGCGTTTTAGCTACTGTGCCACCACAGCTCCCGCAGAATAAGCAGAGACCGCCAATCATTATTGTTGATGACAATGAGAATACACAGAAGAAAAGCAAACTATTTCAAAGGTTCTGGTGAAGCTGGACAAGACTGGAGACCTGATTCACTCTTTCTTTCCATGGTAATTTTGCAGGAGATGCTCAAAGGGAACAACAACCAGAATGAGAACAAACTTGAATTTAGTACTTTCAAAAAGCCAACGAGACTGGGGAAACGCAATAATTATTCCAATTTGGAAAAACAAAGACAGCAAAAGAGACTGCATACAATACCAAGGCATTTCCCTTTTGAGTCATACTGAGAAAATATTTTGCAAAATTCTTGAAAAAAGATTGCGAATTACCATAGAACCCCAGCTAAGCGAAACACAACTTGAATTTAAGAAAAACATAGGAAGCACAGATGCCACATATGCTCTTAGACAACTTATAGAAAAATCAATCGAATTTAATAAAACACTCTACTTAGCCTTTGTCGACCAAGAAAAGGCATTTGATAGAGTAGATAGAATCAAGATGTGGGAAATCCTTAAACGATATGGAGTGAGTACACACCTAACAAACTTATGTAGAAGCTTAAACAACAACAGTGAATGCATAGTGAGAACAAATGGAGGGCACTCAGAACCCTTCGCCATAAGATCTGGAGTATGACAAGGTTGTGTCCTGTCCCCTCTCTTGTTCATAACCTATATAGACATCATATGTAAAGAAACCGGCCAAACAAAGACCACAAGAGCACAGCATGATGAACAGAACACAGAAGAAGAACCATCAGCAAATTACACCATTAAAGAACTCCTATTCGCGGACGATTAAGCACTAATAGCAAAATCAGAAGCATAATTACAAGACCACATGAATAGTCTAAACGAAGTGTGTAGGAAACATAATATGAAAATTAGAACAAGTAAAACAGAGGTAATGACTATAACTAAAGAAGAAAAAACAACAACCATTCACCTTAAAGAACACCCCCTGAAACAAGTAAAAAGCTTCAAGTACCTAGGTAGTATATTATCAAATGGCAAATCAAAAGACGAGACTGAAAATAGATGCAATAAGGCAAACCAACTCATTGGACAAATGGCACCAACATGTATCAATGGTTAGTAAGAAAGCACTATACAACACAATCTTCCTACCAACTCTATGCTACCAATGCCAAACCTGGACAATGACAGAAAAAGAGAAAAGAAAAATCACAACAACAGAAATAAGATTCCTGAGAAGAATACTCAATGCATAAAGAAGAGAGAAAATCAGAAATGAAGAAATCGAGACTAAAGTCTAGCAACGCTAGACTTTATTAGAATTCAGCAAATAAAATGGTTTGGCCATGTAACTAGGCTATCAACTAATAATATACCACAACAAACAATGATGTACAAACCAGATGGAAGCAGAGGGAATATGGACAGAGGGAATAGCAGAGTCCATGGGAATATCGATACATGAAGCCCATAAGCGGGCACTGTCCCACTGTTTATACTTCACCTCGACACGACAAGGTACAACAGGAACAAGATGAGATGAAATGAGAAAGAGCTAACACCTTTAACAATCAACAAGATGAGATGAGACAGAGCTAACACCTTGTAACAAACAGTGGTCTCTGTGGTCAAGTGGTCAAGCTACCTGCCTCTCACTCTGAAGGTTGTGGGTTCGTTTTCAGATGCCGCCATTCGGTTCAAAAGTGCATTTTTAAAGTAGAGACCACTGGGGGAAGTCACTGGATTCATTAAGTGCATGTGTTGTGATACTTTTGGCAGCCTGCACTGTGGAAAGAGACCAGGCCAAATGGGATAAACACCCCCCCCCCCCCACACCTCCCCGGTGCATTAAAACTGATTCTCTTGCCCTTAAACCCCTTTTAAAACTTGTACAACAGTTTTGTACAAGACACTGCGCTACATGTTAAAATATCTAGCCAGATTTCTTTATTATACTCATACCAAACGTAAACAATATAACAACATGTTGGCACTTGGACAATCACTGATTACACAAGGTGTGTTGCTTGAAACAGAATGTGTTGAAGAATTAAAACGAAAACAAATGGAATATTTTGGCCACATTAATAAACAAGACACTATTATACACGTACCACACTGGAAGCAAAAGTTATAGACTGGTAAACAATAGGTAAGCCTACAAGTGGGAAGATCACATCAAGAGATGGATGCTGTAGATTGCAGTAGCACAGAACTGTTGGCATTGTGACTGGTATTTATATAATTGCAGGCCAGATCTAAGCCAGTGGGATAAAATAACAGTAGATAGTGGTAGAATACCTCATCACATAGATGGGATAAAATAACAGTAGATAGTGGTAGAATACCTCATCACATAGATGGGATAAAATAACAGTAGATAGTGGTAGAATACCTCATCACATAGAAAACTTCACCTACAACATCAAACCAATCACGAGCAGGTCTACACAGGGCTTAAGGTGAGTTGGCTGAGGGCCTATGCTTCATCAGGAGATGAAAGTATAAGAAGAAGTGATGAAACATGAGATGATGAAAGTATAAGAAGTGATGAAACATGGGGAGAATGTTGCAGCTTCTGTTCTATTACTTGGTGTGTGAAAGCTGAGCCTCGGCTGTCTCGAACCTGCCACAATAACCATGAAAGATGAACATTCTATTGACTGTGCTGTCTGGACAGTCATGATACTGTATAATCTAGAACAGTGGTTCTCAGCCTTTTTTGGCCCATGCACCCCTTCACCATATGTTCAGAATGTCATCCCCTTTCGTATTTCTTCTCTATAAATCCCACCCTACACAGTATATGTAAAAAATGGAAGCTAAATTTAATAACACATACTAGAACAAGTCTAGACGTCTACATAAAACGTGCGCCGGGGGGGGGGGGGGGGGGGGGGGGATTCCCCACCGGTTGAGAACCACTGCTCTAGAGTAAAGTGACTGTCCTCAAATTGGTACCTGGAAATGTCCTGGGATTAAAGGCGGCTGATGTGATTAACTACCATCACTGGTCTTACAACAAAGATCGTCTGTGACGAGACCACAAGGACGTCCAAGAAGAAAATGGATTGATGACATCAAAGACATTGTACAACCACACGGAATGACACTATCCAGTGCCGCCCACCGGGCGCTGGAACGCAAATTATTCCTCCCCACGACGTTTGACGGCAGAAGTGGAAGATGATGATGTGATATTGACGACATCTCCCATCGAGACTCAACTGGTCTAGACACATATGCGGTTACCACTATTTGCCCAATACACCTCAAGACTCATAAAAGGGCCTCTTATTTTATTATTATTGCTAGAGTAGTTAGACTTTGTCCTCTAATTGTGCTTGTCATTCCCTTCTTTGAACTCTGACCCCAATTACAACACGAGTCAAGAACAAGCTTGCTTTACAGGAAGCCTTTTGGCCCTGAGTAGGAATTGTGTAATTCAAATTTGTCATAAGTCTGGACTCTGGATACTGGGAATTACAGAGTTAAAGTCATTATTTTTCTAACCTTGTAAAGTCAAGTGCCCCTCAGATTCTGGGTTTTGCCCAAATCAGCTCTATGAGGCTTTTAAAACATTAAGTCAGTGTAAACTTCCAACTCTGCAAACATTTTTGTAGTAATACTATCAGTATTTTTTTTGTTGCTCTTTTTTGCCCATTGCCCTTGGTTTATAAATTATTTTGCTTCATGGCTAATCCATTACATCATTACTCTCAATAAGTGATGTTTTAAATGTTATTTTCAGCCTCAAGACCTAATCCAAATAACTATCTTGTTTACCTGGTTTCACAACTCGAATGATATCTCTAAATGCTTCCAGAGGAATGTGATTTTCTTGCAGTGCTCCAGATGAGACTACGAAGTCGTATGATCCTAAAGATTCAGCACAAAAATGGATCCATTAAAATTAGACAAGAAAATGACATTAAAAATTTGTGCATCTATTTCCTTTCTCTTTTAATACAGTGAATGGAAGTTAACAGAGAATACACACCATGAAAATAAGTTAGAGATGAGAATGGTTTTTTGGTGTTACATCCAAAGTAATTTGATATCATTTGATCTCCTGGGTAATACCCAAATTTTTACAAGACAAAAATATAAAATCTATGTAACAATACTGAACTAGTGTGATATCAGTGAATAACTTTATATCACACACAAAAAATGTTTTGCATATCCTTTACAGGGCATCGCTGTCAACATCAGCATCTTTCAGCTGATTGTTGATTTCTTGGCAAGATTGAGCTCAGTAGTTTGCCATTGCTTTCTGAGCGGCCGGCTCACATACCCCGTAAGTTACAGACACAATTCGAACCACTGCTGATTCTCACCGTCGTCATGTTACTTATGAGAGTATACGAGATTACAGAGAAAAGTCGCTAGCTCTAGGCCAGGAAGCCGGCTTTATATCACACAATACTTGTAAATGGTAACTAAGCTGTTTTTGTAACTATAATATGTTAACATGGTGATATTAATTGTAGTTCCAAATTGTATTTTGAATGCTCATCTTTAAAAAGTAAGTTGGAAATGACTAACTTATGTCCTACTGGTCTGAAAACAAATTACTTACTATCATCAAATGGAAGTTGCTCATTTCCAATGTACTGGCAAACAACTTTGCCATAAATGTTTCTTTCCTTGGCAACCTTCAGCATACCTTCAGCTGCATCCACAGCATCTATGTTCTTGTAACCAAGTTTGACTAACTGCAAATATTGTAAACATGTATAGTTTCATAACATACAAACAGGCATAGTTCAACCATTGGTACTAAAATTATATTTTGTTTGTCAAATATCTTAATGACAAATCATCTATGTTCTTGTAACCAAGTTTGACTAACTGCAAATATTGTAAACATGTGTAGTTTCATAACATACAAACAGGCATAGTTCAACCATTGGTACTAACTGACTTCTGATCCCCAACATAGCGGTTAGGCATTGAATTGTTAAGGCCTTTGGCGGGTTTATGCTTGTGGCTACGATTTGCATTGCATTTTCCTCATGTTGGACTGGTAGTACATGGTTCTGTCTCCCTGCTACTGAGTGAGTGTATGGCACGACACTGTGAGCTGTGAAATGTGTGTGGAATGCTTTTACATCTGTCCGCTGTTGTTTGCACAGTGAACAGCATGTTTGGAACAATGGCCAGCTGTTGCTGAATTGACTGGTTTGCCTTTTCGGTTCACAAGTGCATTTTTCAGGAGACTCCTGGGAGTCGTCACTGGAGCTACAAAGTTCGTGCTTTGTATGGAGCTTTTGGAGGGTCATCCTGTGGAAAGAGACCAAGCCATGTGGGATAAAACCCGGTTAAAGAAGTCTTTCTGGTGACTGCCGATTCCATTGACGATGAACTATATTTTTTGTGGAGGATTTTTGTGTTGGCATTCTGGCGGCGGCATTATGCAGTGTACCTGTGTGGGTTGTTGGCTTGCCAATACTCCTGTCTATTCCATTGTTCACATTGGGCAGTGAGGAGCATTTTGTGTGATATTCACTGGCACAGGAACGGAGCAAAATGGGGACGACCTGTTGCCGTGAAGTTGGAACCAGGACTAACTAACTAAAATTACATTTTGTTTGTCAAATATCTTCAAGCCAAATAACAAATGACTAATACCAACTAAAGAAAGTGGTAAAGGACCCTGTTCCATGCATTGAAGCATATTGGGTATATGGTGCTAGCTCTATACTGTTATAGACAAATCACCACTTGATATTGTATGTAGTCAATAAAATGTCAGCCATTTGTACTTTCCATGACATTTCCTGGTACCCTTTTATAGCTGTGCCAACCTGGCAGCGTAGGTCCTTATGTTCCCTCATCCCCATCTAACTGGCAGATTCAAACACATGATCACCCTAACGCCTATTATTAATAAAACATTTCTTAAATGTTTATTTTCCTCTCCTAAATGGTTAACGTACTGTGTCATTATCCAGATGCCATTCAGAAACTAACGCTGAAAATGAATATGCAATTTTCTACATAATTGAGTTATTTGACCCTAAAATGCTTTGGCCTTCTTGTGTTAGTGCACATGTTATACTTAAAAACACTCAAAACATGTAAGATCTAACAAGGTTATTAAAACATGTAGAGACATTACACATGTAAGAGTTATAACAATAACTCCTACAATTTTTTTCTTACATTCTTTCTCAGACTTAAAATCTGGTTTTCAATGTAAACTTGGATTTTATTCTATACAGTTTGCCTTTAACTCAATAACTGAGACTTCTGAGTGACCAGAGTCGGATAAGTCCATGTAGATCACATTCTGGCAACAGCCGCTCTATATTAACCTCCCAAACAAATACAACCAATGTATTTTTTAAAAACGCAGAATGAAAACATTGACAAGGTTTGCTTTCTACCTCAGCACCAACTAGTCCAGTTCCAGCACCAATGTCTAAGATTTTTGCATCAAGATTATCCTTGCCGAGATCTGCCACAGTTTGAGCTGCCACACGAGGGCCTGAGTATTCATAGGCTACCATATACTGAAAGTAAAATATATAACTATTTGTTTTTGCAAATTCCAAACACTAAATTATATTTCAAGATGTGAAGTGATTTTGTTCATTTATCTTTTTCACATAACAACTCATATGCATGTTTTTTATTTTATGAAATCACAGATGTTATGAACATAATATGAAAGGACAAATGTCATATACCTTTTATGAAATTATACATGATGCATATTTTAGGAAATGACAGGTGTCCTCTACCTATTATAACATGATAGATGCCATGCACCTTTTAGGGGGAGAGATTGGTATAGTAAGTATGTGCAATGCAAATATTTATGCACATGCACACACACACGCACACACACACACACACGCGCACACACCAGCACGCACGTACGCACACACCCACACACATAGGTATGTATAATATATCCATATCCCCCTTTCAAATTATAATGAAGGGGTAGCAATTCAGCATACTGCATTCAAAATCAGCTTCAAGCAGATAGACCACTTTGTGTTGATTTTCAACAGTGGTATTAGCGCTGGCCGTTTCTAGTAAATATCAAACGGCTAAAAAGTGTTGGGGTTGATTGAGACATTCTGTAAAGGACATGCAGCTAACTTTATATATATATATATATATATATATATATATATATATATATATATATATATATATATATATATATATATATATATATATAATACAATGTATGTATGTATGTAGGTAGGTAGGTAGGTACGTAGGTAGGTAGGTAGGTAGGTAGGTAGATAGGCAGGCAGGCTGGCAGGCAGGCAGATAGTCAGGAACGGGAGCTTATATGACTACTTATATGAATTAAATGAGATGCTCCCCACCAGGGACTGGGTGAAGCCGGGCAGGGTCAGACAGACAGACAGACAGACAGACAGACAGACAGACAGGGCTGGGCGAAGCCGGGCCGGGTCAGCTAGTATATATATATATATATATATATATTTTTTTTTTTTCAGGATATTGCGGTCAACACCAGCATCTTTCAGCTGTATGTTGATTCCTAGGCTAGATTACGCTCATCAGCACGCCACGACTTTCTGAGCGACCAGCTGCATACTCTCATAAGTCACTTTTGTGATTCGAACCACTGCTAATTCTCGTCGCGTCACCTACTCCATCTGTGAAAGAACCATTTTCTCTGTACACCAAATCAAAATTCATTTATCAATCCCAGCGCGAGTGCCAAGCAACTTACATAGGTAGAAGTGGATAAGAATTAGCCAATCAAGTAACCGAACGTTTACCAGTGTGGGTGGACCAAGAGAATGAGTCAGTCGTTAGGCCGACACATCTGACTCCTGCGGGCATTTGTTGACCGAGTTAACCTTCCTGGGTTTTGTATACTGTATTCAACAAACAATAAACGATTCCTCAAATATAGTGTAAAATTAGCAATTATGTGGTTCTAGTCTGTTTGTGCAAACAAAAAGAGGTCGTCTTAAATTTGAAATTATTGTCAGGATAAAAAATGTTCCACATTCGAACGATACTTTATGTGTTCTAAGTGTTTTAGCCAAAGTATTATTCATGTATTCACTTTGTATGATATATTACTCTGCAGTCTCTGATGAGACACAGTGAAATATGTCAGGCAATAAATCATGCAACATATTGTTTGTGACTTCCGTATTTAAATTCACTAAGGGAATACATTGCCGGCTTCCTGGCCTAGAGGTTAGCAACTTTTCTCCATAATCTCATATACTCTCTTAAGTAACGTGACGATGGTGATAATCAGCAGTGGTTCGAATTGCTTCGGTAACTTACGGGGTATGTGAGCCGGCTGCTCAAAAAGCAATGGCAAACTACTGAGCGTAATCTTGCCAAAGAAATCAACAATCAGCTGAAAGATGCTGATGTTGACAGCAATTTTCTGTAAAGGATATGCAAACAAAAAGGGAATACATTATTTTGAATGAGAATATGACATATTAGTCTCTCAAGGAGGGAAGTCAGGTAGGTTCTGAATAGGAATTATACACAAGAGAAGAAGACGTTGAAGCTTAAGATATTCACTAAATACAGGCTATATACAAATACACAGAAGTAAAACTTACTTCATAATAGTACAGAATTTACCTCATCATATTTGGCTCCTGAGTCACTATAAAGTTGAACAGAGCCTTCTGCTCCTCTCCCCTTCTCAATATACTGATCTACAGCAGATATAGCTTCCTGTTTCAAGTCCCTTTGCTCTGACATTTTCCTGCAGAAAAAAACGGTTATTGGACCTGGTGTAATCAGTCATAATTTTAGAGTTTGTGTAATTATTTTTCTTATTGGAGAGATCAGAAGTATAATTTGTGGGTTGATTTGTGTATTCACTTTATATGCAAATCTTGTGTCATTGTCCTCATAGCTAGGTTCAGATGCACATTTTTAGCTTCACTTACAAATCTGGAATGAGGAAGAGAAGAATGTTGCAAAACTGATGATTGTGATGTCAATGGAGCAGACGGGATATCAAATCATGTTGGAAGAAACAAGGTGGCAGGTCAGCCAGTTTAAATATCTTGGAGAAGCAGTGAACTGGAAGTGAGGATCTGTGAAGATCACCACCCAGACAGAAGCCACAAGAAGACCATTCCAGGTGATAAAAAGATGAGTTATACTACTCAGCTCATGCACTAGTCTTTATATAAGGATGTGAATCATAACAGACCAGTGACTTGTCTACAGTATGCTCATAAGTAAGCAAATAGCCATCTCTGATTCTCCAAATAATAATCTTTGATGCTTGTGCACATGAGAAAATCAATTTACAAATGTTTCCACAGCTACACATTATGTTGCTCAATAAACATCATTTGTGGTTTGGTAAAGGCATATGTTAATCACTCTTGTTTCACTCAACTTACTCATACTCCTGAGTTGTGTATAATTCATTCTATTCTAGAATGTATTTCTATTCTATACTAGAATGACAGTAAAGAAATGCAGATTAGATAAAAACAATGCCAGTAATGATTTCAGCCAACTGGTTAAGTTGCTTTTCAAGTGGACTTCATTTAAGGCAAATGTGAGCATTTTATAATTATTTCAGCCAACTGGTTAAGTTGCTTACCAAGTGGACTTAATTTAAGGCAAATGTGAGCATGTTGTAATGATTTTAGCCAACTGGTCAGGCTGCCAGATTAATGTACATCAGATCAATGATCATGTGCATCATCCTATATGTACATATATTTTATCTAGCACAGTGGTTCTCAATCTTTTTTGGTCCATGCACCCCTTCACCATATGTTCAGAATGTCATCCCCCCACCCCGCCTTTTGTATTTCCTCCATATAAATTCCCACCCCCTCCCCCCCCCCCCTAAACATATACTAGAACAAGTCTAGACATCTATATAAAACATGATTTGCTGGTCTACTGATGTTACTAAACTACTTTCAGAAGTGCGGGAAGTACAGAACTGTAAAATATGGAGGGAAAGAGAATATAAAATAATCAGTTCTTGTTTTAACAAGATCTTGAAATAATCTTAATTCCCCCCCCCCCCCCCTCAGAAACCATAAAATTCCCGCCTGGGGGGGGGGGGGGGATAATTCCCCACCGGTTGAGAACCACTGATCTAGCACATATGGAAGAGCATGACTGCCAACGTGCATGTGGGATATGTCACTTGTAGCATTTTCTTGCGTCTCTGTCTGTATGTCTGTGTGTGCATGCGTGAGTGTGTGTGAGTGTCAGAGAGATAGAAGGAAAGTTAGTGTATGTGAGAGAGGGAGAGAAAGGGAATGGGTGTGGGGGTGGAGGTGGGTAGTGAGTGAGAGAGTGAATGAGTGAGTGAAGGAAAGATAGTGTATGTGCTAGAGGGTGACTTGCGATAAAATCAATGAAACATCATCAAACGATCAATGGTCCAGGGTTGTACCAATCCAGCAGAATGCAGAAACATAAAATGAACAGTAATCGAGACTCGAAGGCCGGTCTTCATCATGTTGAGGCATTATTTATTTGCCAAAGTCCAAGGTTGTTGCATATTCAATAATACAATTGATAAATTACAATTTGTTGATACTGTGCCTGTTATGGCCAGGTGGGACGGTAGTGAAAATATAATATACAGTTGAATATGTTAGACACTTGCAACTATCATGTACCAGTCCTTCTGTCCTTCACCAATCTGCCTATGTGTCCTCTTGCTGTGACTTTCTAAGTCTCATTCTGATATGGTCGCATCTGTCCATGATTTTCGGGCTGATATACATCATGCATTAACACTCTCGTCCTCCTTTCCAATATTTGTTGGCCATCGTAATTTTGTCCTGCCAGTACATAAGTTATCTCGTTCCAGAGAATCGAAACGTGTTGCCTCGTCTGTCCAGCTCTAAGATCTGACTGTTTGTTGTTGTTGACAATTTCTCTGACGTTTTCTCCTTTTTACGTCACCTCGTTGGTTTCTCATAAAAGTTGGTTCGCGATTTTCTCACCAACTTTATTTTACGTCATTTCATCTGCTCTGCTACTTGGCAGTATGCATGTGTGTGTGTGATAGAAAGAGAGAGAGAGAGAGACAGAGAGAGAGAGAGAGACAGACAGACAGAGAGAGAGAGAGAGAGAGAGACAGACAGACAGAGAGAGAGAGAGTCACAGAGACAGAAGGGAAATTGTTATATGCATGTGTGTTTGCATAAGAGATAGAGAGACAGAATGAATGTTAATGTATACATGTGTGTGTGTGTATTATTATACCTACTGTACAGGTAATGTTGCACATACAGGTAACACTATACAATTACTATCTGAGGGATCATGAGAGACCCATATCGTCCTGTAATCAACAACTTTGGATAGCTGCAACACTTCAGACAACAACCAGGTCTCTAGCTGAAGGTAAGATCACCTTAGGTCCATGGCTAATGCTGCCTTTGGGGTGTGAAATGTTAGGCCTTTACTTTTTTCTTTAGGTCATATCATAATAAGATGGGGTGGTCCGTTTCCTATCTCGCTGCCTGTCCTTCCCAGGCAGTTCTGAGAAGAATCCAGTACCGAATGTTATAAAACCAGCGACACTATTTTGACTGGTTGTCTTCACTTTCAACTTGTAGACACAGGTCGCGCAGAGTTGCTATCAGCCGAGATTTCTACTATCCGCTGATAATGTATCAGTATCAGCCCAAGATCTTATCGTAAATAGGTAAATGTGTCAGTTAAAATAGTGAAGGACCTGTTTACATGCCGTAAGACGCATTGGCATGTGGTGATAGATTCGTATAGTCGATACTCCAGCGTGCTGTGGATATATCAGGCCGGCGCTTTCACTTCCTAAAGCAGGTCCCGGTACCCAGTGTAGGCGGGGTCGACCCAGGAGGCCAGGTCAATTATAAAAACCTACTTCAGTGTGAATTCTAACTCATGGCCACCGGGCCGGCAGGGAAACGTCTAGCCACTACGCCTACCGCGGCTGCTCTGTAATACTATATACTGTCTGTACACGTGTAATACACGATTATCTCTTTATGGAGCGAACTTTGATGTACATCCATATCCACCCAATGTGTAGCTATTTTAACTATTTATTGGCTTGTCAATATCAAGGTTTATTTCTTTCAAAATCGTGTTTATTATTAAAATATTGCAAATGTATTATACAATGCAATATATTTATAACCAACTGAAATGGCTGGAACGTCACGTTCCTAATGTTTAATAAGCAAAAACAGACCGTCTAAAAACAAGTATACGATTATAATTGTTTAGGTGGAGATACGGAGTAGTAATACTAGCAGTTAGCACCGTTGTTGTTAGACGCTATGCAGCCATCCTGTTTTTAAAATCAAAATTATGAAAATGTAAACTATACTCACTTTCAGTAACGCTGACACAGCAAACAGCAGTGTATGTGTCTGGTCTCAGAGCAGACGGCAGTGTACAAGCAGGTTATAAGTTCACAGCCCCCAGATCGGTGAGACAACTGTTCGTGGAGATACCACCCTCTTTTCCCCAGCCAGCAAGTTACGTTTTGTCAACGGCAAGCTAGGACATTGTAGATTGTGGCGTAGTGATGATAGGGGTGGGACGGTTGCACTTGTGCCCTATTTTTTTTTTTTTTTTAAAGTGGTGCCCTGTTCACTTGTGTGATAAATGGCATTGTGGGCGTTCGTTCACCTTGAGTTTCCAACCATTCCACTTTTGTTTTTTATAAGGAAGATATTCAGGCCCCGTACAACTGTCTTTATATTGACGTTGGGGCCTTTATGCTGTTTCCTTTCAATTTGTGCCTTCTGAATATTGCTGTTTATTTTGCTTCCTGTGATCTTCAGTTTTCGAACACACACGTTTAAATGCTCCCCCCCCCCCCACCCCCTTTTACCCTCTAACTTTCCAACCTGGCTACGCCTCTCATTTTTTTTTAAAAACCAAAGTTAGCTGTTGTTACTCTTTCTCAACTTGTTGGCTATCTAGCCAGTTGCTACTGGTTTGCATATAGTGTGCATAGGCCATACAGTGTATGATATATGTTTGCTTCACCCGAACGTCGAACTGATTAGGAACCAGAGCAAGGACGGACACCGAACCATACACTCAATTTCGCATGCTAATGGTTTTGCCCGCCAGAAAACCTAATTCAAGCTAGGGTTATAGCGTGGAAAATTGCATCATTAACGTGATTACTGTGGTTGATTTGGTCGTGTTTTCTTGTAACTCTTTCTGTCCCATGCGGGTGTTGCTTAACCCAATCTGTAAGAGGTGTTTCTTAAAGGAATAACACTGATGGTCATGGGGCGTTAAAAAAAAATTAAATAGATAATTAAGATTTAGTGTAGCAACATAATATAAATTTTTAAGGTAACAGTCAGGGTAGAAATATTTAATGTAATAACTAGGTCAGTACCTTAATGGTAACAACCAGAGCATGCAACGTAACAAACATGGCAGAAATATGTAAAGTAACAGCCAGGACAGAAACATGTAAAGTAACAAGCAGATCAGAAACATGCAAAGTAACAATCAGGACAGAAACATGTAAAGTAACAAGCAGATCAGAAACATGCAAAGTAACAATCAGGACAGAAACATTTAAAGTAATAACCAGAGCAGACATATTTAAAGTAATAACCAGAGCAGAAATATTTAAATTAACAACAGTACAGAAACATGAAAAGTTACGACTGACATAAACATGTAAAGTAACAATAATGACACAAACATGTAATGTAAAACCAGAACACCCAAAAAATGTTAAGTAACAACCAGAACAGAAACAAGTAAAGTAACAAGCAGGATATAAACATATAAAGCGACAAGCAGGACAGAAACATGTAAAGTAACACACAGGACAGAAACATGTAAAGTAACAAACAGGGCAGAAACATGTAAAGTAACAATCAGGGCAGAAACATGTAAAGTAACAACCAGGGCAGAAACATGTAAAGTTACAACCAGGGCAGAAACATGTAAAGTTACAACCAGGGCAGAAACATGTAAAGTAACAATCAGGGCAGAAACATGTAAAGTAACAATCAGGACAGAAACATGTAAAGTAACAATCAGGACAGAAACATGTAAAGTAACAATCAGGACAGAAACATGTAAAGTAACAATCAGGACAGAAACATGTAAAGTAACAATCAGGACAGAAACATGTAACGTAACAATCAGGACAGAAACATGTAAAGTAACAATCAGGACAGAAACATGTAAAGTAACAATCAGGACAGAAACATGTAAAGTAACAACCAGGGCAGAAACATGTAAAGTAACAATCAGGACAGAAACATGTAAAGTAACACACAGGACAGAAACATGTAAAGTAACAAACAGGGCAGAAACATGTAAAGTAACAATCAGGGCAGAAACATGTAAAGTAACAACCAGGGCATAAACATGTAAAGTTACAACCAGGGCAGAAACATGTAAAGTTACAATCAGGGCAGAAACATGTAAAGTAACAATCAGGGCAGAAACATGTAAAGTAACAATCAGGACAGAAACATGTAAAGTAACAATCAGGACAGAAACATGTAAAGTAACAATCAGGACAGAAACATGTAAAGTAACAATCAGGACAGAAACATGTAAAGTAACAATCAGGACAGAAACATGTAAAGTAACAATCAGGACAGAAACATGTAACGTAACAATCAGGACAGAAACATGTAAAGTAACAATCAGGACAGAAACATGTAAAGTAACAATCAGGACAGAAACATGTAAAGTAACAACCAGGGCAGAAACATGTAAAGTAACAATCAGGACAGAAACATGTAAAGTAACAATCAGGACAGAAACATGTAAAGTAACAATCAGGACAGAAACATGTAAAGTAACAATCAGGACAGAAACATGTAAAGTAACAATCAGGACAGAAACATGTAAAGTAACAATCAGGACAGAAACATGTAAAGTAACAATCAGGACAGAAACATGTAAAGTAACAATCAGGACAAAAACATGTAAAGTAACAATCCGGGCAGAAACATGTAAAGTTACAATCAGGACAGAAACATGTAAAGTTACAATCAGGGCAGAAACATGTAAAGTAACAATCAGGACAGAAACATGTAAAGTAACAATCAGGGCAGAAACATGTAAAGTAACAATCAGGACAGAAACATGTAAAGTAACAATCAGGACAGAAACATGTAAAGTAACAATCAGGACAGAAACATGTAAAGTAACAATCAGGACAGGATCATGTAAAGTTACAATCAGGGCAGAAACATGTAAAGTAACAATCAGGACAGAAACATGTAAAGTAACAATCAAGGCAGAAACATGTAAAGTAACAACCAGGGCAGAAACATGTAAAGTTACAATCAGGACAGAAACATGTAAAGTTACAATCAGGACAGAAACATGTAAAGTTACAATCAGGACAGAAACATGTAAAGTTACAATCAGGACAGAAACATGTAAAGTTACAATCAGGACAGAAACATGTAAAGTTACAATCAGGACACAAACATGTAAAGTTACAATCAGGACATAAACATGTAAAGTAACAATCAGGACACAAACATGTAACGTAACAACCAAGGCAGAAACATGTAAAGTAACAATCAGGACATAAACATGTAAAGTTACAATCAGGACAGAAACATGTAAAGTAACAATCAGGACAGAAACATGTAAAGTTACAATCAGGACAGAAACATGTAAAGTTACAATCAGGACAGAAACATGTAAAGTTACAATCAGGACAGAAACATGTAAAGTTACAATCAGGACATAAACATGTAAAGTTACAATCAAGACAGAAACATGTAAAGTTACAATCAGGACAGAAACATGTAAAGTTACAATCAGGACATAAACATGTAAAGTAACAATCAGGACAGAAACATGTAACGTAACAACCAGGGCAAAAACATGTAAAGTAACAATCAGGGCAGAAACATGTAAAGTAACAATCAGGACAGAAATATGTAACGTAACAACCAGGGCAGAAACATGTAAAGTAACATTCCGGACATAAACATGTAAAGTAACAATCAGGGCAGAAACATGTAAAGTAACAATCAGGGCAGAAACATGTAAAGTAACAATCAGGACAGAAACATGTAACTTAACAACCAGGGCAGAAACATGTAAAGTAACAATCAGGATAGAAACATGTAAAGTAACAATCAGGACAGAAACATGTAAAGTTACAATCAGGACAGAAACATGTACAGTTACAATCAGGACAGAAACATGTAAAGTTACAATCAGGACACAAACATGTAAAGTTACAATCAGGACATAATCATATAAAGTAACAATCAGGACAGAAACATGTAAAGTAACAATCAGGGCAGAAACATGTAAAGTAACAATCAGGACAGAAACATGTAACGTAATAATCTGGACAGAAACATGTAAAGTAACAATCAGGACAGAAACATGTAACGTAATAATCAGGACAGAAACATGTAAAGTTACAATCAGGACACAAACATGTAAAGTAACAATCAAGACAGAAACATGTAAAGTAACAACCAGGACAGAAACATGTAAAGTAACAATGAGGACAGAAACATGTAAAGTAACAACCAGGACAGAAACATGTAACGTAACAACCAGGGCAGAAACATGTAAAGTTACAATCAGGGCAGAAACATGTAAAGTTACAATCAGGGCAGAAACATGTAAAGTTACAATCAGGACAGAAACATGTAAAGTAACAATCAGGATAGAAACATGTAAAGTTATAATCAGGGCAGAAATATGTAAAGTAACAACCAGGACAGAAATATGTAAAGTAACAATCAGGGCAGAAACATGTAAAGTAACAATCAGGACAGAAACATGTAAAGTAACAACCAGGGCAGAAACATGTAAAGTAACAATCAGGACAGAAACATGTAAAGTTACAATCAGGACAGAAACATGTAAAGTTACAATCAGGACAGAAACATGTAAAGTTACAATCAGGACAGAAACATGTAAAGTAACAATCAGGACAGAAACATGTAAAGTAACAACCAGGGCAGAAACATATAAAGTTACAATCAGGACAGAAACATGTAAAATTACAATCAGGACATAAACATGTAAAGTAACAATCAGGACAGAAACATGTAAAGTTACAATCAGGGCAGAAATATGTAAAGTAACAACCAGGACAGAAACATGTAAAGTTACAATCAGGACAGAAACATGTAAAGTTACAATCAGGACACAAACATGTAAAGTTACAATCAGGACATAAACATGTAAAGTAACAATCAGGACACAAACATGTAACGTAACAACCAGGGCAGAAACATGTAAAGTAACAATCAGGACATAAACATGTAAAGTAACAATCAGGACAGAAACATGTAACGTAACAACCAGTGCAGAAACATGTAAAGTAACAATCAGGACAGAAACATGTAAAGTAACAATCAGGACAGAAACATGTAACGTAACAACCAGGGCAGAAACATGTACAGTTACAATCAGGACAGAAACATGTAAAGTTACAATCAGGACACAAACATGTAAAGTTACAATCAGGACATAAACATGTAAAGTAACAATCAGGACAGAAACATGTAAAGTAACAATCAGGGCAGAAACATGTAAAGTAACAATCAGGACAGAAACATGTAACGTAATAATCTGGACAGAAACATGTAAAGTAACAATCAGGACAGAAACATGTAACGTAATAATCTGGACAGAAACATGTAAAGTTACAATCAGGACACAAACATGTAAAGTTACAATCAAGACAGAAACATGTAAAGTTACAATCAGGACACAAACATGTAAAGTAACAATCAGGACAGAAACATGTAAAGTAACAACCAGGACAGAAACATGTAAAGTAACAACCAGGACAGAAACATGTAACGTAACAACCAGGGCAGAAACATGTAAAGTAACAATCAGGGCAGAAACATGTAAAGTTACAATCAGGGCAGAAACATGTAAAGTTACAATCAGGACAGAAACATGTAAAGTAACAATCAGGACAGAAACATGTAAAGTTACAATCAGGGCAGAAATATGTAAAGTAACAACCAGGACAAAAATATGTAAAGTAACAATCAGGGCAGAAACATGTAAAGTAACAATCAGGATAGAAACATGTAAAGTAACAATCAGGACAGAAACATGTAAAGTAACAACCAGGACAGAAACATGTAAAGTAACAACCAGGACAGAAACATGTAACGTAACAACCAGGGCAGAAACATGTAAAGTTACAATCAGGGCAGAAACATGTAAAGTTACAATCAGGGCAGAAACATGTAAAGTTACAATCAGGACAGAAACATGTAAAGTAACAATCAGGACAGAAACATGTAAAGTTACAATCAGGGCAGAAATATGTAAAGTAACAACCAGGACAGAAATATGTAAAGTAACAATCAGGGCAGAAACATGTAAAGTAACAATCAGGATAGAAACATGTAAAGTAACAATCAGGACAGAAACATGTAAAGTTACAATCAGGACAGAAACATGTACAGTTACAATCAGGACAGAAACATGTAAAGTTACAATCAGGACACAAACATGTAAAGTAACAATCAAGACAGAAACATGTAAAGTAACAACCAGGACAGAAACATGTAAAGTAACAATGAGGACAGAAACATGTAAAGTAACAACCAGGACAGAAACATGTAACGTAACAACCAGGGCAGAAACATGTAAAGTTACAATCAGGGCAGAAACATGTAAAGTTACAATCAGGGCAGAAACATGTAAAGTTACAATCAGGACAGAAACATGTAAAGTAACAATCAGGATAGAAACATGTAAAGTTATAATCAGGGCAGAAATATGTAAAGTAACAACCAGGACAGAAATATGTAAAGTAACAATCAGGGCAGAAACATGTAAAGTAACAACCAGGGCAGAAACATGTAAAGTAACAACCAGGACAGAAACATGTAAAGTTACAATCAGGACAGAAACATGTAAAGTTACAATCAGGACAGAAACATGTAAAGTTACAATCAGGACAGAAACATGTAAAGTTACAATCAGGACAGAAACATGTAAAGTTACAATCAGGACAGAAACATGTAAAGTTACAATCAGGACAGAAACATGTAAAGTTACAATCAGGACAGAAACATGTAAAGTAACAATCAGGACAGAAACATGTAAAGTAACAACCAGGGCAGAAACATATAAAGTTACAATCAGGACAGAAACATGTAAAATTACAATCAGGACATAAACATGTAAAGTAACAATCAGGACAGAAACATGTAAAGTTACAATCAGGGCAGAAATATGTAAAGTAACAACCAGGACAGAAACATGTAAAGTTACAATCAGGACAGAAACATGTAAAGTTACAATCAGGACACAAACATGTAAAGTTACAATCAGGACATAAACATGTAAAGTAACAATCAGGACACAAACATGTAACGTAACAACCAGGGCAGAAACATGTAAAGTAACAATCAGGACATAAACATGTAAAGTAACAATCAGGACAGAAACATGTAACGTAACAACCAGTGCAGAAACATGTAAAGTAACAATCAGGACAGAAACATGTAAAGTAACAATCAGGACAGAAACATGTAACGTAACAACCAGGGCAGAAACATGTACAGTTACAATCAGGACAGAAACATGTAAAGTTACAATCAGGACACAAACATGTAAAGTTACAATCAGGACATAAACATGTAAAGTAACAATCAGGACAGAAACATGTAAAGTAACAATCAGGGCAGAAACATGTAAAGTAACAATCAGGACAGAAACATGTAACGTAATAATCTGGACAGAAACATGTAAAGTAACAATCAGGACAGAAACATGTAACGTAATAATCTGGACAGAAACATGTAAAGTTACAATCAGGACACAAACATGTAAAGTTACAATCAAGACAGAAACATGTAAAGTTACAATCAGGACACAAACATGTAAAGTAACAATCAGGACAGAAACATGTAAAGTAACAACCAGGACAGAAACATGTAAAGTAACAACCAGGACAGAAACATGTAACGTAACAACCAGGGCAGAAACATGTAAAGTAACAATCAGGGCAGAAACATGTAAAGTTACAATCAGGACAGAAACATGTAAAGTTACAATCAGGACAGAAACATGTAAAGTAACAATCAGGACAGAAACATGTAAAGTTACAATCAGGGCAGAAATATGTAAAGTAACAACCAGGACAGAAATATGTAAAGTAACAATCAGGGCAGAAACATGTAAAGTAACAATCAGGATAGAAACATGTAAAGTAACAATCAGGACAGAAACATGTAAAGTAACAACCAGGACAGAAACATGTAAAGTAACAACCAGGACAGAAACATGTAACGTAACAACCAGGGCAGAAACATGTAAAGTAACAATCAGGGCAGAAACATGTAAAGTTACAATCAGGGCAGAAACATGTAAAGTTACAATCAGGACAGAAACATGTAAAGTAACAATCAGGACAGAAACATGTAAAGTTACAATCAGGGCAGAAATATGTAAAGTAACAACCAGGACAGAAATATGTAAAGTAACAATCAGGGCAGAAACATGTAAAGTAACAATCAGGATAGAAACATGTAAAGTAACAATCAGGACAGAAACATGTAAAGTTACAATCATGACAGAAACATGTACAGTTACAATCAGGACAGAAACATGTAAAGTTACAATCAGGACACAAACATGTAAAGTTACAATCAGGACATAAACATGTAAAGTAACAATCAGGACAGAAACATGTAAAGTAACAATCAGGGCAGAAACATGTAAAGTAACAAGCAGGACAGAAACATGTAACGTAATAATCTGGACATAAACATGTAAAGTAACAATCAGGACAGAAACATGTAACGTAATAATCTGGACAGAAACATGTAAAGTTACAATCAGGACACAAACATGTAAAGTTACAATCAAGACAGAAACATGTAAAGTTACAATCAGGACACAAACATGTAAAGTAACAATCAGGACAGAAACATGTAAAGTAACAACCAGGACACAAACATGTAAAGTAACAACCAGGACAGAAACATGTAACGTAACAACCAGGGCAGAAACATGTAAAGTAACAATCAGGGCAGAAACATGTAAAGTTACAATCAGGGCAGAAACATGTAAAGTTACAATCAGGACAGAAACATGTAAAGTAACAATCAGGACAGAAACATGTAAAGTTACAATCAGGGCAGAAATATATAAAGTAACAACCAGGACAGAAATATGTAAAGTAACAATCAGGACAGAAACATGTAAAGTAACAACCAGGGCAGAAACATGTAAAGTAACAATCAGGACAGAAACATGTAAAGTAACAACCAGGGCAGAAACATGTAAAGTAACAATCAGGACAGAAACATGTAAAGTTACAATCAGGACAGAAACATGTAAAATTACAATCAGGACATAAACATGTAAAGTAACAATCAGGACAGAAACATGTAAAGTTACAATCAGGGCAGAAATATGTAAAGTAACAACCAGGACAGAAACATGTAAAGTTACAATCAGGACAGAAACATGTAAAGTTACAATCAGGACACAAACATGTAAAGTTACAATCAGGACATAAACATGTAAAGTAACAATCAGGACACAAACATGTAACGTAACAACCAGGGCAGAAACATGTAAAGTAACAATCAGGACATAAACATGTAAAGTAACAATCAGGACAGAAACATGTAAAGTTACAATCAGGGCAGAAACATGTAAAGTTACAATCAGGACAGAAACATGTAAAGTAACAATCAGGACAGAAACATGTAAAGTTACAATCAGGGCAGAAATATGTAAAGTAACAACCAGGACAGAAATATGTAAAGTAACAATCAGGACAGAAACATGTAAAGTAACAACCAGGGCAGAAACATGTAAAGTAACAATCAGGACAGAAACATGTAAAGTAACAACCAGGGCAGAAACATGTAAAGTAACAATCAGGACAGAAACATGTAAAGTTACAATCAGGACAGAAACATGTAAAATTACAATCAGGACATAAACATGTAAAGTAACAATCAGGACAGAAACATGTAAAGTTACAATCAGGGCAGAAATATGTAAAGTAACAACCAGGACAGAAACATGTAAAGTTACAATCAGGACAGAAACATGTAAAGTTACAATCAGGACACAAACATGTAAAGTTACAATCAGGACATAAACATGTAAAGTAACAATCAGGACACAAACATGTAACGTAACAACCAGGGCAGAAACATGTAAAGTAACAATCAGGACATAAACATGTAAAGTAACAATCAGGACAGAAACATGTAACGTAACAACCAGTGCAGAAACATGTAAAGTAACAATCAGGACAGAAACATGTAAAGTAACAATCAGGACAGAAACATGTAACGTAACAACCAGGGCAGAAACATGTACAGTTACAATCAGGACAGAAACATGTAAAGTTACAATCAGGACACAAACATGTAAAGTTACAATCAGGACATAAACATGTAAAGTAACAATCAGGACAGAAACATGTAAAGTAACAATCAGGGCAGAAACATGTAAAGTAACAATCAGGACAGAAACATGTAACGTAATAATCTGGACAGAAACATGTAAAGTAACAATCAGGACAGAAACATGTAACGTAATAATCTGGACAGAAACATGTAAAGTTACAATCAGGACACAAACATGTAAAGTTACAATCAAGACAGAAACATGTAAAGTTACAATCAGGACACAAACATGTAAAGTAACAATCAGGACAGAAACATGTAAAGTAACAACCAGGACAGAAACATGTAAAGTAACAACCAGGACAGAAACATGTAACGTAACAACCAGGGCAGAAACATGTAAAGTAACAATCAGGGCAGAAACATGTAAAGTTACAATCAGGACAGAAACATGTAAAGTTACAATCAGGACAGAAACATGTAAAGTAACAATCAGGACAGAAACATGTAAAGTTACAATCAGGGCAGAAATATGTAAAGTAACAACCAGGACAGAAATATGTAAAGTAACAATCAGGGCAGAAACATGTAAAGTAACAATCAGGATAGAAACATGTAAAGTAACAATCAGGACAGAAACATGTAAAGTAACAACCAGGACAGAAACATGTAAAGTAACAACCAGGACAGAAACATGTAACGTAACAACCAGGGCAGAAACATGTAAAGTAACAATCAGGGCAGAAACATGTAAAGTTACAATCAGGGCAGAAACATGTAAAGTTACAATCAGGACAGAAACATGTAAAGTAACAATCAGGACAGAAACATGTAAAGTTACAATCAGGGCAGAAATATGTAAAGTAACAACCAGGACAGAAATATGTAAAGTAACAATCAGGGCAGAAACATGTAAAGTAACAATCAGGATAGAAACATGTAAAGTAACAATCAGGACAGAAACATGTAAAGTTACAATCAGGACAGAAACATGTACAGTTACAATCAGGACAGAAACATGTAAAGTTACAATCAGGACACAAACATGTAAAGTTACAATCAGGACATAAACATGTAAAGTAACAATCAGGACAGAAACATGTAAAGTAACAATCAGGGCAGAAACATGTAAAGTAACAAGCAGGACAGAAACATGTAACGTAATAATCTGGACATAAACATGTAAAGTAACAATCAGGACAGAAACATGTAACGTAATAATCTGGACAGAAACATGTAAAGTTACAATCAGGACACAAACATGTAAAGTTACAATCAAGACAGAAACATGTAAAGTTACAATCAGGACACAAACATGTAAAGTAACAATCAGGACAGAAACATGTAAAGTAACAACCAGGACACAAACATGTAAAGTAACAACCAGGACAGAAACATGTAACGTAACAACCAGGGCAGAAACATGTAAAGTAACAATCAGGGCAGAAACATGTAAAGTTACAATCAGGGCAGAAACATGTAAAGTTACAATCAGGACAGAAACATGTAAAGTAACAATCAGGACAGAAACATGTAAAGTTACAATCAGGGCAGAAATATGTAAAGTAACAACCAGGACAGAAATATGTAAAGTAACAATCAGGACAGAAACATGTAAAGTAACAACCAGGGCAGAAACATGTAAAGTAACAATCAGGACAGAAACATGTAAAGTAACAACCAGGGCAGAAACATGTAAAGTAACAATCAGGACAGAAACATGTAAAGTTACAATCAGGACAGAAACATGTAAAGTTACAATCAGGACAGAAACATGTAAAGTTACAATCAGGACAGAAACATGTAAAGTAACAATCAGGACAGAAACATGTAAAATAACAACCAGGGCAGAAACATATAAAGTTACAGTCAGGACAGAAACATGTAAAGTTACAATCAGGACAGAAACATGTAAAGTAACAATCAGGACAGAAACATGTAAAGTTACAATCAGGGCAGAAATATGTAAAGTAACAACCAGGACAGAAATATGTAAAGTAACTATCAGGGCAGAAACATGTAAAGTAACAACCAGGGCAGAAACATGTAAAGTAACAATAAGGACAGAAACATGTAAAGTTACAATCAGGACAGAAACATGTAAAGTTACAATCAGGACAGAAACATGTAAAGTTACAATCAGGACAGAAATATGTAAAGTAACAATCAGGGCAGAAACATGTAAAGTAACAACCAGGGCAGAAACATGTAAAGTAACAATCAGGACAGAAACATGTAAAGTTACAATCAGGACAGAAACATGTAAAGTTACAATCAGGACAGAAACATGTAAAGTTACAATCAGGACAGAAACATGTAAAGTAACAACCAGGACAGAAACATGTAAAGTAACAATCAGGACAGAAACATGTAAAGTAACAATCAGGACAGAAACATGTAAAGTTACAATCAGGACACAAACATGTAAAGTAACAATCAGGACAGAAACATGTAAAGTAACAATCAGGACAGAAACATGTAAAGTAACAATCAGGACAGAAACATGTAAAGTAACAATCAGGGCAGAATCATGTAAAGTAACAACCAGGGCAGAAACATGTAAAGTAACAATCAGGACAGAAACATGTAAAGTTACAATCAAGGCAGAAACATGTAAAGTTACAATCAGGACAGAAACATGTAAAGTTACAATCATAGCAGAAACATGTAAAGTTTCAATCAGGACAGAAACATGTAAAGTTACAATCAGGACAGAAACATGTAAAGTAACAATCAGGACAGAAATATGTAAAGTAACAATCAGGACAGAAACATGTAAAGTAACAATCAGGACAGAAACATGTAAAGTAACAATCAGGACAGAAACATGTAACGTAACAACCAGGGCAGAAACATGTAAAGTAACAATCAGGACATAAACATGTAAAGTAATAGCCAGGACAGAAACATGTAAAGTAACAACAGGACAGGAACATGTAAAGTAACAACATGATAGAAACATATAAAGTTTAGTTTAGTTTAGTTTAGTTTAGTCGACTGATCAACATCACGGCACACGGGTGCAACCCATAAATGCTCCGTTCTTCTCCTAACTCAAACCTGAGTCTGGAGAAACTCAGTTCAGTGCACGAACTCCGTAGCACCGGCGAGGATCCTGAAATACCTTGGGTAGATTTTTAACACGAAATTTTGCCCAGGCAGCGCCGTTAGGCTTCTCTTTTTCTATTTCCAACTGTCAAGGGATTTGTTACGTGCGCAACAATACACACGGGTGTCCGATCTCACTACCCAGAGACCAGGGGAAATTTTTATTAGAAGCCCACGTGAAAAAATCCCGGTCCTCACCGGGGCTTGAACCCGGGACCTCCAGCACTCGAGGCAGACACCACACCTCGAGACCACGCAGCCCCCCCCCCCCCCCCCCCCCCCAACATATAAAGTAACAACCAGGAAACAAAGCAATCAGGAAAGAAACATTAAAAGTAATAAAAAGGATATAAATATTTAAACTGGCAATCAGGACAAGAGGCATTTCACTGTTGAGTTATACTGGGAAAATATTTTGCAAAATTCTTGAGAAAAGATTACGAACTATTATAGAAACCTAACTAAGCGAAACACAACTTGGATTTTGGGAAAAACAAAGGATGCACAGATGCTATTTTTGCTCTTAGACAACTTATAGAAAAATCAATCGAATTCAATGAAACACTATACCAATACTAAAGAACAAACATGTATCAATAACTACTAAGAAAGCACTTTACAACACAATCTTCCTACCAACTCTATGTTACCAATGCCAAACCTGGGCAATGACAGAAAAAAGAGAAAAGAAAAATCACAACAACAGAAATGAGATTCCTGAGAAGAATACTCAACTATGAAGAAGAGATAAGATCAGAAATGAAGAAATCAGGACTAAAGTGGGGGTTATAGCTGCACTAGATTTTATTAGAAGGCAGCAAGTCAAATGGTTTGGCCATGCAAGTAGATTACCAACTAACAGTATACCACAACAAGCAATGATGTACAGACCAGAGGGAAACAGAGGAAGAGGCCGACCACGTAAGATGGACGCAGGGAATAACAGAGCCCATGGGAATATCGATATATGAAGCCCATAAACGGGCACTCTCCCGCTGTTTATACTCCACCTAGACACCGCAAGGTGCAAGAGGAACATGATGAGATGAGATGAGATGAATCAGGACAAACATGGCAGACTTCCAGAAAGGCACAAAACCGGTCAAACAACAGCTATCAAACTCGATCCACAAAGACAGATCATCATCCGTCTCCTCCCGACAAGGCATAACCGGCTAAATAAGTACATGCAGAAGCTTCAACTTTCACCCAAACTAATGCATTCAATCTCTCAGTAAGATCGACACATCCTATACTGCCCTTGCCGACACAAGACCCAGCCCACCAAGCAAGAATAATGCGCCCTAGCCAGGAACGCTGCAGAGGGGACGAAACACCACAATGCATCGGTCATCTGGGTCGGATATGTCCCAAGTCTAACCTCTGCAGCCAAGTGACAGTAGTGACCGCTTTTGGTGGGATGACCCTTCTTGCAAGGACCGCATTCCGCAGCTAAGGCGAGTCCGCCTAGTCCGTGACAGAATTTGTCCAGATTTGGTTTTTCTCGGCGCGTGCAGGAGTGTGAGTCATTAATCTGTAAATGGCGTACGAAGAAAGCAAGATGGCGGCCTGTAATGTCTAATGGACCATAGCAAGCTACTATGGTAGACTCTGGATCTCCCACTGTCAAAAGAACATACAGTAGTAATGGTGGCAGATTTACCGGGTGCACAATGTTCGCCGCTACTTCATTTTTAATTCACCGCAAACAAACCGCGTGGGATCGTCGATTTTCAGAATAGGGATATTGGGATTCACTTCGTGGTCGGTCAATAAGTATGTTTACAGCAAGATGTACATAAAACCGCATGCCATTATTTTCGCAAGCTGGCCCCCAGACACATCGAAGATGAGCACAGACAGATGGGAGATACATAAGATAAAGCGAGTAGCACAAGTTATGGGTATACACTCCGATACAGTGAGATCCCTCCTGGCCCAGAAACATTTATTGCATATCCATCGATCGGTCTAGCAGTCCACAACACACTCAATCGGAAGTGATCGACAACACATTCAATTTATATTATTCTTTATTTCAATAAATACATTACATAACAGTATGTCAACACACCCATACACCCACTAATGAATCGCTCTGATGTCACGTGATTTTCCGGGAACTCCCGGAATTCCTTTGTTTGCGGTGAATTAAGAATTAAGTACATGTTCGCCTTCCCGCGGTCGGGATGGCTTCTGGGCAGGCACATATAGCCATGTTAATGTGGGATAAGTCCGATACACGAAACTTCTAGAAAGTGGATGTACAAACGCACGACAGGAGAAAAACGCCAGGAAGTCATGATTCAGTTGAACCCGTCCAATGCGAGTATAAGGAAGGGACCTAAATGAGGTTGATTGCATCTCCCTTACATGACGTGCAGCTAATTATCTCTTTGTTATCTGCGCCATGCCGGTCTCTCTGGCTGTGGGGTTACAACACTTTCTCTCTGTAATCCCGTTTATCACGCAGAGTCTCGCAGCGGAGCGAGAACTGAGGTGGTTCGACCCCCGCTCGTGACTTGCGGATACTGAGCCGGCCGCTCAGAAAGCAATGGCAAACTACTGAGCGTAATCTTGCCAAGAGATCAACAGACAGCTGAAAGATGCTGCTGTTGACAGCTAAGTCCTGTAAAAGGATACGCAAAACATTTATCTGCGCCATAGGCGGTCGTCTAGTCGGCTTAATGATCGCACCGCACTTGACTTTATGGGGGAATCCCGGCTTAGTCCTATAGAAAGTTGTTCTTCTTACATACAACTATGATTATAGAAAGTTGTCCTTCTTACATACAACTGTGGGTATAGAAAGTTGGTCTTCTTTCATACAACTGTGAGTATAGAAAATTGGTCTTCTTACATACAACTGTGAGTATAGAAAGTTGATCTCCTTAAATACAACTGTGAGTATAGAAAATTGGTCTTCTTACATACAACTGTGAGTATAGAAAGTTGTCCTTCTTACATACAACTGTGGGTATAGAAAGTTGGTCTTCTTTCATACAACTGTGAGTATAGAAAATTGGTCTTCTTACATACAACTGTGAGTATAGAAAGTTGATCTCCTTAAATACAACTGTGGGTATAGAAAATTGGTCTTCTTACATACAACTGTGGGTATAGAAAAGTGATCTTCTTACATGCAACTGTGGGTATAGAAAATTGGTCTTCTTACATACACTGTGAATATAGAAAGTCTGTCTTCTTACATACCACTGTGAATGTAGAATGAATTACAAATAAAACCTGCGGAGAAATGGATCATCATCATCATGTGCCATGCCGGTAAGTGTGGGCGGTCATGTTTTGCCATCTCATTCGATTACCAGAGTCGTGGATCAGCACTGTGTTCTTGTCTCGACCATACAATGTGGCCAAGCTATCCAGGTATTTACTTCTCTGCCCTCCCCTTGTTCTCTTCCACTCGATCCTGCCAGTTGTCACAAAGTTCTCCAATTTATTTCTTCTCATAACGTGACCAAAACATCGTGACCGTCTACGTCTAATTTCTCTAACAAGTTTACGGTTTTCCTGTAAGACTTGATCACGGGTATTTCCATTGTATTCTTTACATTTTCCTCAGAAACCACATTTCCGCAGCCATCAGATGTTTTTCTGCGTGCCTGCTCATTGTCCACTATTCACATCCATACTAAAGCACAGGTTCTATGTAGCACATCAACACTCTTTTTCTCGTTGCAAATGACATCTTTTTATTGGTCTGGAGTCACCTGGTGCACATGACTATCCATAACGGGTAAGGCTGCTCCTACGGAGCATCCATTTACGTCGTTTCTCTGATTTTCGATGATACTGCAAAACATAATTTTCTTGGCATCTGTAAAGAAGATAGTTTGTCATTGCTTTTCTTTTTAGCTGTGACCATACTGGTCAATGAGAGTAGCCATTCTCCCTCCCCCCCCCCTTCCAACCCCCCCCCCCCCCCCCAAAAAAAAGATCCTCTGCCTACCGTCGTGAAGCTGGAGACCATAATCTACAAGTATCTGTCGGCTGCTCTTCAACATCATCCACACCTGCACCCATGGCTTCACGTAACCCTGATCGGGAGGTTAAACGGGTACTCCATCTTGCCCAAGGATGTCCCGTAGGCTAGCGGAGGGAAGGAGGCACCTTACTTCTCCTTTGATAGGGAATACCACTACCCCGCTACCCAGAAATGGATACTGTTCTTAGGAAATAAGAATAACTGATTCGTTACAGATCTCTTTGTTGCAAAAGCTGTTTGTTTCTTCTTCTTCTTTGCGTTCATCCGGAGTTTTTTTTTTTTTTTTTTTTTTCAGATGTGATTGCGGGGAGTTGTTACGCACCCTTGGGCCAAAACCCTTGGGCCAACTCATCCGACTTCTGCGTGCATTTTTGACCAGGTTAGCATTCCTGGGAGACTCTCACTTTTGTGGTACTGTCTACATCCCAGCTTGTCAAGTTGAAACAGTAGAAGACTTCACGGTCATCCATCAAGGGAAGGCAGGGACAGTCCATGGCATTTTCCGCCATCCAGGGTGGCTTCCATAGTTGCAGAGCCCACACATAGCGCCCTCGTGCTGGGCTCACCGAGGGAATCATCACGTCCTGCTCATGGCTGCTTTAATTCCGCACTTCAATATATTGGGCATTTCGTTCGCCCCGGTCCGCTCCCGCACAAACCAGACAGGTCTGCAGACGGTATCCACTCAGCGAGTTTTCGAATCGGACATGTGCTTGTCTCTGTGCCCGGGGACAATATAGTCAGAGCACGACTCTATAGTTCCGGGCACGACGGACATTCGGAAACTTAACTAGTCAGAGCTGTTCCGAACACGAGCTATTCTGAAAACTAGTTAGTCAGAGCTGTTCCTAGCACTAAAGACATTTCACTCGGAAGTTTTATGCGTTGTGCCTGATTTATTTGCACCCATAGGCCAGCACATCCGACTTCAGCGGGCATTTTTACGGATTTGCCTTCCCGAGGTTTCGAGAGACGTTAGACTTTTTTTTGCTGTGGTGTCGCCCACATCTCAGCTGGTCAAGGTAGAACGGTCAACGACATCACGGTCAACCCTCAAGGGAAGGCAGGGGCAAACCATGGGCATTCCCCTTCTATCCAAGGAGGCTTTCGTAATTGCAGAGCCGGCACATATTGCTCTGAGACTGGGCTCACCCGAGGAGTTGCCACGTCCTGCTCATGGCTGCTTTAATTCCTCACTTCCATGTATTGGGCATTTCGCTTGGCACTGGGCGCTCAGCACACACCAGGAACGGTCAGTCTGCGGGCGACATCCACTAGGTAAGCTTTCGCTTCGGACTTCGGACCGCGCAATGGGTTCTTCTTCTCTTCTTTTTTGCGTTCATCCGGAGCGTTTTTTCAGATGTGATTGCGTTGAGTTGTTATGCACCCGTGGGCCGAAATCCTTGGGCCAAGTCAACCGACTTCTGTGTGCATTTTTGACCAGGTTAGCACTCCTGGGAGACTCTCACTTTTGTGGTATCTTCTGCATCCCGGCTGGTCAAGTTGGAACGGTCGTAGACTTTACGGTCATCCCTCAAGGGAAGGCAGGGACAGTCCATAGCATTTTCCGCCATCCAGGGTGGCTTCCATAGTTGCAGAGCCGATACATAGCGCCCTGGTTCTTGACTCACCGAGGAAATCGTTACGTCCTGCTCGTGGCTGCTGTAATTCCTCACTTCAATATATTGGGCATTTCGTTCGCCAAGGGCCGTTCCCGCACAAACCAGATCCACTCAGCGAGTTTTCGATTCGGACATGTGCTTGTCGTTGTGCCCGGACAGAGCTGTTCCGGGCACGATGGACATTCGGAAAACTAGCTAGTCAGAGCTGTTTCGGACATGAGCAGCGTTCGGAAACTAGGTAGTCAGAGCTGTTCATAGCACGAGAGACGTTCGGGCAAGACATTTCACTCGGACGTAATTGCGTAGTGCCAATTTTTATTTTGCTACCCGTAGGAGGGCACTCCCGACTTCGGCGGACATTCTTTATTGAGGTTAGCCTTCCTCGGGTGTCGAGGCACGTTGGACTTATTGCTGTGATGTCGCCCACATCTCAGCTGGTCAAGACAGATCGCTCAAAGACATCACGGTCAACCCTCAAGGGAAGGCAGGAGCAGACCATGGGCATTACCCGCTATCCAAGGAGGCTTCCATAATTGCAGAGCCGGCACTGATTTCTCTGAGACTGGGCTCACCCGAGGAATTGCCACGTCCTGCTCATGGCTGCTTTGATTCCTCACTTCCATGTATTGGGCATTTGGCTTGCTTCTGGTCGCTCAAGCACAAACCAGGAACGGTCAGTCTGCGGACGACATCTACTAGGTAAGCTTTCGCTTCGGACTTCGTACTACGCAATGGATTCGCTAGTCAGGCGTTCCACGTCGTGTTATTGAGACGTTTTTCCACCTTTGACTATACTCTCTATGAGTATAGATAATAGACATTTTTCGTAACCATTTCATGCTACTGGGGCACTTTTCTACCTTTAGTACTCGCTCACGAAGTAGGCTACATTTTCTGCCGGCTCAGCACCTTACCTCCGTGCCCGTTCAGTGAGCGAGAAACGGCCAGGCCCTCTCATCGGGGGATCCCTGATATTCCCCAGCTGAGACCCTTCGAACAAGATCTGAACTAAGCATCTATTTATCGGTAGGTGGGTATCGGCCCGGCTCTCACATCCGAGTGTTTATGGCTTAGAGGCGTTCAGCCATATCCCTCAGCTGAGAGCGTTAGAGTATGTGTCCGGACCAAAATTTAGTGGTATCGTGCGCCTGATTTAGACTTTGACTGCTATCCACAGTCTACCCGCAGAGCAGCAGGTTGTGTCTCTCTTGGTCTGGTCCCTAACCCAAGGCCTGTCAGACATGTAGTTGTGCAGCCGTCGACAATGCTCTGAGGATCTCTGGGATACGCAAGGGTCCCCCACCGCGACAAGGTGGAGACACATCGTGGGGGGGGGGGGGGGGCTGCTTGTATGAAATGAAGTCCAGGGACTTGTATGAAATGAAGTCCAGGGACTTGTATGAAATGAAGTCCATCCGTAACGACAAATCGCACCACTTTGATGATACGCAGTTCTCACGGCTTATCAATCAATAAGCGAGGTGACACATCTACACTAAAAGTTGGCTGCAATGAATCTTTGACACTTTCTATCTGACCTCTCGGTGGTACACTTTGACACTTTCTATCTGACCTCTCTGATGGTACACTTTGACAGATCGCCCAACTCTTAACTTTATTTAAACGCAGAAGCCACAAACAATATGTTGCACGATTTATTGCCTGGCATATTTCACTGTATCTCGTCAGGTACATATTACAAAGTTATATATCATATGAAGTGAATAAATGAATAATATCGTATACTTAAGTTGAAACAATTAACACACATAATCACAGGTATGTTTCGAATGTGGAACATCTGTTATCCCCACGGTAATGTCAAATTTAACACGAACTCTTTCTATTTGCACACAACCGACTGAACGACTTTTTAAAGTGAGGCGTTAGCAATTAGGCGCTTCCAGCAAGGTTTTATGCAAACAGAAAGAGTTCGTGTTAAATTTCGCCCATTTATGCAATTCTCGCCTGTTTTAGCCCTTTATCTCCACTCAACATTGCCATCGTATGCCATGCCAATTAGCGTGGGCGGTTATGATTCGCCGTTTCACACGATCACTAAAGTCTTGAATTCAGTGTGTATTCTTGTCCCGATTATGAGATACCGCCACACTGTCTTGATATTTATCTATATGTCTTCCCTTTGCTCTTTCCCCCGTCAATTTGCCAGTTGTTGCTAATTTTCAAGTTTATTTCTCCCCATAATGTGCCCCAAAACTCTGGACAATGTCTAATTTATATAATCAATTTTATCATCAATCATGTGACTGTCTCTCGCCTTGACTGTGCAATCTGTCAAAATACCGTCGGCTACCTCTTCCTCGCTTGCCTTCGACCTTACCCTCCAGTATAGTTTTTATAAGAGTGTTATGTCTTTTAACGTGGCCAAAGTATTTCACCTGCCTCTTTGTTTATTTCTTTCATCAAGTCTCTTTTCATTCCCAGTTTTTCTAGAACCTCTGTATTTGATTGTTTTTATTTCCATAAACTACGACATATTCTTCTGTATATCCACATCTCCAGGGCCTCTATTCGATTTTATAATCGCAAGTTTATTGCACAGGCTTCTGCGCCATTTTGCAGTATTGAATATACTTAATATTTGACAATTCTCATTGTTAATGGGTTGTTAATTTCTCTAGATCAGTGGTTCTCAACCGGTGGGGAATCCCCCCCCCCAACCAGGGGCGAATTTTAGGGTTTCCAGGTGGGGGGGGGGGGGGGTAATTAAGATTATTTCAAGATCGCGTTATAACAAGAACCGATTACTTGATATTGTTTCTATCGTGCTAGGAACAGCTCTGACTACCAGTTTCCGAATGCCGCTCTTGTTCGGAACAGCTCTGACTAGGTAGTTTTTCGAATGTCCGTAATGCCTGGAACAGCTCAGATAGGCACAAAGACAAGCACATGTCCGAGTCGAAAACTCGCTGAGTGGATACCGTCTGCAGACCTGTCTGGTTTGTGCGGGAACGGCCCGGGGCGAACGAAATGCCCAATATATTTAAGTGAGGAATTAAAGCAGCCATGAGCAGGACGTGACAATTCCCTCGGTGAGCCAAGCACCAGGGCGCTCTGCAACTATGGAAGCCACCCAGGATGGCGGAAAATGCTATGGACTGTCCCTGCCTTTCTTTGATGGATGACCGCGAAGTCTTCGACTGTTCCAACTTGACCAGCTGGGAGGTGGATGGTACCACAAAAGTGAGAGTCTCCCAGGAATGCTAACCTTGTCAAAAAAGCCCGCTAAAAGACGGATGTGTTGACCTAAGGGTTGCGATCCAAGGGTGCCTAACGAGACACACCGCAATCACATCTGAAAAAACACTCCGGATGAACGCAAAGAAGAAGAGGACCAGCAAATCAAGTTTTATGTAGACGTCTAGGCTTGTTCTAGTATGTGTTTTTGAATTTAGCTTCAATTTTTACGCTGTGGGGGTGATTATAGGGAGGAAATACGAAGGGGGGGGGGGGGGGGTGGGTGATATTCTGAACATATGGTGAAGGGGTGCATGGACTATAAAAGGTTGAGAACCACTGCTCTAGATGGTAATATAAATAAAACAAGGGACATCAAGCGTTAAGCTAATGAATAGAGTGGCAGCAAGAGCTAACAGAAATATATAATGTTAGAGTAACCAGTAAACATGAGGAGAACTAAAATAACGTAGGGGACCATTTTCCATGCTTGAGACTTATTGGGTATATGGTGCCGGTCTAATATTTTATAGATCAAGCGCCACTGGCACATACCCTGGTTCCCATTGTATACAGGGTCAGCCTGGGTGCCCAGGTACATACTTAAAATTAACCCCCGCCTGGAGGGGGATCCGAACAGATGATCGCTGGGTCAACAAGGCAAGCGAGCAAACCACTGCGCTAAAGCGGCTCCCATGTGGTGACCTGCTGGTTACGAAATGAGTTGGTAGCATGCCTAGGGGTGATTACGTTACCCTGACAACGGAATGAGCTCGGTCGGACGGGGGATCGATGTCAGCTCTCCATGTTCGCTGCGGGAGAGAAAGATTGGCCACCTTTTCCTTCGTGCACTTAGGCCTAGAAAATGTGATGATCTGATTACATCACACACCCGTAGCAGCTTCCTGCTATGGGATTTGTTTATTTGTGTGTTTTGTTAGGTTGATGTGTTGGTCTTACGTTGAAGTACACTTGTTTTGTTAGGGTGGATGTGTTCGTCCTACGTTGATGTACACTAGTTTTTGTTAGGTTGATGTGTTGGTCGTACGTTGAAGTACACTTTATTCTGTTAGGGTTGATGTGTTGGTCTTACGTTAAAGTACACTTGTTTTGTTAGGGTTGATGTGTTGGTCTTATTTTCTGTCACAAGGTTGTTATGACAGAGTGACATATAGAAGTGGCTGTGCTTGTGTCTAGAGGATGTCAGTGTGAATATTGTGGTGGAAGACTGATCACAACGATGAATCAATATCGAATAGCAGACTGCGCACACACGATTTTTAATTGGAACAAACTTGATGATACAACACTCATCAGGAACACTTCAGCAGAGAACTATATCTACATATATTGCATCTGTACAGTTACAGCACATTCCGAGTATAATTTAACCCAATAGGATCATGTGACCACACTATTCCAGTTTACTGGACTCGCAAACTACACTGTTTCGGACTCTTCTCCGTCCATGCCTTGAACCACGTCCCCCCCCCCCTCTCTCTCTCTCTCTCTCTCTCTCTCTCTCTCTCTCTCTCTCTCTCTCTCTCTCTCTCTCTCTCTCTCTCTCTCTCTCTCTCTCCAGTCAGCTCCAGAATCAACTAGACTAGTTAAGTCTCCACGACTTAACTGAAAAAAAACCACCAGGCGGACTCGTCCCTAACTTCGCCACAACTCAACTCCCCGTAATTTGCCCAACCTTGTGTCTTTATTCACTCTTCCCAGACCTCCCAAGAAACATCATATAACCCCCCCCCCCCCCCCAACATACCCTTTCTTAATTCCACTTTGTCTCTTAGTTTGCTATCACGTATTTCTATGTGCCTTCGTGACTCAGCCTGACATCTCCGTTATATATACCCCAATGTGTTTAGGGCCCATCTTTGTATTGGAATTCCTCTCTCCATCTTTCTGACCTAACATCCGTCTCATTCTTATCTGACCCAGTTACCCTTGCCAGTATTAGAAAATTCCTAACTAGTCCGTTCACCTCAGATTTGCATAAACATACGCATGTTACACTACCCCCTCCTCAAAAGAAAACAGTTTTCAAATGATGGGGAAGTATTACTTCTCCACATTTGTGAATAAATAACGACGCGTGAGTAGTAGTCACTATATATTCCCTATACATAACAGAAAAAAAAAATAAATTCAACATGTTCCTACTCATAACATCATGGAGGTTGCATTATATATAACTTTCACATTAGATAGTTAACACGGTGTAACTTGACATAAAATTGGTAACTGTTGGGGTGCTATACTACCCCTACAGTCCTGTATAGGTAGGAATCCTGAACAATGAGCAGTGTCACATTTAATTAATCAGTTCATACATTAACTATATAGTCATTATTTCGTTGAACCTTGCCCTTGGTAATTTCTGGACAACACGTCTGCCAGGGTGTTTTCTTCACCCCATATGGGCATCGGCACAAATGCGCACTCCTGCAGCAGTTTACTCCATCGATGAACCCGTGCGTTTTTCATAGCTGCCGTTTGATGAATGTGAGCGGTCTGTGGTCAATTTGTAGGATACATTTTCTGCCCAGTAAGTACCTGGAAAGCTTATGTACCGACCACTCAATCGTCAGGGCCTCACGTTCTAGCGTTGAGTAATTTTCCTCTGGTGGCGTGTGTTTCCTGCTGACGTATAGCAATGGATGCAAGCGGTGATTTTTCTCTTGCATCAAACATCCGCCAACTCCTGTCGATGATGCGTCTACGCTAAGAGTAAATTGTAAATCAAGATTAGGAAGGATTAAAATGGGATTACTAGAAAATACATGCTTAATACTTCTGAGTGCATCATCGCACTGCTGTGTCCATACAACGTTGTTAGGTCTGCCCTTCTGTGTCAACGCAGACAACACTGACGTGATGGATGAAAAGTTTTTACAAATTTATTATAGAAGTTAGCTAACCCAAGTAAGCTCCTAACTTGCTTCTTCGTTTTAGGTATGTGAATATCCAGAATGTTCTTCACATTTGTGTCTTCCGGTTTCAGTACGCCACTGCCAATAACATGTCTAAAGAAACTTATTTCCTCATATAAAATTTGTACTTTGAATGGCTTCACAGTCAGGTTATGCTGTCTAAGGCTCTCAAACAAGGACCCTAACCCTGCCACATGATCTTCCATGTTTTTACTAAACAGACAAATGTCGTCTATATAATTGATAATGTCCTTGCGTCCCTGTAACAATGTCCTCATCATCCCAACGAACGTTGCTGATGAGTTAACTAACCCGAAAGGCATGTAATTCCACTGGAATAAACCCTGTTGGGTGACAAACGCTGTTAGTGGTTTGGCTGTTTCACCCATGGGTATTTGCCAATACCCTTTTGCCAGATCCAACTTGCTAAAATACTTTGCAGATGACATTTGCGTCACGTTGAAGTACACTTGTTTTGTTAGGGTTGATGTGTTGGTCGTACGTTGAAGTACGTTTGTTTTGTTAGGGTTGATGTGTTGGTCTTACGTTGAAGTACACTTCTTTTGTCAGGGTTGATGTGTTGGTGTGTACGTTGAAGTACACTTGTTTTGTTAGGGTTGACGTGTTGGTCTTACGTTGAAGTACACTTGTTTTGTTAGGGTTGATTTGTTGGTCTTACGTTGGAGTACACTTGTTTGTTTTTTTAGGGTTGACGTAGGACCAACACATCAGTCCTAACAGATCATTTACCATGCATGCTGGTCGTAAGTTGAAATACACTTGTTTTGTTAGAGTTGATGTGTTGGTCGTACATTGAAGTACACTTGTTCCTTCTGGGAAGCCCTGTCGTCATTTGGTGGCGACAGGTTCGAATCTTGGTGTGAAAAATCTGTAGCTTTCAATTTTTATATTGCCTAGTACGTTCTCTCATCTCAACTTCTTTCCTCTATTTCTATGAACATGCATCAACACCAGTGAATTTATTTACCTTGTACCGCATGTTTCAGCAACAATTACAGGAACCCTTTTACAATCCTTAAGGCTTTTTGGGCATAAGGTGCTAAACTTGAAACTCATATATATATATTTGTGTCAGGTCTTAGTCAGATATGACTACCTGCTTTCTGTTAGCGACGAACGTTGGGCGGCGCTTACCAAACCCGACACCCCACATTGTGCCAACGGCTTCGGGCGGAAGAGCGCAATTGGAAGGGTACAAGCCTTACCCTGGTGCGAGGAAATGCAACCTAAAGACAAAGTGTCATGCCTGGGCAGACCAGGCCCTAAGCCTTGGTTGGCGGCTGGTCTAGGATCGAAGCTCCAACAGGCGGACAATTAGAGCATTGCTTTGCTGATCCGGCAGCTTCTGCAGCTTGTCTTGTTCCAGGTGTAGAGATGTTACCTTTCCTCTAGAGTGAACTAGGCAGGCCGAGAGAGGGATCATGCTGCATGGGGAACACATGATCTCTATATTTTAGCCCAGGCTTTGTGCTATGGAGAGGCAATAACTCCATCCCTTACAAACTATCGTCTGTCAAGACGGCAAGGTGCCAATGATATGATATGAATGATATATATCTTATATATAAAAAAGGATCTCCGTCCAAATGTATGTATTTATGTCTGTATGTCCTTTATACGTTCGCGAACGGCCCATCCGATTGAGATGAAATTTTCTACACGCCTTCCTTTCATTCCAGAGCTGCCAACTGTGATATTTTGTTAGTGTGAAATCGCCTGCTTACTCAGTATTATTTCATTTTTCATTTTTCATCATAATTTCATATATCTCAGGGGACCTAACTCTGTAAAAGTTATTTCAAGGGGCATAACTTTTCTGTATAACTTATAGTCATATTGTGGCATCGTTTTCAAAGATTTATAAACTCTTTGTCCATAGTTATGTACCGGCATATGAGTTATAATAAATAATGATACAATCTGTAAGGCATTTTCAAAGTTTTCATAAAAATGATGCACAATGCATAACATTGTAACTCATCATTTTTTGCTTAAGAAGTTACTGTAGTCATGCAGGTGATTAGAAAGAGTTTTCATTAAAAATAATGGATGGTGTGTTGAAGGACATTCTTTTAAGTTACTTTTTTTGTTGTATGAATTTAATGAGAACTTATATGACTACTTATATGAATTAAATGAGATGCTCCCCACCAGGGACTGGGCGAAGCCGGACAGGGTCAGGCAGACAGATAGACAGACAGACAGACAGATAGACAGTCGGGAACAGGAACTTATATGACTACTTATATAAATTAAATGAGATGCTTCACACCAGGAGCTGGGCGATGCCGGGCCGGGTCAAACAGACAGACAGACAGACAGACAGACAGATAGTCGGTAACGGGAACGGGAACTTATATGACTACTTATATGAATTAAATGAGATGCTCCCCACCAGGGACTGGGCGAAGCCGGGCAGGGTCAGGCAGACAGATAGACAGACAGATAGACAGACAGATAGACAGACAGATAGACAGTCGGGAACGGGAACTTATATGACTACTTATATGAATTAAATGAGATGCTCCACACCAGGAGCTGGGCAATGCCGGGCCGGGTCAGACAGACAGACAGACAGACAGACAGACAGACAGACAGTCGGTAACGGGAACGAGAACTTATATGACTACTTATATGAATTAAATGAGATGCTCCCCACCAGGGTCTGGGCGAAGCCGGGCAGGGTCAGCTAGTAATATATATTGATCAATCGGTGCTCAAACGATCATATGGTCAATTCAATGTCACACTGGCCACCGTCACATTCCAAGACATTTCCTGGTACTCATTGTATGCGGGATGGACCCGGGAGCCCCGGCCAAATCTAAAAATCCGCCAGAATGCGAATTCGAACCAAATCCACCGGTCGGCAGGCAAACTCCGAGTCATACGCTAGCGTGTCGTCCGCAGCATGCAGGTTACTCACTCCCTAACCAGACGCTATTGTTAGTCTTCTGCGCGAGAGTTACATTTCCAGTTTTCCGCCATCTTCTGCTAGCTAATGATCCTGGAAAGTGAAAGTTCGAATGAGGTCATCGTTGTTCCTTAGGCATGATAATTGCTGACCGTGTTGTGTTTCACGGCTGCTGGTTAGACTCATGTTTTAACTATGCTTGTTTAAAACACAGTTTCACCATGTCGAAGTCACTGTCCACCGTTTAGACCCAGACCGGCAAGTGTTTGTTGCTTGTTGTTGGAGCGGGCAACATCCGGAATCACGAGTCGCTTCACAGTCAGAAAGTGGACTATTGTCCCCAAGGCAAGTAAGTATTGCTTTAATAAGTTTGATGAACAGTGCTTAAAAAAAAAAAAATTAGATGTACCAATATATCGGTATTATAGTTGTATGCATTACACAGTACAGTGTTACCGGCAGTGTATATATAGTTATTCGTTATGATATGTTATTAATATTATTTAATCACGGCAGTTCCAACCCAAGGTAACTAAAACCAGAACTACTCTTCACTCACACGGAGAACAATGCAATAAGTATAAGCAGTCTGCTAATCTTTGCAATCATTAGTTAATTCTTAATATACGTTTTTTGAAACATGCATAGTTGAATAGTTCTGGAGAACTGCAATCAAAGCGCTGGCACCTATTCAAGACTCTAAGATGAGATTATTATAATAATATTATTTTAATACTAATTTAAGAGCAGTTACTGAAATACAAAATCATTTAAATCAGGAGTGGCAAACACGAGGCCCGCGGGCCGCATGCGGCCCGCCGGGAGTCATGTGTGTGGCCCGCAGAGTGGGAAACGACGATGTGGTCTAAGCTGTAGCACGCTTGCTTGTTAAATGTTTACTTTAATTAACAAAAGATTTTTTTTTAAAATTAGGTGCGTGGCCCGGCAGGAAATATTATTTCTGAAATTTGGCCCGCCTGCTGAAAAAGTTGACCACCCCTGATTTAAATGGAACAAAGAGGACAGTAGTCATTTGCCATGTTGCACCACAGAAGCTTTACATAAAAATACTTTCTTCTTCAGTGATTGTTTGTTAATAGGTCACAAACAGGACAGTTAAAGATACTTTCAATAAGTCAAAATAGTTTATTAATGATTGGATTCTTATTTCTTAAAACGTATGTCAACAAGTAGTAGGCTCCGTGCAGAGCTCTCATCCTGGCCCACCGAAAAGATTCTGGATCCTGTGCCATTTCTCCTGCCTCATGTACCCTCATGTCTCCATGCCCTGCTTCCATCTTCGTGCAGGTTGACTCCTGACTCTTCTTTAGGAAATCATGCTTTCCAACACTTCTTTCCAAGCTGCTGTGATGTTTAAAATGGTGGAAAACAGATCTCTACAACAGAAACTCAGTATTGCAGGAAACTGGTTATGAAGACAAATAAAACTGAGGAAAATGAAATATTTTGGGTATGTGAAAAGATATACATGTCTGGAAAAGATAGTTGTAGAGGGAGACATACAGGGAAGCAAAGAAGAGTAAAGACTATATCATTGATGGATTCTAGATGTTATAGATAATGTACACTTGACAGCAACAGAGGCAGGGACATCTGGCTTATGTTGGAGAGACATTTCATACATGACAGCAACAGAGGCAGGGACATCTGGGTTATGTTGGAGAGACATTTCACACATGATATCAACAGAGGCAGGGACATCTGGCTTATGTTGGAGAGACATTTCACACATGACAGCAACAGAGGTAGGGACATCTGGCTTATGTTGGAGAGACATTTCATACATGACAGCAACAGAGGCAGGGACATCTGGCTTATGTTGGAGAGACATTTCACACATGACAGCAACAGAGGCAGGGACATCTGGCTTATGATGGAGATATACATTGCAAAAGACTTTTTGAGGGTCAGTGTAAGAGCTAATGTTTCTTTTTATTTCTCAGTTATGCTAATGAATCATTTGACTGATTTTATAGGTGTGTTATGCTTAAATGGTCATGCCACTATGTTTTTGTTGCGAAAATATATGATCTGGATAACTGAACACCAGTTATATTAGGAGCTCTAAGTGATCTTGACACCAGTGTGTTCCCAGGGCCCTTAAAGAAAGCAGAGGGAGAGGGCCCTGGGAACACACTGGTGTCAAGATCACTTAGAGCTCCTAATACCTACCATCAAGAGTTAGCCAGCGTCAGTCTGGCAGTGTCTACACAATGTGCGTGAGAGACAGTGTTGGGGAACCATTGCAGCCAACCTTCATTGTGGAGAAGATGGATTGATTGAATGTTATAAGAGGCAACTAAGGCTAGTTGGCATGAGACTGGCTACCTTATCACATGAAATACTTAGCTGCAAAATCCAACCAATCATGAACAAGCCTACAAAAGACTTGGTGTGTGTTGGCTGAGAGTTTGTGCTCCGTTGCTAGGTGATTCACACAAGAAGAAGAAGAAGTTATTTTTATAACTCAACTTTTTCTGTCCCAAGCAATGCAGCATGTGATTGGCTATTTTTCATCTGTACCAATCAACATGTCTTGTGTGATTGGCTATTTTTCATGTGTACCAATCAACATGTCTTGTGTGATTGGCTATTTTTCATGTGTACCAGTCAACATGTCTTGTGTGATTGGCTATTTTTCATGTGTACCAGTCAACATGTCTTGTGTGATTGGCTATTTTTCATGTGTACCAGTCAACATGTCTTGTGTGATTGGCTATTTTTCATGTGTACCAGTCAACATGTCTTGTGTGATTGGCTATTTTTCATGTGTACCAGTCAACATGTCTTGTGTGATTGGATATATTTCATGTGTACAAATTGTGTCATGTGTGATTGTACTTCTTATATTTAGTCAAAGCAAACTGAAGAAATCTGTCAGTATATCTTCTCTCTCTCCCCCCCCCCCCCCCCCCCTTTACAGGGCATGGATATTTACCTGCTGTGAATGTAATACGTTTGTGATGTTAATGTTACTGTCTTTTCTTCCATTGGACAGCTGTTGTGAGCTTTAGTATTGACAGACATAATGTCAATTATATTATGAACCAGAGTGATCTAGATATCTTAATGTGTGGGTTATATTTTTGGCCTAAGAGATCAGGATAACGTAACGTAAGCAGTATTATGAGACCTCATTTTAACAAATCCGAGTTATGTTCAAATTGGCACATTTACATTGAGAAACCCTTTTTTATTGCCTTGATGAAAGCACGATTTATTGAGCAACTTGAACTGTTTCTGTCCAGACAGTTGTTACTGCAACCAAACACATATATTTGGTGTTTGGACAGCAGGAATGTGGGAGCACGTGCACACCTCAGAGGAGCAAATAGATTACCATGGTCTGGCAAGAATGAGACAGCGAGGAGTGACGAGGGGATCTGGCTGACGCTCAACGCTCAGAGGAAAGGCGAGACAGACTTATAATCAGATTGCTACTGGTACTATTAGTGTTGGAACTCTTCGCTGGCTGCTGAGGATGGGGACGGAGAATTTATGGGAATGCCTTGAATGCTGTGATGTCGATTCCTAAATCAATCACTCAATCAATCAATCAGGAATGAAAGTAACAGCTGGGACACAGATAAATGAAGTTACACATATCTGGGACAGGAGGGTTTGAGCAGGGCAAGATCTCTATTGACTATAGTCACTAACACCATCAAACTCATACATTGTAGAATACTATGAGAGAGATGGATTTCCAGCACATCTTATCCACTTGATTGAAACATATAAACAGCCAGCAGCTGTCAGAGAAGCTGGTGAAACATCAAACTCGTATTAGGTGCAAAGAGTACTAAGACATGGGTTCTTCTTTCCCAATACCCGCTTAACATTTATGCATAAAAATGGAATTAGATTAATAAAAAATGATAAGATCTGTGACAGTTTTGATTCATTCAGAATTGATAAGCATTCAATTCCAAAACTAGATATGGAGATGGTAAGACCTTCTCTAAAACAGTGCCAAAGGATTAGAACAGTTATTTCTGTTTATCAAAAGACACAGAGAAGAAGAAATCTTTTTTCTGATCTTTAAAAGTAAAATAATAATAGTAATAAAGTCCACAGAAAAAAAAGCATGTCATCCGAAAATTACAGTTAACGATGAAGAAATGTAAAATGTCACAAACTGTGAAAATCTTGTCCCCATTGTTAACAACACTGGGGACTATTCAAAAGAAGTTAGAAGGCAACCAGCCATAAAAGTGCACATGTACCAACCAGGCGGCCTTCCTCAGGCTCAAAACTCCCCTGTACACCAGCCAGACGCCCTTCCTCAGGCTCAAAACTCCCCTGTACACCAGCCAGGCGGCCTTCCTCAGGCTCAAAACTCCCCTGTACACCAGCCAGGCGGCCTTCCTTAGGCTCAAGACCCCCCTGTACACCAGCCAGGCGGCCTTCCTCAGGCTCAAACCGGCTCCCATATCAGCACATTATAGTGCAGCGCGACACGGTCTGCTACACAAATCGTTTGCAGCTGAGCTTTGAACGCCTGGTACCCGGCTCACGAACCACGTTCGCAAGGCTTTAGCCATGGAGCCGGCATTCATCTCATAACATGACCAGAAATGTTTGAATCTCTACGTCTAATTTCTCTAATCAGTGTACGATTTTCATTTGTTTCTTGTAGGGCTTAGTCATTGGTTTTTCTGTCTGTCCATCGTATTCTTTGCATTTTCCGCTGACACCACATTTCCACAGCCATCAGATGTTTTTCAGCTTGTCAGCTCATTGTCCACGCTTCACATCCATACAAAAGTACAGGTTCTGTATAGCACCCCAACACTCAAAACAGTATGTTTTTCATCTTGCAAAAAACTACACTTGCCATGGCGATTCTTGTTCTAATCTCTTCAAGGCATCTCCCATAAAATGTTATGACTGTTCCGAGATAATTGTAATGACTCACTTGTTTAAGAATGTTCCCATTTACTACACCACAAGGTACTATATGCAGTAATGGCAGTTTTTAACAGGATTAAGAGCCTATGACACAACACCAGCCTAACAATTAAAACAAACATTTTGAGAACATAAATCTTTCCTGTGATTATTCATGAACTGTCTGACACTCATTTATCATCAGCATCATGTTTTCTGCCACCTGGTGGAGAGTTCATGTGTCTTGTAATGTCTGAGTCCTTGGTGATCTGGAACAGTTGCGCTGAGGATTTTTCTCACTAGTGAAGAGAATCAGCAATATTAAACTTAAATGTTACAGACAAATTCATATAAAATCCAAAGGTCAAGATCTTTCTCCTCGCCTCTTTCCTTTTCTGGCCAACCACTTCTTTCACACACAGACACACATACACACACTATTGAGCTCACAAGTGCGCATAGTATTGTAAAGTATTAAAAAGGAAGTTTAACCTTGTCAAAATAAAATGTAAAAAAAAAAAGAACTAAATACAAAAACCATTTAAATAGCCTCAGGAAATTTCTTTCCTGTTTGCCAGTAAGTGACTTAATCCTCCTGTTACAATGGACTGTGCCTCAAACGAAAGAATTGCTACACTGTTTGCTTGGTCTGTTATTTCTATTAATGCTTAATGCATTCTGTGTTTGATATTATCAGAATACTGTTGTAATTGACTTTGCAGACTGAATTTTAAGCATGGGAGTTAAACTGAGTTGTCATCCAGGGAACAGTCATTGATAAAACTGATATGGAGCTTATTGTGCTTTGACGTTGCCATGTCCATGTTAACACTTTCATCATTTCCTGTAGTTCTTTGTCCACATTATACCATCAAGAATGTGTCGTCAGTTGAACTGATTAAGTGTCATCAGCTTAACTGATTAAGTGTCATCAGCTTAACTGTTTAAGTGTCATGGCATGATTAATTGTCTTAAATGACTTCCCTTATCAGCCATGTTCTTATATATTGCTAATGTGTTGTCATTGCGTTATAATACAACATTTCTGCTTCCATATCAAGCACACCACATCATCCATGATGTGCTACAGTACCGCAAAGTGTCTGCAAGATGGATGCCACAGCAGCTTACTCCAGAATTGAAATGACGACGCATTGATGCTTGTCAAGAACGTTTGCAGAACTTTGAAGCAGAAGATGATGGTTGCCTAGCAAGAAATGTTACTGGAGATGAAGGCTAGGTTCACTAACATGAGTGGGACATGAATAGAGAGCGGACAAGGAATGATACCATCCTTTCTCACTGAAACCAAAGAAGTTTCGCTCGCTCACAGCCATCTGCAGGGAAGGCTTTGCTGACTCTCTTTTAGGATGAACGAGGTGTTATTTTAGAGCACTGCATGCGAAGAGGGAAAACTGTCACCAGTCATATGTATACAAATCTTCTCAGGAATGATCTTCGACCCGCAATCAAATCTAAATAACGTGGACTTCTGTCTAAAGGTGTCCTTTTGCAACATGACAATGGTCAACCTCATACTGCTCGCGCAACAGTTGAAACCATCAAAGACCTCCACTTTCAGTATCTACCACATCCCCCATACTCGCCAGACTTAGCTCGAAGTGATTTCCATCTGTTTGGACAACTCAAAGAGTCATTGGGAGGAAAGACTTTTTGGTCCGATGAAAAGGTACAGCAGGTGGTGTATGAATGGTTACACATGCGACCAAGAGAATTTTTTTCTACAGGAATACAAGCACTTTATTGGTGCTAGAGGACTTGCAGTGGTGACTACATCGAAAAATGATACATTTGTTCTTAACTCTTTCAGAATATATTCACACCAAAAAACATGTAAGGTTTTCATTTGAAGCCCCCTCGTACATCAATTCTGCTCCTCCTACATATCACTGGTGTTCAGTAAGCATGATCACAGTATTTACAAGTAACCTGTGCTGCTGAGTGATAGCACAGAGGTACATAAACATACGTGTTGAGACACAATACTTTCAAGCAGACAATACTACTATCTTCTGCCTGCTTGCAGCTTAACATTTGTTACACAATTGTTACACTAACACACTTCAACTATTCACATCTGCTATTCAAGTACTCAATAACTATGCCCCGCCATGCTTATAGTTTTATTCCTGTCTGTGGCATGTATTTTTCTTCATGTGAATTGTCTCGCTAGAGCTAAGTCATTCATGATCTTTTATTCTCTCAGCTTCGCTTAATGGTTCGTAACCTCTTTTTGTGTATTTGTCTTTTCCCTCATTACTTGTTGACATTGTCACAAACATCATCATCATCTCAGATAGATCAGATAGATAACACTTGACAAATTGCATGCTCTTTAACAAAAACTGAGGGAGAGTTGGCTGGCCAGTTAGGATACCAGTCCCTCATGAGACCTGTGTTGTAATCCCTGGTAGGACACGGGATTTGTATTAGGATACCAGTCCCTCATGAGACCTGTGTTGTAATCCCTGGTAGGACACAGGATTTGTATCTGTCAGTGGTGAATGAATAATTGTAGCCAGTACACCATATGGCAACTGTTCTAGAGCAGATGAGCTTTTATCATCTGGCCCTTCTATAATTCTGGCAACACCAACAGTCACTTGTGTGGGCCAATCAGGGAAGTAAAGAATAGCAACACTATAACCTACCATGGTTGTTGTATAAAAAGCAGCTAACCAGGGTTTGCCTGAGACTGGCTACCTTAACCCACAGGATTAGCTGCAAAATCCAATCATGAGCAAGTCCACCAAAGACTGGGTGTGAGTTACTTGAGAAATCCAATCATGAGCAAGTCCTCCAAAGACTGGGTGTGAGTTGCTTGAGAAATCCAATCATGAGCAGGTCCACCAAAGACTGGGTGTGAGTTACTTGAGGGCTTATGCTCTGATAGGGGGATAAAAGGCAGCAGCAGCAGAACACCAGCAGTGGTACAAATGTTGCATAGGTAGTTCAAAATAACAACTTGCTCGTGCTGTCTGTGTTTCCTGGTGTCTGTATATTTCACATTGCCAGTACAAGTGGCTCACTTTAGTTTAGGATTGATCATTGACCTTCTCATTGCTCCAACAGAATGTGGAAACATATAATGACAAGAGAGGCTTTGGAAAACATAGTGACAACTGGAAAAATCAGTGGGAGCAGAAGCAGACAGAGAAATTATCCTGGGTGGACTGAGACAGGGCCATGAAGGGATATCATCAGCAAAGTTGATCCAGAACACTAAAGGCCAAGATTTGTGGAGAGACATGAATGCCTATGTCAGCTGGGATGGCACATGATGAAGATGATCACAAAACTAATTCGGCTTCACCAGCAAGTAGAAACTAAGGAAACTAAGAAGAAAACAGCTGCTAACATAACACTGCATCTGGTTATAAAAGTGTCTGCGCAAAAATAACAATAAATTGAAAACAGACATAATAACATGAATTAACTATTTCAAGCTTATGGCCCTTACACCCAATGTGAAACATATATTTCTTTGTGTGCTTCATGTAGCCTTTGACTCCCCAGACAACCAACAACGGGTTTTTTTCCATCTCTTCTGGTCTAGTCTTGACCTGTTGACTTGGGACACTTTGCCAATAGCAGTGCTGCTGTCATCATAGTCTTTGAATAAATGTGACACACAGGCTCCTCTACTGCTTCAAGGTAGAGACATGGAGGTTGGGAAAACAAACAAACTAGAACATTTAACTAATGTAATTAGCTGGTGAGGTGGCGAACATAACAAAATACACTGACTAATATGTTTGTGTGTGTGTTCATTGCTATTTCACAGTTTTACTGCAATTAATCCTATCACAGTTTTAATTACTGTATCATCTTGGCAATTAGTTACAGTGTATGTTTATATGCAGCATGTCATGACAAACTTCACAACTAGACTAAATGTATTTACAACCGTTCATGAGGCACTAAAGTAGAAATGAGAGCTGATGGATTTTACTCTAAGTTGTAAGTAACATAAAAACAATTTTAGAATCAGTGTGTTTAATCCGTATTGGGAAAGAAATATTGTAACAGTTTGGTAGTTTCTTAAATACAACACAAAGTAAAATACAGTGGTACCTCGGGTTACGAACGTCTCAGGTCACGAACAATTCAGGTTACGAACAACAACTTCGAAAATGTTATGCCTTGGGTAACGAACAGTGACTCGGGTTACGAACGAAGGCGAGAGAGAGAGAGCAAGGTGTAACGTTGGAGACAAACGATCGCGTACAGTACAAACAGTACTACAGATGAGCTTGTGGATCTTCAGAATGAACAGCTTAAGACATTAAAGGACGAGCAGTTGTCCGATGATGAGGAGTCAGTGACTGTTTCAAGTTTTCAACTGCCAGGATTAAAGAAATTTGCAGCAAGTGGCCAGACGTCGAAGACTTCGTTGTGAACCATCATTCAAACAAACTTGTTGCTAACAGGGCAGTAAACCCGATGAATTATAACACGATGGCCCACTTCAGAAAGATTCTCGAGCAAAGGAAGCGACAAATTTCCCTTGATAGTTTCTTGGTGCAGAAAGATTCCCAGTCGGCTGCCAAGAAACAGCAACAAGATACTCCTGAAACTAATGATTCAGAATAACAAAGAAAGTGACATATTTTGCATAATCGTTTTCTTGGTTATAAAGATAGACTAAATCTTTTTTAATTTTACATTTAATTCATTTGGTTGTTTTCTTTCTCTGTATTTAATACGTGAAGTACACATATTCTTTGCGTTTTGTCAGGTAAACAACCGGATGTTAATAAAAAAAGAACGATTCTTTCATCTTGAAACGGATTGTCTTTACTTCATTGATTTCAGTGTTTCGGGTTATGAACGTTTCGGGTTACGTACCGAGTTCTGGAACGAATTAAGTTCGTAACCCGAGGTACCACTGTATTCTAATACCTGAATACTGCCTTGCAATGGCATGAGCAAGCCCAGCATACACCCCTCCCAGCATGCATCAGCAATGGTATTACATCCTGTAAGGATATTTTTGTAGCTTATAGCTGAACTAAGAACTGTGCATGTTGGCTGTTAATGTTGATTTCATGGTAAGAAGAAGAGCTATATTAAGATGACAATTGTAGATTTAGAACTTAAAATGTCATGAAATAATGTCAAAACTTTTGTTTGTTTGTTTCAGAGACAGAGAGAGAATAGATTGACAGCAGTGGTTGAAATTACTACTCTGGAATTAACCATTAATTTATAAAATGTTCAGTTTTATTAAAAAAGATAAAGAAAAGGACAAAGACAAGAAGGAAAAGCAAGACAAAAAGAAAAAGGAAAAAGATGAAAAACAAGACAAGAAGCAGGTGGAGAAGAAAGAAAGGCAGAATATGACCCCAGAAGAAATCACCAGGATTGAGGAGATGAAAGGTATGTTAAGGAAATTCAGTGACAGGGATAAGAAACGAAGCTCACAGAAATCTGCTGACCACTCGAGCCCAGGAGAGAGTGAAGATGCCATGGACAGTGCTTCATCATCACACTCTAGTCCAGTCAAAGAGCCTAGACATCTGACCAAGCCTCAGCCGTTGCCCAGGCAACAGCTACTTACAGCTAATTCTAGAAAAGATCCGCCTGCAGTTATGCCGAAGCCCAAAGTAAAAAGTATTCTTAAAGGAAAGGGAGATGCCGGTCATAGTTTATCTACCTCAGTCAACTTGGATGATACAAAACTGCTGCAAGAGAACACAAAGCGCAATGAGGATATGTTTGTGCAGCAGTCGTCTTCTTCAAACTTGGCTGCATCACCATCACCACCACCTCAGGCGGCAGCACCGTCTTCCCAGGTGACACCATCCACCCCAGTTGAGGAGGAAGATAGCAAGCCTAAGCCTTTTGAATCCAAGCTGAAACTGCCACCCATCACACCACCCAAACCACCAAGGATTAGAGAAGTTGAAGTGCAGCGGATGCAGTCTGGAGGTTTTGGCTTTAGCCTGCGAAAAGGATTGATTCCTGAACCTGGAGGTGGAACACCTCAAGTGGTCACATTTGCCGAGCCAGGGAGTGGATCAAGTAGCATACAAACTGGGCTTCTACCTGGAGACAAGTTAATTGAAGTGAGTTTGTTGTTGGTTGTTGTTTAATACATTTATAGATTGTCCGTGTGTTAATAGTAGATTACAAAAGCACCCTGGTTCTTCTTCCATTATATTGTTTATTTCATTGATGAGATAGGAAAGACTGAATAGGGTAGAGTTTATCCTATGCCTCATCATCATCATCATGTAGCAGGTTTGTGCAGAATGTTTCTCTCATGATGACCCACCAAAAATATTCTGGATCCTTCAGCTCCCCTGCCACAGGTATTTTCATTCCCAAGGTGTTTTAAATGTCCTGTGTCCATCTTCATGCTGGTTGACCCCAGCCTCGTCTTCTAGAGTTAGTTAGTTAGTTAGTCGACAGATCATCCTCGTTGCACATCGGACCATTCAGTCCATAAGTGCTCGGATCCCCTCCTCAGCAAATCCCGCAGCGTGTAGCGGCTAATGACGCCAGTTCTGTGTTGGTTTATCAATCTTCTTTGGCTTCCTGCGTAGTGTTCTTGTTTGGCCACCCCTCTTTTAATTTGCTGCTCTCGCAGTCTGGCCATTGTTGTAGATTCACAGTCATCACTTGGTTCTTGCAAAAGTCTCACTTCTCGTAGAGCATTCAGAATGTCAGCCTGGTCCATGGCGCGTCCGCCCTCAACAGTAGCCTCACCTGCGAGCTTGTCAGCCCGCTCATTTCCTTGTACTCCCGCATGCCCTGGCACGAAGATGAAACTAATCTTTGCCAGCCGAGACCGCTTCAGAGGCAGCAACCATTCTCTTCGGATCGACCCCTCCTCTATCCTCTTGATCATGTTCATTGAGTCGCTAAGGAAACAAGCCCTAGTGAATGTCTGTGTCTCGAGCCATGTTATTGCTTTACTTACTGCCATGACTTCCATGGTCAGGCTACTTGTGGTTTCAGTGAAAGCACCAGAGTCCTCCTTCACAATTCTCCCTCCGGCCCGAGCTGTAAAGGCCCATGAGCTTCTCACATGTCGGATGACCGACCCATCTGTGTAGATGACCGCGTCACTGTCTAACGAATTCTCGAAAATCAACGCTTGTACTTCAGCCTCAACAGCAGCCGGATTTTCTTGTCTGCATTTTCTATCTAGTTGGATGCAAACTGAAAAGGATGTGCAGAAGTCTGTTGGCACTTGCACCCACTCCTCGCCAGGTTCTAAGTCCTCAAGTGAACACACCTGTTGAAGAATGTCCTCGGCTTGACCCATCCACGACCGTCCTCTTTTTAACCTGCTGCCCTTCACCTTCCTAATTTCACTATGCAGTGGATGCTGTGTGTTTGCGTTAATTCTGAGGTAGGCGCGTGCCCTGCAAACTTGCATTCTCTCTTCAATGGTTGGAAAATCAAGAAGGTAGCGCATCGCCCTGCATGCTGTATCTCTTGTACATCCAAGAATAATGCGCATAGCTTCATTCTGTATCCTTTCCATCCTTTCTATCTGCTTATGGCTGACAGTCAGGATTGCCATTGCATACTCCAAAACAGACATGACCAGCCCCTCGTACAGAAGACATAGATGGCGCTGCTCACAGTTTGCTGCCGCCATCACCCGCATCGCTGCCAAACCCCGCTTGGCCTTTGTTATCACCTGGTCTATGTGCACATTATAAGCAAGGCTTCGATCAAACCGTATCCCCAGGTAATTCATTGCCTGCGTTCTTTCCACCGTCTCTGAACACAGCATTACAGTTGGTGTTGGATTGTTGACAATATGATTATTCAACGAGAACCAAGTCACTGTTGCCTTTGTTGGGTTGACCATTGCCCCAGCTTCATCACACCAAGTACTTATGCGATTGAGTTCGGTTTGTAGCTCCACAGCAACCTCCTCTCTATCCTTACCCTGACGATACACTAAAACATCATCGGCATATGACAATGTCCTGCCAGGTCCAGTGATCTGCTCACTGGTGATTCTCACTGTGTAGGCGTTGAACAGTACCGGAGATAATGGTGATCCCTGTGGTAGGCCAGGATATATTGTTGTTGGTTCCGAAGTCCAACTGCCACATCTAAAAACTACTTTCCGTTGGAAGAGAGCTGCAGCGATCCAACTAAGGAGGAATGGACTTACGTTTAGTTCAAGAAGCTGAAACATTAAAAAATCCAGTGGTACTCTGTTGTATGCGTCCTCAAGATCAATCGCTGCAGCAACGGTTTCAGTGCCTGAGTGGAAACCTTCATAGACATCATGGGCAAAGACTGCTGCATTGGTCCAGGTTTCTCTTTTTGGACGGTACCCACCCAGGGTAGGTGGGAAAACACCTTGCCTCTCTAGTTGGCTCGATATTTTCCTGGCAATTACCTTCTCCAGCAGCTTGCCTATTGTATTCTGCATGGTTATAATTCGATATCCCTGAATTTTCTTGTGGTCTTTGTCAGGCTTCGGCAAGGGAATCAGATAGCTGTGTAACCATTCCTCCTTGATGCTAGCACTCCCTATACTGTTGTTGTACATGTCTGCTAGTTTCTCTAGCTCATTGTCGGTACACCTATTTATGTCGTCGTATCTTATGCCATCAGGACCTGGAGCACTGTTTTTTGATCGTCGAAGCACAGCCTTGATTTCTTGCACTGTCACTGTGTCTTCATCCGAAGTGTTCTGGGCCTTGCATCTGTCTGAGGTGACCTCCTTGGCCAGATTCCGGCCTCCCATGTCTGTCTGGTTGCTCTGCTCAAGGTAGCGTTCAAAGAGGGCTTTGCCCTTGTCCTCGTCAGTCCTCTGCCAGATGAGGTCAGCACCTTGGAAGTCAGAAATGCTCTTATTCTTGACTACACCACTCATGCTTTTATGTAGTCGCCAGAACAATTTCAGTGACTTGTCTGTGCTTACTCTTCGACACACCTCTGCCCATTTTTCGCTTTTAACCACCGTGACCAGTTTTTTGAAATAGCTTACTTTTGTGTGCATCTCTCTTTCTAAGTGCAAGCAGGGACTAGGATGACCAGCTCTGTTCTTCTTGGCATTTTGCCATCTCCTTACAGCACTACGCTTATCCACCCAAGCCTTCTCCACCTCGAAACTCCACCACGGTGGCTGCTCCCAGCTTTTTTTCCTTTTCTTCCTGCCCTGAAACGTTCTGCGCTTGTCACGTCTTATTTTACTCACCACATCTTGCCCTGTACTGTCATACTGGAACGTCTTTACCTTTAGCTTGTGCTGCCTGGTTCTGCCTTTTTCCACCAATATGCTGCATGGGTGGTGGTCGCTGCCATGGTGTCCTAGGACACCCCATCTACACACTGTAGTGAGTGAAGGTGAAACTAGCGCCAGATCAATAGCACTGTCCTCATCGCCTGGACGGCTTGCTGTCCTGGTGACACAGCCACTGTTGATACAAACCAGGTCGATGGTTTCCAGTGCAGTCTCGAGCTCCTCCCCTTGTGTATTGGAGGAAGTGTTTCCCCATGATCTGCCTTTAGCGTTGAAGTCACCACAGAAAATAACATTTCTCTCGTGGCCTAATATGCCACTTAAGCACTGCCACTTCTGGGCGTCCACACTCGCATTGCGGGCATAAACATTAACCAACACGAATGGTGTACTGGAATGAACTCTCAACGCCTGTATTTGTATATCGTCACTGTTCCAACTGGACATGTCTAGCTCTGACGCCACCATGCTGTCGCGAACGAGAATCGCCGTTCCCAGATGTCGTCTGTTATAGAAACATTTGAAGCCGGCAATTCGGAGTAGCTGATCGCCCAGTCTCGTCTCCTGGAGTGCTACAATGTCGTTCCTGTAAACTAGGGTTTCTAAAATAGAGCCCCGTTGTTTTACACTGGCACAGTTCCAATATAGAATACGGATGTTCCTGAGTCCTAGACGGTGACACTTGAGTCTAAAACGTCTCAAGCCACCGCACTTACCTGGCTTCTTTTTCCCTGCGCGGCTACCACGCCGCTTCGGTATGTTGACTGCTGATCGTTCGGAAAACACACGTTGTTCCGCCATGTTGAAAAAACGTAAACACTGACTTTTGATTGAGAACCACACACGCTGCTGAAAATTCACTCAAGGATGGCTTCGCTCGATGCACGAACTCCGTAGCATCCGCGCAGATCTTGAGTAGAAACTCCTGGTTTTACATCCTGGCACACCAATTACACGCAAGAAATGAATAAATCCACCCCTTACGCGAAAAAGTTAACGAACACAAAACAACACGACCGTCCGTCGCCATCTTGAAACCGGAAGTCCCGGAAGTCTTCTAGAGTCATGACTTTAACCCCTGTTCTGTCCCAGCCACTGTCATATTTAATATGATCAAAGTAGTTAAGTTTCCTAGACATGATGCAGTTTATGAGACAGATTTCTTTGATGGTCAGATCTTTTAGAATGTTAGTATGGATCTTCTTCTTTGTCCACATATTCTAAGAAGTTGTCTGTAACATTTAGGATCAAAAGTTCTAATTTTCTTCTTTATTGACTATAACCAAAGAAGAAAGCTCAACAAGAATTCATCTAGAGGGGCGCCCCATGTATCAAGTGGAGAGCTTCAAGTACCTAGGAAGTATAATATCATCAAATGGCAAATCAGTAGACGATTTCGAAAATAGATGCAATAAGGCAAACCAACTCATTGGACAAATGTCGCCAATACTAAAGAACCAACATGTATTAATAATTATTACGTAAGCACTCTACAACACAATCTTCCTACCAACTCTATGCTAACAATGCCACACCTGGACAGTGACAGAAAAAGAGAAGAAAACTCATAACAGAAATGAGATTCCTGAGAAGAATACTCAATGTATCAAGAAGAGAGAAAATCAGAAATGAAGAAATCAGGACTAAAGTGGGGGGGGGGGGGGTTTATAGCAGCACTTGATTTCATCAGAAAACAGCAAGCAAAATGGTTTGGCCATATGACTAGATTACCAACTAACAGTATACCACAACAAGCAATGATTTACAGACCAAATGGAAGCAGAGGAAGAGGCCAGCCACTTAAACGATGGACAGAGGGAATTACAGAGTCCCTGGGAATCTCGATACATGAAGCCCATGAATGGGCACTCTCCCGCTGTGTATACTTCACCTTGACACCGCAAAGTACAAGGGAACCAGGTGAGATGAGATGAGATTGACTTCAAAATGGTCCATGATTGACAGTCCACAAGTTGCCACAGGAAAGATGCATGTTCTGACAGATGTTACTATAATTGGTTTGCTGGTGTTGTCCCACAGGTGTTGAAGACTGTGTAACATGTGCATTACTGGGCCAGTCTACGTTTCACTTCTTGCGAACAGTCCCTAATGTTGTTGATTGAGCCAAGATGTCCAAACCCTATACAGATACATTGTGTTTATAGTATTGTATGTATATTTTCTACATGGTCCTCAGACTATGTCAGATCTTCCTCCTCTTCCATTCCAACTTCCCTTTTATACCTTACAGCATGTGGTTAGGAAGTGTTGTCTCAACAAGGTCTTTGTGTGGATCCATAGACATAATACCAAAGCTTTCTCTAAAAGTAAAAATTAAAGCACTCTTTACCACAGCTTGAAGTGTGTTGGGCATATGGTGCTAGCCTCATATTTGTATAGATCAATCAGCACTTGATGGGTGATGTGGTTAACATCACATTAGCTGCCTTTACTTCCCATGGTATTTTCTGGTGCTGTTGTCAAGCCCAGATCAGTTTTTAATAATCTGCTTCAATAGCGATCCAAACACATTACCACCGGGTGACAATCAAATGTGCTGGTGCTTTCGCATCTCCCCAAAGTTTCCTGTAATTGGTAAAATTGCTTATTGTATGAAGTAAAGTTATTTTTTGTTTGTTTGCTGTGTCTGTTGTATAGTTTATGTTTATTCACCAGATTGTGCATAAGTTTTCACTGCAGTAGAATTCTTAGTGTTTTGAGTCATTGTAAAAATTTGTAGCCATATATGCAGCTATTCAAACTTGAATGAAATATGCTTATTTATTTATGTTTTCAGATAAACGGACAGAATGTGGAAAACATGTCCAGGGAGGAGATAGTTGAAATCATCAAGAATTCTTCAGACAAAATGATCTTGAAGGTTCAACCCATTCAGGAGCTGATAGAACTGAGTGTCCGACCAAATCGTGATGGTACAACCACAGATATACAAGAGGATGCGGCCAAGAGTGGCACGTTGAGGAGGAGTGGCAGCTTGCGGTACAAGCAGGGGGTAAGTTTCATTCCTTACTTGAAACATGTTGGTCTCGTTAATTTTCTCATATGGAAAGAAAGAAGTGTGATGGGTCGGTATTTAAAACTGAAAGACTACCTATGGCTCTGTTTGTTTGTTCTCTTTTATTATACACTTTCTTCTGTATTGTTCTGTTTTATTCTCCCAGACTGGTTTGTTTTATTACATACTTTTCCCTAGACTGTTCTGTTTTATTATATGCTTTCTCCCAGACTGTCCTGTAGTTTTTATGTACTTTTTCCCAGACTGTAGTGTTTTATTATATGCTTTTTCTCAGACTTTCCTGCATTTTTATGCACTTTCTTACAGACTGTTATATGTTTTTATACACTTTAACACTGTTTTACTATACACTTTCTTCCAGACTGTTCTGTTTTATTATTTCATCCATTCCTCAGGAATCAGAAGAGTTGCATGCACAGTCAACAATTAAATTTACAGTTGTGCAGGTTGAGGTTTCAACTGTTTGTGTGAAACTATGGAATCAAATAAAACACACATTGTTTGAGTTATATACTGGTAAAAAGACAGTTTCAGTGTCATCAGTGTTAAGCATGTGTGGTGCTAGGCCCGTGTATTCATGACCTAATGACACTCAAGGTGTCATATGCTAAATATCATACTAACTGCCTTACCATTAAACAACTTTTCTTGAGGCAATTTTATAAGACCCTAAAGTTGTGTGATGTTGAAAAAAGCCTACATCAATGGGGAATTTGAGCACAGTAGGCAAGTGCAGTAACCAACGTAATACCAGCCAGCACTACTATTGTATGACTTAGTATGTACAGTTATATTTTCTTTCAGTAGTTATTTTCAGCTCTCTTGAGCACTACACATGAGCATCTACATTTGTAGATGTCAATTTATACATTTTAACTGATTCAGTGCCAAAAAATAATATATCGGCAAATGTGAATTACCAATTCGACAGAAGGGTGATATATATGTACCAGGGTAATCATTCCGGTCTCCACGGCGAAAGGATTATGGAAGCGATTCTTAATCCCATATACCCAAATTCGAAACACAGCTGCATGCAATTTGGCAGCAGACCGCGTTGCGTTGGTTTCGCATTGGATCCGGTGCCGGTCGTTCTGAAAGCAATGGCAAACTATTGAACGTAAAGTTACCAAGAGATCACAACGGCAGAAATGCTGGTGTTGACTGCGATGTCATATAAAGGATTTGCAAAAGAAACAGTTCTGTGTTGTTTGTTTCATTTCATGGCATCTTTTGCAATTTTAATATTATGTGAATGGAAATTTACATTATAATACTTATTTGATTGTGTACCATCTTTGTTGCAAACCTACTTTTTTGTTTGGCACTGAAGAGACACCCCCCCCCCCCCCCCATACACTGCAAGGTACTATATTAGCAGTAAATGACAGACAGTCTGTCTTTGTATTATGGTTATCCAGAACTGCAGTTTCAGTTTCATGTGTGGATGTGTGTTGGTGTGTGGGTGTTTTTTTTTTAAAAAAGATAATGACTTTAGGCAGCTTGAATACTTCCTTGTGATGCTGAGCTAATAAACACAAGCAAGTCAGCACAGGAACACTGCAGATAATTGAAGCATGTTTGTTCAGTGTGTCACATACTTACCTCCCCCTGGCATCCCCCAGAGATGAATTAACCCTGTCAAACTGAAGCCCACATCCACAGGCTGGGAAGTCACTCAGTGGGCAGAGTCTATGGTAGCCCGTGATGGCTTAATTTGTCTTGCCACTCATCATCCTCATCATGATGACATACATTTAACATGGAAACTACATTTACTCATCATTTCTAGGTAGGAAAACAGCTGGGTTGAAATTTTTAAAAAATATTGTAGGTATCTTGTACAGTGATGAAATGGATGCCCTGTCTATTTAAAAAAAACAAACACAATTTGACAGTGAACTATTTTCAAGGGGGAGAAGTCCCAATAAATTGTGGTGACAACATATCTGGTGCAGTGAAATTTAGAAATGATTAACAGGACACATTTTGGAGAAGGATGTGAATGCTTTGCTTACTTACTTCCCGTACCAGCTTGTATGGCACATAAAGAAGACAATCAGTTCTGATTTTGTGTGTGTGTGTGTGGTAACTTTTCAGTAATGTTAAAAAAACAAAAAACAATAAGCGACTGAAAGGTTTTTTAAATGAGGGGAAGTCAATAAATAAGTCACAAATGGCTCTAGAAAAATAACTAAATATGACAACAACTTGTAACCAGTTTATTTTTATAGATACATTGTCCCTTTATTTCTCAACATAATTTCCACCAACATTGATGCACTTATCCCATCGTTTTATCAGTCCTCCCAAACCGGCTGCCTAGAACTGCGTGCTCTGTTTTCTAAACCACATTTTCACTTCACATTCTACTTTGGCGTCATTCGCGAAATGTCTCTCACCAAGGTGGGTTTTCAGTGGACCAAAAAGGTGGAAATTGCTACGGGCTAAGTCGGGGCTGTAAGGTGGATGTTCCAGAACTTCCCACCTTAGTTGGTTAATTTTCTCTTGAGTTAATCAAGCCATATGTAGTCTGGCATTGTCATGAAGACGCAACACTCCTCTGGTCAGCAGTCATGGAAATTTCAATCGATTATGCTGTATGCTGAACCATGAGAGCACCCTATTGCAGATGCTACAGAGTGTATCATTACTCGCCTGTCATGTCTAATCATCTTCTCCACCTGCTGCACGGATGCTTCTGTGGCAATCTCAACAGGACAACCAGATCGGATTTCATCAACAATTTTAGAGCGTCCTTGAGAAAAGTTTTCTACCCAGCTATGCACCGCTTTACAGGACAAACATTTGTCAGCATAAACAGGAAGCATTTCCTTATGAATGTCCTTTGCAGGCAGTCCTTTTGCCCACAAAAAATGCACAACAGCACGTTGCTCTTTGGTTGTACACGCCGTAAGCACAGTCGCCATTCTGTTTACGCGCTGCGCATGCGCATGAGACACCTAGCGCCACCTGACAAACGGGAATATAAAGTTTGATGTTGCTGTCACCTAATGACACCTGTAGAAAACACCATCTACATTTACCTGCCATTCCAAAGAACGGTGTGACTTACTTATTGACTCGCCCTCGTACCGTATCAAATGTAGACACCCTCTTAATTGTGGGAAATGCTTCCACTAGGACAAGAGACTGTGAGGAATCATGACAAACATACCATAGACACCACTTACTGCATTGAATTTGAAAACACTCCGCTGAAATAGTTCTAGCTTTTTGTGAGGACGAAGTCCTATCAAGTAACATTTTGTGCCTGCGACCAAAGAAGCTGTAGCCATAGAACTAGAGGGAGACAACTAATTTATCACTAACGGATCATACTTTATAGAGTTGTTTACAGAGTTGGTCAATGACAATATTAATATTAAAGAAACTGTAACAGATCATAGCATGAATGTATGGTAGTACTGAATGAGTGTATCAAACCACAGCATTAATGTATGGTATAACAGTGAATGAGTATATCAAATGACAGCATTAATGTACAGTATAACAGTGAATGTGTGTATCAAATCACAGCATTAATGTACAGTAAAACAGAGAGGTCAGGTCGGTCTCCCTGGCCTAGGGATTTAACGTCTTTCTCCATAATCTCGTATATTCTCGTGAGTAACATAACTGCGCGAGAATTGGTAGCGGTTCTCGCCGCATTGGTAACTTACTGGGTATGTGAGCCGGTCGCTCAGAAAGCATTGGCAAACTACTGAGCGTAATCTTGCCTAGTACATCAACAGCAGCTGAAAAAATGCTGATGTTGACTGCAACGTCCTGTAAGGGATATGGGAAAAAGAACAGTGAATGGATGAATCAAACTACAGCATTAATGTATGATAAAACTAAATGGGGTAAGAAACCATGGCATCATTATACAGGGGAACGGTGAATAAATGTAACAACCACAACGTTAAAGTACGATGAATCGATGAATGGATGTAACAATACATTCTTCGATCCATCGTAGATTAACATGGATTATTACATTTATTTACTGTTCCATTGTAACATGATGCCATGTGTGTTACACTCATTCATTTATGAATCGGCTCTGTGGCGAAGAGGTTAATGGACGCAGTTCGTAATCCCACAAACTGTGTTCGAAACACAGCTGCCAGTGATTTGGCAGCAGACCGCCATGCGTTGGTTTTCATACAATGGTGTGAGTGTTGATTGTTCAGAAAGCAATGGAAAACTACTGAATGTAAACTTGCCAGGAAATCACAAACAGCCTGTGGTTGACTGTAAAGGATATGCAACTAACTTGCTTAACTGGGAAGTTAATGTTGTCATGTTACTGTTAGTGGCACCTGGCCGTCCTGACAGGCAATAGCTTGTTACATTGTGCTTCAAAACAGGCATAACTACAACCCATGGGGGAGGGGGATCAGGGATGAAGTCATACCTCTCCATAGCACATTATCATGTACCAACTCCATAAAGACCAGTGTTAGGCCTTCCTGGGTAATCTATTACCTTGTCCTTCTGTTGTAAGTATTTATTACCTGTGACACGGACTGTTGTATAAAACTGATACTGCACACCTGAGACTGGGGTGTGTGCTTTGACCTTTTGTTACTGAATGTATGTGGACATGGTTGGTGCTGTATGGTGTAGGGCTCTGTTAGTGTGTCTGTGGTCTCACAGAAAATTGCTGGTTTGATATATGGCCAGTAAGGAAGTTTGACTATGTATCTTAGATTAAGACAGTAAGGCATTGTGATTCCTTCGCGTTGAATTAACTGTTTAGTCCGTTTATGTTGGGTACATAAAGAAACGGTGGTTGAATATTAAAACACGATGTATATACTTAGAAATATGTAAACTTAGAAGATGGGGATGTAGACATTTTTCATTGAAACTTCCTATGGCTGTGTGGAATGTCTATTAGATCAGAAATATTACATGATGTAGACTGTATTACATTTTCTGTGACTCTGCTGGGTAGATTATGTTGAGTTTTCAGTGTCACATGTCGCTGCAGCTTGACATGGTTGTCATATATTCCGAGTTGTAATTACATAACTAGTTGGTCTCCCTGGCCTAGAGGTTTGCGACTTTCTCCGTAATCCCGTTTATCCACGTTAGCAAATGCAGTTGCGCAAGAATCGGTAGCGGTTCTCGCTGCGCCTGTTACTTACGGGACATGTGAGCCGGTCGTTCAGAAAGCAATGGCAAACTACTGAGCGTAATCTTGCCAAGAAATCAACAACAGCAGTAAAATGCTGGTGTTGACAGCGATGTCCTGTAATAGGATATGCAAAAGAAAGAAAAATTACATACTGGCCAATGTTTTGCTGGTTGTGTATTCATTGGCCACTTTATCTCATTTCCTTTGCTGATTCAAATGCAGGACTGATTGTGCTTCATCAAGTTGTAAGTCTATTGGCTACCTATCATCACAAGCTGATGTTGCTTGTGTGTTTGTTGTTTAACCTGAACTTGATTAACAGATATTTCTGAGACCTATCATCATCATCATGTGGCAAGACATTTGAAAAATGTCACTCTCATCACACCTTGCTTGTAAGTATTGTGTATATAATATAGTTGGTCAAGCCAACGAAGGTAGCAGTGACATGGTTCTCTTTGAATAACCATATTGTTAACACTCCAACGCCAACTGTAAATCTGTCCTCTGAGATTGTGGAAAGAACACAGGCAATGAAATACCTGGTGATACGATTTGATCAAAGTCTTGCTGATACTGAGCACATAGACCAGGTGATAACAAAGACCAAGCGGGGCTTGGCTGGGTGATGGCAGCGGAAAACTGAGCAGCGCCATCTATGTTTTCTATACAAGTGTCTGGTCCTTTCTGTGTTTGAGTATGTGATGGCGATGCTGACGCTCAGCCATAAGCTGATGACAAGGATACAGAACAAAGCTTTGGGTATTATACTTAGGTATACAAGAGATACAGCATGCAGGGTGATGCGCTATTTTGATTTTCCAACCATGGGGGACAGAATACAAATCTGCCAAGCACTTGCTTACCATAGAGTCAATGCAAACACTCAACAGTGCATGGTGAACTTAAGAGCGTAAAGGACAGCAGGTTAAAAAGAGGAAAGTCGTGGAGGGGTCAGGCCGGAGACATTCTTCAACATATGTGTTCACTTGAGGACTTAGAACGTGGCAAGGATGATCTTCGATAATTCCTTAGAGGGTGATGCTGTCATTTACATAGATGGGTCTGTCGTTCGACGGGTGAGAAGTTATGGACCTTTACGGCTCAGGCTGGAGGGAGAATTGTGAAGGAAGATTCTGGTGCTTTTGCCTTGACCACAAGTAGTCTGACTATGGAAGACATGACTATGGAAGTCATGGCAGTAAGTAAATCAATAACATGGCTCGAGACACAGACCTTCACAGGCATGCTTCCTTAGTGACTCAATGATTATGCTCAGGAAGATAGAGACAGTTTGGGTTCGAAGACAGTGGTTGTTGTCTCTGGGGCGGTCACGGCTGGCAAAGATTAGTTTCATTTTCGTGCCAGGGCATGCGGGTGCACAAGAAAAAGAGCAGGCTGACAGGCTTACTGGTAAGGCCACTGTGGAGGGCGGACGAGCCATGGACCAGGCTGATATACTGAATGCTCTACGAGAAGTAAGACTTTTGCGAGAACCAAGTGATGACTGTGAATCTACAACCATGGTCAGGCTGCGAGAACAGCAAGTTAAAAGAGGCTTGGCTAAACAAGAACACTACCCAGGAAGCGAAAGAAGAGTAATAAACCAACACAGGTCTGGTGTCGTTAACCACTACACGCTGTGGGATTTACTGAGAAGGGGATCCAAGCACTTATGAATTGAATGGTTCGATGTGCAGTGAGGATGGTCTGTCGACTAACTAACTAATAGTAAATGAGTCTTGGAGCGAATTGGGTGTATAGTGCCAGCCCCATAATTGTATAGAAGGATGGGCACTCGATGGGTGATGTGATCAGTGTCAGGGTCGACTTTCCTTCCCCGGAAGTTTTCTAGTTCCCATTTTAGGCAGGGTTGAGCTGGGAACCCAGGTCAATGAAAAGAAATACTTGCCTCGAAGGGGATTCGAACACATGACCGCCGGGCGCTCACCCAGACATGCCAGTCCCTGAGCTACCACAGCTCCCTGTTTTGCAAGGGCCCGTGAATAATTCCACTGAAACTGTGCATACCACGACATGTCTTGGGGTAGTGAAGGCGGCTGGCCTTGACCACATCACCCCTGCTGTGCCCATTGGTCTATACAAACATGGCTCTAGCACCATATGCCCAATAAGCCCTCAGGCATGTACAAGCGCCCTAACATTAAATATAATGGCCAGACTTTTGGCATGGCACCGGAGTCAACACACGAATTGATCCATACCATCGGAGAGGCATGATCACCCACGCCAGCTGGCAAGGCATTGGATGATAGTGATGATGATGTTGGTCAAGTTTAGGTAACGTAGGAACGCTGGCCGCCGCTAACATTAATTGTGATGTTATCCCAGCTGGCATGCGGCCTGGGGTCAACAAACGTTTGTATTTACGGAGTTGCCGTTTGACACGCACTGTATGAGTTGACTGTGTACTGTGTTGTTACAGGTGTATGGCTGTCTGCCTGGACGTGGGCGGTTCACCTTACAGTCGTTTGGTGTTAGTAATGCTAGCTAAAACAATGGCAGTGAATCATGAAGAACTTGGAAGCAACAGAGGTGTGGTCGAATGCCTTGAACTGCCAGAGTAACTAACAATGGGTGCTCGAAAGAGGCTAATGAAACTATAACATTCTATTCAACTAGTATAAGAAAGAAACAAACGTAATTCTTTTATTATGTAGTGAGAAGAGGGGCATGGAAGAATGTCATGACAACGGGAAAGATCAGTGGGAAAAGAGGCAGGGGCAGATGAAGATGGACTGAGACTGGTGGCATAGAGGAATGTCATCATCAGAAATGACCCAGAACGCCAAAGATCGAGATCTGTGGAGAGACATGAACGCCTATGCCATTTGGCAGGTAACATGATGATGATGAATTCATACAAATGACTTCGAGTGTTATTGTTGTCTGATGTCCTAGAGCAGTGGTTGGGGGTGGGGGGGGGGGGGGGGAGGATTTACGATGATTTCAAGATCGCGTTAATACATGAACCGATTACTTGATATTGTTCTCCCCTCCATACTTTACGGTTCCGTACTTCTCGCTCTTCTGAAATTCGTTTTGTAACTTAAATAGACCTGCAAATCACGTTTTATGTAAACGTCTAAACTATTTTAGTATGTGTTATTATATTTAGCTTCAATTTTTACATATACTGTGTAGGGGCCGGAGGGAATTTATAGGGAGGAAATACGAAAGGGGGGGGGGGGGGAGAGAGAGAAAGAGAATGACATTCTGAACATATGGCATGATATGGTGAAGGTGTGCATGGGCCAAAAAAGGTTGAGAACCACTGTCCTAGAAGTAGGCACATGTTTGCTGCTGTTGATGGTTGTGCCTACCTTTTGTTGCTTCTCGCTTCATTACATCTATCTGTCTTTACAGCACATTGCCAAGTTGTATGGTGAGCTGTGTGATTGCGTGAGAATGAGAGAGAGAGAGAGAGAGAGAGAGAGAGAGAGAGAGAGAGAGAGAGAGCACGGACGGTCTAAGAAACCTACAGTAAACAAAGCCAAATAATGCGCGCGATCAATCAGCATAAAACATTTCCATTTAGTTATTGCTGTTTCTCTCTCTCTCTCTCTCTCTCTCTCTCTCTCTCTCTCTCTCTCTCTCTCTCTCTCTCTCTCTCTCTCTCTCTCATACACTTTGTACATTTCTGTTATATTCCATTTAATTATGTGCTCATTGTCATTTACGTTATCATGGTTAAGTATCTAGTTTCTTCCTGTGTGATTCTGTTTCTGATCTCCTGTTTGTTTCGTAGTTTCATTGATGGTTTTCGATGTTCTAAGCCGAAGACATGAACAGTATAAGTGTTCTATTATTGTGGTTATTTGGTAGGGTTAATTCTACATTATGTACCTTCCGTCATGCTTCAAGGGGCTTGTGGTTGTGGAGTGGAGAAACATCAGGACAGGACTGATGGCCACACGTCTAGAGGCGTGATGGGTATGTGGTGTGGAGTGGAGAAACATCAGGACAGGACTGATGGCCACACGTCTAGAGGCGTGTTTGGTATGGGGTGTGGAGTAGAGAAACATCAGGACAGGACTGATGGCCGCACGTCTAGAGGCGTGTTTGGTATGGGGTGTGGAGTAGAGAAACATCAGGACAGGACTGATGGTCACACGTCTTGAGGTGTGTTTGGTATGGGGTGTGGAGTAGAGAAACATCAGGACAGGACTGATGGCCGCACGTCTAGAGGCGTGTTTGGTATGGGGTGTGGAGTAGAGAAACATCAGGACAGGACTGATGGCCGCACGTCTAGAGGCGTGTTTGGTATGTGGTGTGGAGTAGAGAAACATCAGGACAGGACTGATGGCCGCACGTCTAGAGGCGTGTTTGGTATGGGGTGTGGAGTAGAGAAACATCAGGACAGGACTGATGGCCGCACGTCTAGAGGCGTGTTTGGTATGGGGTGTGGAGTAGAGAAACATCAGGACAGGACTGATGGTCACACGTCTTGAGGTGTGTTTGGTATGGGGTGTGGAGTAGAGAAACATCAGGACAGGACTGATGGCCGCACGTCTAGAGGCGTGTTTGGTATGGGGTGTGGAGTAGAGAAACATCAGGACAGGACTGATGGCCGCACGTCTAGAGGCGTTTTTGGTATGGGGTGTGGAGTAGAGAAACATCAGGACAGGACTGATGGCCGCATGTCTAGAGGCGTGTTTGGTATGGGGTGTGGAGTAGAGAAACATCAGGACAGGACTGATGGCCGCACGTCTAGAGGCGTGTTTGGTATAGGGTGTGGAGTAGAGAAACATCAGGACAGGACTGATGGTCACACGTCTTGAGGTGTGTTTGGTATGGGGTGTGGAGTAGAGAAACATCAGGACAGGACTGATGGCCGCACGTCTAGAGGCGTGTTTGGTATGTGGTGTGGAGTAGAGAAACATCAGGACAGGACTGATGGCCGCACGTCTAGAGGCGTGTTTGGTATGGGGTGTGGAGTAGAGAAACATCAGGACAGGACTGATGGCCGCACGTCTAGAGGCGTGTTTGGTATGTGGTGTGGAGTAGAGAAACATCAGGACAGGACTGATGGCCGCACGTCTAGAGGCGTGTTTGGTATGGGGTGTGGAGTAGAGAAACATCAGGACAGGACTGATGGCCGCACGTCTAGAGGCGTGTTTGGTATGGGGTGTGGAGTAGAGAAACATCAGGACAGGACTGATGGCCGCACGTCTAGAGGCGTGTTTGGTATGGGGTGTGGAGTAGAGAAACATCAGGACAGGACTGATGGCCGCACGTCTAGAGGCGTGTTTGGTATGGGGTGTGGAGTAGAGAAACATCAGGACAGGACTGATGGTCACACGTCTTGAGGTGTGTTTGGTATGGGGTGTGGAGTGGAGAAACATCAGGACAGGACTGATGGTCACACGTCTTGAGGTGTGTTTGGTATGGGGTGTGGAGTAGAGAAACATCAGGACAGGACTGATGGTCACACGTCTTGAGGTGTGTTTGGTATGGGGTGTGGAGTGGAGAAACATCAGGACAGGACTGATGGTCACACGTCTTGAGGTGTGTTTGGTATGGGGTGTGGAGTGGAGAAACATCAGGACAGGACTGATGGTCACACGTCTTGAGGTGTGTTTGGTATGGGGTGTGGAGTAGAGAAACATCAGGACAGGACTGATGGTCACACGTCTTGAGGTGTGTTTGGTATAAGGAGCTAACTCCATGTTTGTATAGACTAACCGACACTCGATTGATGACGTGGCCAGCATCACACCGGGCACCTTGACTTCCCAAGACATTTTCTGGTACCCATTTAGCCTGGGTCCATCTGGTGGCGCCGGTCACTGTTCAGAAATCGACCACAATGGGGCCTCTCCCCCACGGCAGCTGCCCAGAAACATGACTTGTCTAAACACCCAAGTTTGGCGTGAAAATGGGTATATACTGCACCTAGTCATGTGGGGGGGGGGGGGGGATAGACTGTCGGTGCAGCCATGTGAGACAGCACGGATTATAGCTGACACTGCAAGTCATTCATTTGCAGGTTGGCTAGCTCTTCTTCGGTGGAGTGGAAAGTGAAAATTAGTAACATGCCAGCGAACCGTGGTACAAGCAACCCAACCTCACTTACAGGGTGTTCGTACCGGGGAACTAGGATCTCGGTCTCCAGCTAGCTGCCGGTGCTCCTTTCTGTTAATTTTATATAATTGTTTCGTTCAATAGTTTGCTACTGCTTTCTGAAAGACCGACGCTCGGACCATCAAAATCAACACAAATCGGTTTGCTTCCAAATCGTCTACTGCTGATTTCGAATCCTTGACTTGGTATGTGGGGACATTGTGAAACGCGTTCACTGCCTCTAAGCCACAGCGCCGGTATGATGTGCAGAATTGTGGGTACATAAAGCTCTACCTCATGGGCTATAACATTATAGTTGAGAGGTCAGCCTACAGTTGACTGTTGGGTACATTTCATCGCCATATATCTTAGTGTTTGCTGAATCAAACATATGTGCACTAAGGGCTACACATTGGAGCACCAGAGAACGGGAGTACATCTCGGAGGGGATGTTGGATGGGATGCATCAGGTAAAAATCGTCAAATCAGTGCTGCTGTATGGATTAAAACCATTGAGAACGACTTAAACAATTACTAATGAACTACAGCCAGTCATCAATCGATGCTTGCACAGGGTAGAACAGCCTAGGTGGAATCATCAACGTAGAGCACATTGTGAAAACTAAAACAATTCCCAGTTATTCGATAGGTCAGAAAGATGCGCTTGCGCTTCAGCGTGGCCGAATTGATAAGTGCGCTCGCTCTTAAACTTCCGGTGTGCAGATACCGAGGTAGCGGGTTCAACCCCTACACCGACCAGTTGGACTAACATGTTGACTTCTCGTCCTTGACTTGGGCACGTAAATTACAAGTACATCTGAAGTCGGAATTCTGAAGGCGAGTGATAGTGGTGATAGGGAAAGCTAATCCACACGCTAACATCAGGAGTCTTCGTGGCGAAGTAGTCATGCCGTTTGCCCCTCGCCCCGAAGGTTGAGAGTTAAGATTCAGAGCTGCGTCTTTCGGATCACGAGTGCATTTTTCTCTGAGACTCCTGGGGGGTCGTCGCTGGAGTTATAGAGCCTCCCTGCGGAAAGAGACCGAGCCATATGGGATAAAACCCGGTGCAATGAAGTCGATCTTCTCGACTTTTAAGACTTTTTTTTTTAAAGTTCAGTGCACAAGAAGTGTATAGACTACGCTTTAGTTCAAAGCAATCGAACGCAAAAAAAAAAAAAAAAGAAACATAAGGTGTGTTGTAACTGTTTATATCCACATCAGTTATGTTACAGCTGTGTGGGTCAGAATAAGTTACTGTTACAGCTGTTTAGATTAGAATCATTTAAAGTTACAACTGCGTGGTTCTGAATCAATCAAAGTTACCGTTGTTAGATAATAATCGGCTAAAGTTACAGCTGTTTACATGAGAATCAGTTTATGTAATACCTTTGTGATATAGGCAGAGTTAAAGAACTATCCAAGACTGAAGTCCATTCATATCACCGACTGAGACAACACAAGTGATACCCGATGACAGCACTGTCATCTAGTACCTTGCTGGGGAGGGGGAGGGCGCTCCTTGAACCTGAGGAATTAAGGCCGTCTGGCTAGTTCAGTCGCCGCGAACTGTGCAGGTTAGGTATTTTACTGCTTGTGCCAAAATAAACGGAAATGGCACGTACTTTGTAGTAGTCGACGTGGCAGAAGAAGAACGTTCGTTCGCTGATGGCGAGGTAGGGCGTTCAGTTCCTGCACCGGTATTAAGTTGTACTTGAACGTTGACGTCTCATTCAGAATGCAACGGCAAACTACTGAACGTAAAATTACCTAGGACGTCAACCCGGAGTTGATCGTAAAGGACATGCAACATTGTGAGATGTCCTTTACATGACGTTGCAAGCAACCCCGGGTTAGTTAATTTTCTAGGTAATTTCACATTCGCTAGTTTACCACTGCTGTCTGCACGAGAAATTAACGTTTAAGTCCAACTGAACGGTGTAGGATTGAACCCCACT
>OY992890.1:53614928-53914928 GCA_963921405.1 Cepaea hortensis
ATGAGTGCAGGATGTGGCTGATGACCTCCAGATGGGTGTATTGGACGTGGGACATCTTTATTATGATCGGGAGGTTTTCCGGAATGTTGTTATGGGAGCGAGGTTCTGCAAAGGACTTGCTAGTGAATGAATGAATGTATCCTATAATTTCTCCTTCCTTCCTATGTCTCTGGGTTCTTATGCCTCATCTTCTTCCATCAGTGTGAATAAATCTCCAGAAAACGGTACTGAATTTGAGTTTGACGACCCCACAGAGTTTGGAATCAAATGGAGCTGACTCAAATAGTGTATCAACGAGTCTGTCAACACCCATGAATTAATGTTAATCTTCTGTAATGCAGTGCGCACTTCGTCCTTCCTACTAAAGTACTTCAGTGCGTTACTGTTTTGAGGGAATACCCCATCACTGCCATATCCGGTATATGGCTATCTAATGGCGGCGAAATGTAACTACTGAAACAAACTTCCAGAAAATGAAGCGTCACCAGGAGAGACGTTCCGACAAGAGGAAAAGAGAATCAACCAGCACCGACATGGGAAAAAGAGAATCAATCAGTACAGGAATGTGGCTGCTCATTTCTGCGGCCAAGGTATTGCCAACAGGCATTCTTCTAGCATTTGGCGATTTGTTGCTGAATGCTCTGTCTGTGGTACATAGTTAACTGACATATTACTGGCACCTTGCCGTCTTGACAGGCGATAGTTTGTTACATTGTGCTTCAAAAGAAAGGCATAATGACTACATCCCATGGCGGTAGCGAATGTAACTGAGTATACCAATTCCCGCGGTAAATATTCGTCAACAGTGGAAGCATATCAACACATGGTCATTTCCCCCAGCACGTACCATCTGACATCTCAACACTCTCAGTGTCTGACCTATAATGCATTCATTTTCTCCTTTGTCTTTATTCCATTCCCGATCTTCTCGCTCCATGCAAAGCAATCAGCGGCAACTTGCTGCCAAGTTGCAATATAATTGCCTGTATCATTCATGCACCGCCTACACACACCTTTGTACCGTATTAGAGGCCGAACCCAAGATCTCTTACCCATCTGTAATTCACCAAAATAGATGTCCTTTGGTATTCTACCATCGTTCATCGTCCAGATGTGTCCTATCCATCTAAGTCTACGAAGACTGAGTAGGGAACAAACCGTCACACAACCTGACCTTTCCAGTACGTCCTGTATTTGTGATTTTGTCTTGCCACTTAATACCAAGTATTATTTGCTGACACCGCATATGAAAGCTGTTTAAATGCTCCTCTTGGTGTGAGTAAGTTGCCCAGGCTTCACTGCCATAAAGAAGAGTACTAAGAACACAGGCTTGATAGACCAGGACTTTTGATTTGACAGTAAGTTTTCTGTTCTCCTAGATTCTCTTTGTTAACCCGCTCATAGTTGTTTCTGCCTTGACAGTCCTGATGTTGATTTCCTGATCTATGAATAATTTATTGTTGACCTCCTATCACTTAGTTAATAATCATTAATATTATACTAAATCGGTTGCTGGGCAGAATGGTATGCATAGGATTACAATCTCGAATGATGAAGATGGAGGTGACTGCAAACAGATGCCCGACGGGTACCCGCGTTACCTGAGTAATCACGGTGTCAGATTCTCAGCCCGTATTGTGTGAATTTCAACATGGACATACACGGCATGCGACCTAGCACGTAGATACACTTCTCTGTGACAATGAATGACATGGTTATACCCTACCGCCCGGCTCATGCTGGAGTGCGAGGCAAAGCCTGCCGTTGGGACACTCCCTGCTCATGCAGGAGTGCGAGGCAAAGCCTGCAGTTGGAACACTCCCGGTGGACATGGGGGACATTATGACGACTGTCTGAAGGATTGCTAGTTGAAGATACAATGAGAGATGAAGCAACGTATTTAAGGTGTTATTATTTGTAACCCTGGGAGTCTCCATGGCGAAGTGGTCAAGCCTTCTGACTAGGGCTCCGAAGGTTGTGGGTTCGATTCCTGGCCGCGTCCTTCGGTTCACGAGTGCATTTTTTCAGAGACTAGGAATCCTGAGGGTCGTCGCTGGAGATACGAAGTTCGTGCTTTGTGCGACACTTTCCGTGCTGCGGAAAGAGACCGAGCCATATGAGATAAAAACCCGATGCAATGAAGTCGACCCTGTTGACAGTCCCCTAGAAATTATCCCCCGATGAAGAATATGTAAAGTAAAATAGTTTTCTCTATTTCTACGTATGTTGGACACTCGTATCTGTGAAGAGAGTTATGTGTCCCCCCCCCCCCCTTTTTTTTTTCTCTTTCCATATCATTTGTGCTGACGTTTACAAGGACTCCCCAGTGAGAATTCCCCAGTGGCAACGACTCTTATTTTCTTTTGCTTCGTATTTCTTAGGTTCAGGAGAATTCCTCCACCTCATTACTTATTGCGGTTTTGGTTGTTGCTGATGTGTCTTTGTGTGCGTGTGTGTGTTAGTGTGTATTTGTATGTATGTATGCATGCATGCTTGCACCAGGTAATTAAATGCTTGTGTAATGTTATCGGACCTGAAAAGCCTCTTTCTCTCCCGCTCCCAAATCGCCGGCCACTGACTTAGCAACCGGAATGTCGGGATCGTGAAACTGCGTTCACTACCCCAAGCCACAGACGCCGAGGCCTCCCTATTACTCCTATAAGTTTTAATGTCAGTGTACATGCACACGTGTTACTGTGTTATAAACATGACACATTCCAGAGAAGAAACATTGAAATTGGGTCAGCGGTAACCTAGTTGCTAGACCTGCCCTACCGATGATCTCAGGTTCGAGCCTCGTCTGGGCGGTTTCTAATTTCTTAAAATTGATCTTGGCTTTCACGCCGACCCCGCCCAAAATGGCTACCAGGATATGTGTTGGGAAGTAAAGACTACCGCCGTGATACCGACCCCACCACCTCTTGAGAATGCCGTTTGATCTTATAACAATATCGGTCTATCTTCGCGTGTTTATTAAGCGTCTAAAACGGGCCTTTTTTAAATTGGGTCAAAGCCATCACTGCAGTTAACAGCAGGGCCCACCTGTTAGCTATGAGAACACGACTGCAGGAAATATCTCGTGTGTGGATGCTGGTCTGTCAGACACTGCATGCAGACACGGGCAAACAGTTCTTAATTGGCGGATTAAAAAACTTGTCGAACGTGCGGAGAACGTTCTCGTGAGGAGATGTACAAAGTCAATCAATGCTGGAGACAGTATTTGCGAAACCTGGTGATTGCTTTCAGTTTGCTTTGATGCATTTACCCCCCCCCCCTCCTCTCTCTCTCTCTCTCTCTCTCTCTCTCTCTCTCTCTCTCTTTCTCCCCCTCCCCTAGTTAATTTTAGCGTTTATTTGTTCTAATTATAAAATACTATTCGCTGTGTTGTAACTTATTTTTACGTGATTAATATCATTTTCATGTTCCACACTTCCTTTTGCCGGATCTGCTATCGTTGTAAAGTTTGCACACTATATCTATGTTTGTGATCTTTCACTGTTTCGCAGGAGTCATACGTACCTAACTGTTGTAATATTGTATGGAGCTATCAGCCTGCAATACACATTATGGAGAATCAGTGTAAGATAGGCAGTAGAGTCTGCTTAGAATAGACAGACTGTGGAACCATCTTAGAATAGACAGACTGTGGAACCATCTTAGAATAGACAGGCTGTGGAATCTTCTTAGAAAGACAATCTGCGGGGTCAGTATAACATGGTCCGTGAAGACAGCATAAGACACACGTTGTTGGGTCAGCTTGAGACAGACTGAAGGCTGGCAGAAGGCTGAAAGACAGAATAGGGAGCCATCGGTTAATCCAGTGTTTCCCAACCTTTTTTGTGCCATGCCCCACTTAAGCCTTTCTAAAATTCATATTGCCCCCCTCCCCCGCCCCACGCCCCCCCCCCCTCAACATATACATTATTTTTAATATTCAAAAATTGAAATGTTCACTAAAGAAACTTGAATGATAGGTTTTAGGAAGAAATCACTAGGTAATTATTGAGCAAACACAGTAAGTAAATTTTCAAAACATATAATGGAGAACTGAAATTCAAGTACAAAATAATTTTAATGAAAGATTTTTCTATATTATTTTAATTATTAGAAATTATTTATTATTTAAATTTAGTTAGATCCTTGCGCTTGATGCTTGCTGCAAAGAGATCTTATGTCAGGTTCCAATTTAGTTAACTTCAGTCTCAAGTCTCCCCGTTTTGTTATATTCAGCCGATTTCTTCCATTTTCGAATTGCCCCCCTTAACAGTCAAATTGCCCCCCTGTGGGGCGTGGGCCCCACGTTGGGAAACACTGGGTTAATCTGTAGCCACCGCAAGTTAAGAGTAGTGCACCAGCATAAGAAAGACACGTAGAGCCAGCGTAAAAATGCAGTTTGTTGGGCCAGCACAAAAAAGACAGACTATGGAGCAAGATTAAAACATTCAAACTGCAGAGCTGAATTAAGACAGTCAAGCTGGGGAGCCGGATTAAGACAATCAAACTGCAGAGCTGCATTAAGACAATCAATCTGGGGAGCCGGATTAAGACAATCAAGCTGTGGAGCTGGATTAAGTCAGTCAAGCAGGGGAGCCGGATTAAGACAATAAAACTGCAAAGCTGGATTAAGACAGTCAAGCTGTGGAGCCGGATTAAGACAATTAAGCTGTGGAGCTGGATTAAGACAATTAAGCTGTGGAGCCGGATTAAGACAATTAAGCTGTGGAGCCGGATTAAGACAATTAAGCTGTGGAGCCGGATTAAGACAATTAAGCTGTGGAGCCGGATTAAGACAATTAAGCTGTGGAGCCGGATTAAGACAGTCAAGCTGTGGAGCTGGATTAAGACAATCAAGCTGTGGAGCTGGACTAAGACAGTCAAGCTGGGGAGCTAGATTAAGACAATCAAACTGCAGAGCTGCATTAAAACAATCAAACCGGGGAGCTGGGTTAAGACAATCAAGCTGTGGAGCCTGATTAAGACAGTCAAGCTGTGGAGCCGGATTAAGACAGTCAAGCTTTGGGATCTGCCTAAATTGGTCAGTCTGATTAGCCATGTTAAAACAAACCTTATAGCAATAGAAAGAGACACACATAGCATTGAAGGCTAGCGGACTTCATTAGTGAACTAGGTCGAGGTCAAGAAGCTTGCCAGTTTGGACAACGGCCAGTCCCCGAGAACTCCCGGGACATGAAACCCATGGTTACTACGGGGACTTGAATGCGTTTTCACAAGTCGATACAAATCACCTCCGGGCGTAGCAAGATGAACCCCAGCACCAAGTTTACTTAACGGTTGTACGCGGACAATTCCAGTCAACATGATCGAGTAGTAAATCCTTTACAGCAGGTCTCTCGTAGACCAGTCGACACTAGATGGCTAATGGGGCCAGCAGGTCGCTCGTAGACCAGTCGACACTAGATGGCTAAGATGAAGTCCGTCGACCGCCGCCTTTTCTCTCAGACTTGTCTCTCCGGTCCACAGCACGGAGGATAGGCGGTTGAGCTGTTAATGCCTCTGGAGTGTTTATGCTTGTAGCTACGGTTTGCTTACGCATTTTCCTCATGTTGAACTGGTAGTGCATGGTTCCGTCGCCCTGCTACTGAGTTAAGTCCGTGGAGCGACACTGTGAGCTGTGAATTTCGTGTGGCGTGCTTTTACATCTGTCCGCGATTGTTTGTAGCGTGAACTGAATGTTCAGAAAATTAGCCGATCGCTGAACTAACTGGGTTGCCTTATGCAATAATGTATGGCTGCTGGTTTTCTAGTGCCTGCCGCTTCCATCGACGATGAACTGTATTTTTCGTGACGAACTTTTGTGTTGGCATTCTGCATAGTATACCTGTGTGGGCTATTGGCTTGTCGAGAGTTCTGTCTGTTCCATTTTTCACATGGGATAATGAGGCGCATTTTGTGTGATATTCACTGGCACAGGAACGGAGCATAATCCTTTACCGTGTCTTGGTAAGCAAGCGCACGAACCACCAGGCTACCGCTGTTGCAAGTAAATGCTAGTGTTAAACAAACGTTAACTAAACAGTGTACACGTTTGAGTAAATACTGGTGCATTTGTATTCATTATGAACACCCGTTTTTATAACAGAATAAGAATATGATAGCGAAGCTTAACCCACTTCATTGGCAGTTGGATCCGATCAGGTGGTTTAGTTTTCTATACATGCCGCAACATCTGTCTTATTTTTATTGTTGTGATTATTCAGAGGTTATTTTTCAGGATTTGTGATTGTTGTAAGTATTGACTGGTTTAATTGTAGGGTTTGTGGTCATTCTAAGTAGTGACAGGTTTAATTTAAGGATTTGCTCCCCCTTATATACTGGGCCTCGTTTGTAACTTTGTATTCTCACAGTCACAATCTTCAGTAATATATGATGATTGGCAACAATTGTGTTAATATCCATTGATAACTGGGTTGTTAGTCCTTGAGAGATAGACAGCCAAATCGGCAGATACGTTTGTTGTTGATAATTGGAGCACATATTTGGTTAATGTGGAGGTTGTTGGTAATTGACAGTCATGTGTATTCGCCGATAACTGGGTTGCACGGGATGCAGATAACACACAGCCGCGGCAGCACTTTGGTTAGTGAACTTGCGTACGAAAATAGTGATCCGAGATCAGTCTCCAGCAGTGGCAGTAGCTTTCCCCCGGCCTGTATGACACAGTGATCCGAGATCAGTCTCCAGCAGTGGCAGTAGCTTTCCCCCGGCCTGTATGACACAGTGATCCGAGATCAGTCTCCAGCAGTGGCAGTAGCTTAGTAGCTTTCCCCCGGCCTGTATGATACAGTGATCCGGGATCAGTCTCCAGCAGTGGCAGTAGCTTAGTAGCTTTCCCCCGGCCTGTATGATACAGTGATCCGGGATCAGTCTCCAGCAGTGGCAGTAGCTTAGTAGCTTTCCCCCGGCCTGTATGATACAGTGATCCGGGATCAGTCTCCAGCAGTGGCAGTAGCTTAGTAGCTTTCCCCCGGCCTGTATGATACAGTGATCCGGGATCAGTCTCCAGCAGTGGCAGTAGCTTAGTAGCTTTCCCCCGGCCTGTATGATACAGTGATCCGGGATCAGTCTCCAGCAGTGGCAGTAGCTTAGTAGCTTTCCCCCGGCCTGTATGATACAGTGATCCGGGATCAGTCTCCAGCAGTGGCAGTAGCTTAGTAGCTTTCCCCCGGCCTGTATGATACAGTGATCCGGGATCAGTCTCCAGCAGTGGCAGTAGCTTAGTAGCTTTCCCCCGGCCTGTATGATACAGTGATCCGGGATCAGTCTCCAGCAGTGGCAGTAGCTTAGTAGCTTTCCCCCGGCCTGTATGACACAGTGATCCGGGATCAGTCTCCAGCAGTGGCAGTAGCTTAGTAGCTTTCCCCCGGCCTGTATGACACAGTGATCCGGGATCAGTCTCCAGCAGTGGCAGTAGCTTAGTAGCTTTCCCCCGGCCTGTATGATACAGTGATCCGGGATCAGTCTCCAGCAGTGGCAGTAGCTTAGTAGCTTTCCCCCTGCCTGTATGATACAGTGATCCGGGATCAGTCTCCAGCAGTGGCAGTAGCTTAGTAGCTTTCCCCCGGCCTGTATGATACAGTGATCCGGGATCAGTCTCCAGCAGTGGCAGTAGCTTAGTAGCTTTCCCCCGGCCTGTATGATACAGTGATCCGGGATCAGTCTCCAGCAGTGGCAGTAGCTTAGTAGCTTTCCCCCTGCCTGTATGATACAGTGATCCGGGATCAGTCTCCAGCAGTGGCAGTAGCTTAGTAGCTTTCCCCCGGCCTGTATGATACAGTGATCCGGGATCAGTCTCCAGCAGTGGCAGTAGCTTAGTAGCTTTCCCCCTGCCTGTATGATACAGTGATCCGGGATCAGTCTCCAGCAGTGGCAGTAGCTTAGTAGCTTTCCCCCGGCCTGTATGATACAGTGATCCGGGATCAGTCTCCAGCAGTGGCAGTAGCTTAGTAGCTTTCCCCCGGCCTGTATGATACAGTGATCCGGGATCAGTCTCCAGCAGTGGCAGTAGCTTAGTAGCTTTCCCCCGGCCTGTATGATACAGTGATCCGGGATCAGTCTCCAGCAGTGGCAGTAGCTTAGTAGCTTTCCCCCGGCCTGTATGATACAGTGATCCGGGATCAGTCTCCAGCAGTGGCAGTAGCTTAGTAGCTTTCCCCCGGCCTGTATGATACAGTGATCCGGGATCAGTCTCCAGCAGTGGCAGTAGCTTAGTAGCTTTCCCCCGGCCTGTATGATACAGTGATCCGGGATCAGTCTCCAGCAGTGGCAGTAGCTTAGTAGCTTTCCCCCTGCCTGTATGATACAGTGATCCGGGATCAGTCTCCAGCAGTGGCAGTAGCTTAGTAGCTTTCCCCCGGCCTGTATGATACAGTGATCCGGGATCAGTCTCCAGCAGTGGCAGTAGCTTAGTAGCTTTCCCCCGGCCTGTATGATACAGTGATCCGGGATCAGTCTCCAGCAGTGGCAGTAGCTTAGTAGCTTTCCCCCGGCCTGTATGATACAGTGATCCGGGATCAGTCTCCAGCAGTGGCAGTAGCTTAGTAGCTTTCCCCCGGCCTGTATGATACAGTGATCCGGGATCAGTCTCCAGCAGTGGCAGTAGCTTAGTAGCTTTCCCCCTGCCTGTATGATACAGTGATCCGGGATCAGTCTCCAGCAGTGGCAGTAGCTTAGTAGCTTTCCCCCGGCCTGTATGATACAGTGATCCGGGATCAGTCTCCAGCAGTGGCAGTAGCTTAGTAGCTTTCCCCCGGCCTGTATGATACAGTGATCCGGGATCAGTCTCCAGCAGTGGCAGTAGCTTAGTAGCTTTCCCCCGGCCTGTATGATACAGTGATCCGGGATCAGTCTCCAGCAGTGGCAGTAGCTTAGTAGCTTTCCCCCGGCCTGTATGATACAGTGATCCGGGATCAGTCTCCAGCAGTGGCAGTAGCTTAGTAGCTTTCCCCCGGCCTGTATGATACAGTGATCCGGGATCAGTCTCCAGCAGTGGCAGTAGCTTAGTAGCTTTCCCCCTGCCTGTATGATACAGTGATCCGGGATCAGTCTCCAGCAGTGGCAGTAGCTTAGTAGCTTTCCCCCGGCCTGTATGATACAGTGATCCGGGATCAGTCTCCAGCAGTGGCAGTAGCTTAGTAGCTTTCCCCCGGCCTGTATGATACAGTGATCCGGGATCAGTCTCCAGCAGTGGCAGTAGCTTAGTAGCTTTCCCCCGGCCTGTATGATACAGTGATCCGGGATCAGTCTCCAGCAGTGGCAGTAGCTTAGTAGCTTTCCCCCGGCCTGTATGATACAGTGATCCGGGATCAGTCTCCAGCAGTGGCAGTAGCTTAGTAGCTTTCCCCCGGCCTGTATGATACAGTGATCCGGGATCAGTCTCCAGCAGTGGCAGTAGCTTAGTAGCTTTCCCCCGGCCTGTATGATACAGTGATCCGGGATCAGTCTCCAGCAGTGGCAGTAGCTTAGTAGCTTTCCCCCGGCCTGTATGATACAGTGATCCGGGATCAGTCTCCAGCAGTGGCAGTAGCTTAGTAGCTTTCCCCCGGCCTGTATGATACAGTGATCCGGGATCAGTCTCCAGCAGTGGCAGTAGCTTAGTAGCTTTCCCCCTGCCTGTATGATTGATACAGTGGTCAGGTCAGCCCAACCTTATGACAAGGGTACTGCAACCGCAAAAAAAATGTCAAGGGGCAACCTTTTCACCTGTATATCTGTTTGTTTATTTGTATCTCTCCGCGTTTGTCATTCTCTCCGGATCATACATTCTTTTACTGTCCTATAAATTTTAACGACTTTTTTTGCCTGAAAAAAAAAAGGAATCTAGGATACATCATATTTTGGAGAGGGGCTGGTTGGCTATTAATGGATACGATCAGGGAGCATAGACACTAACCGCAGTAAACCCACAATTAATGAAAACCTAGCACTTAGAAGACTATATATCATACCCACACACTGAGCGACTGTACATGAGTTAGGGGTAGGTAGTTAGTGTGTGATTGAAAGATTGGTAGATCGGTGGGTGGGTAGCAGAGTATGGCAAAGAGGAAATGGTAAATTAATATATATATATATATATATATATATATATATATATATATATATATATATATATATATATATATATATATATATATATATATATATGTGTGTGTGTGTGTGTGAGAGTGAGAGAGAGAGAGATGTGGAGAGAGAGAGAGAGAGAGAGAGAGAGAGAGAGCATGCATGCATACAACTGAATGGATGGATACAACACGTCTCCAACAGAATTATTCCAGTCATTCTCAGCAGTTATATATGAAAGGGAAGTAGAGTCAGATAAAGGACGCTTGTCCACCTATTGAGGCATATTGTAACGCACTTGCGTAAATACAGTAGCCATCAGACAGAGCGGCGTATCCTCCAGTGTACAGCAGTGACCCCGTGTCAACTGACCAGCGAGCCAGCTGTGATGTCATTTTCTCACTCAGTCCTGCCGGCAGTGTGGCCTTTCTATTTGGCTGGCCCAAGGGACGGTGTTTGCTGTGTGCGTTAAGTTTGCAAAGTAAACATTAAAGAACACTTTTAGACCGTCTGGGTGTCATAGAACTTGATTTGACTGCGTTAACCTGGACGTACTAAAAGTGTTATTTTACTAGCAGTATCGTGATTGTTTTAACTGGTTCCGGCAATATCTAATGAAAGATGGTTAGTTAGTCATAAATGATATGTATATATTATAAGTACCATATTATATTACAGTATTATCTTTGGTACATTAACGAACGTCTCCAAGGTTGGTACGCATGATAGGGGGGAAAAACTGTTGGGGCCCGCTCCTGTCTTAGAAGGTCTTTCCCATCAATTTATAGATCTTCAAGCATTTATTATCATGTGGACATATTGTGTTTTATGGAAAGCCTTTGTGTAGTCAATGACGCAAAGATGTAGGTCTTTGTTTAAGTGTACACTAGTGAATCTTATAACTAAAAAAGAAAAAAAAGTCGACAGGGTCGACTTCATTGCACCGGGTTTTATCCCATATGGCTTGGTCTCTTTCCGCAGCACGGAAAGCGTCGCACAAAGCACGAACTCCGTAGCTTTTAGCGACGACCCACAGGAGTCTCCGAAACATTTAACTCGTAAACCGAAGGACGCGGCCCGGAATCGAACCCACAATCTTCGGAGCACAAGTCAAACGGCAAAAACATTTCGCCGGTGGGGAATCGAACCACGATCTCCTGTTTTACAGGCGGAAATACTTACCGCTATGCTACTGAGGACACTGAGAATCTTATAACTGTTCTGCGGCATTCGTCCTATACAGTGAAAATATTAGAAATTTAGAAGGTATGAGGGGAATCACCATTGAGTGATGTAACATCTATAGTATTACTATTAGATATGAAGATGATACAGTATTGATTGTAGACAACGAACAGAATCTGCAACACTTAGTAGATGCGGTCATTGTACACAGTAAAACACAGTGAACAACTAGGGTTAGAATGAAATTTGCAAGAAGACACAGATTATGGTTGTCTCCAAGAAGAAATAAATACCACAGTTTGATATACAGGTAAACAAGTGAATCGGAGCAGTCGTTTCATCTGATGAGAGATGCCTTGAAGAGATTAAATCCAGAATTATAATGGCAAAGGTTGACTTTTGCAAGATGGAAGACATTCTGACCAATAAAAAACATATCAATGGCAACGAGAAAAATATTGTTTAAGTTCTACATAGAACCTGTACTTCTGTATGGATGTGAAGCGTGGACAATGAGTAGGCAAGCTACAAAAAAACTTCTAATGGCAGTGGAAATGTGGTTTCTAAGAAAAATGCCAAGAAAACTATGGACCAATGAGCAAGTCCTACATGAAACAAAAAAAAATTAAAAAACCATTAACTGATGTGAGAAATTAGACGTAGACAGTCAAGATTTTGTTGGCACACTATGAAAAAACAAATAAACTAGAGAATTAAATGACAATTGGCAAGATTGAGGGGAGAAGAACAAGAGGAAGGCAGAGAAGTAAATACCTGGATGGCTTGGACCCATGGCATGGTTGAGACAAGGACATGGAGCTGATCCACAACTCTGGTGATCATGTGAGGTGGCAAAATTTAGACAGCCCATGCTTATTGGTATGGCACATATGATGATAATGACTGTATGCAAGACCCATTCATTATATGCAAATCTTATACATAAAATACTTTTCTGAAGGAAAGTAAACTGTCATGTACACAAAATACTGTTCTGAAGGAAAATAAACATGCCATGTACACAAAATAGTATTCTGAAGGAAAATAAACATATCATGTACACAAAATACTGTTCTGAAGGAAAATAAACATGCCATGTACACAAAATAGTATTCTGAAGGAAAATAAACATATCACGTACACAAAATACTGTTCTAAAGGGAAATAAACGTCATTTACACAAAATAGTGTTCTGAAGGAAAATAAACATGAGGAAAGTGAAGGTGGTTAGCGTTCTATATACTATCACCCATAAAGTACCGATTGGTTGAGGAAAGTGAAGGTGGTTAGCGTTCTATATACTATCACCCATAAAGTACCGATCGGTTGAGGAAAGTGAAGGTGGTTAGCGTTCTATATACTATCACCCATAAAGTACCGATTGGTTGAGGAAAGTGAAGGTGGTTAGCGTTCTATATACTATCACCCATAAAGTACCGATCGGTTGAGGAAAGTGAAGGTGGTTAGCGTTCTATATACTATCACCCATAAAGTACCGATTGGTTGAGGAAAGTGAAGGTGGTTAGCGTTCTATATACTATCACCCATAAAGTACCGATCGGTTGAGGAAAGTGAAGGTGGTTAGCGTTCTATATACTATCACCCATAAAGTACCGATTGGTTGAGGAAAGTGAAGGTGGTTAGCGTTCTATATACTATCACCCATAAAGTACCGATTGGTTGAGGAAAGTGAAGGTGGTTAGCGTTCTATATACTATCACCCATAAAGTACCGATCGGTTGAGGAAAGTGAAGGTGGTTAGCGTTCTATATACTATCACCCATAAAGTACCGATTGGTTGAGGAAAGTGAAGGTGGTTAGCGTTCTATATACTATCACCCATAAAGTACCGATCGGTTGAGGAAAGTGAAGGTGGTTAGCGTTCTATATACTATCACCCATAAAGTACCGATTGGTTGAGGAAAGTGAAGGTGGTTAGCGTTCTATATACTATCACCCATAAAGTACCGATCGGTTGAGGAAAGTGAAGGTGGTTAGCGTTCTATATACTATCACCCATAAAGTACCGATTGGTTGAGGAAAGTGAAGGTGGTTAGCGTTCTATATACTATCACCCATAAAGTACCGATTGGTTGAGGAAAGTGAAGGTGGTTAGCGTTCAATACACCATATCACCCATAAAGTGCCAATCGGTTGAGGAAAGTGAAGGTGGTTAGCGTTCTATATACTATCACCCATAAAGTACCGATTGGTTGAGGAAAGTGAAGGTGGTTAGCGTTCTATATACTATCACCCATAAAGTGCCGATTGGTTGAGGAAAGTGAAGGTGGTTAGCGTTCTATACACCATATCACCCATAAAGTACCGATTGGTTGAGGAAAGTGAAGGTGGTTAGCGTTCTATATACTATCACCCATAAAGTACCGATTGGTTGAGGAAAGTGAAGGTGGTTAGCGTTCTATATACTATCACCCATAAAGTACCGATTGGTTGAGGAAAGTGAAGGTGGTTAGCGTTCTATATACTATCACCCATAAAGTACCGATTGGTTGAGGAAAGTGAAGGTGGTTAGCGTTCAATACACCATATTACCCATAAAGTGCCAATCGGTTGAGGAAAGTGAAGGTGGTTAGCGTTCTATATACTATCACCCATAAAGTACCGATTGGTTGAGGAAAGTGAAGGTGGTTAGCGTTCTATATACTATCACCCATAAAGTACCGATTGGTTGAGGAAAGTGAAGGTGGTTAGCGTTCTATATACTATCACCCATAAAGTACCGATTGGTTGAGGAAAGTGAAGGTGGTTAGCGTTCTATATACTATCACCCATAAAGTACCGATTGGTTGAGGAAAGTGAAGGTGGTTAGCGTTCTATATACTATCACCCATAAAGTACCGATTGGTTGAGGAAAGTGAAGGTGGTTAGCGTTCAATACACCACATCACCCATAAAGTGCCGATCTGTTGAGGAAAGTGAATGTGGTTAGCGTTCTATAACCATCACCCATAAAGTGCCAATCAATTGAGGAAAGTGAAGTTGGTTAGCGTTCTATACACCATCACCCATAAAGTGCCAATCGGTTGAGGAAAGTGAAGGTGGTTAGCGTTCTAAACACATCACCCATAAAGTGCCAATCGGTTGAGGAAAGTGAAGGTGGTTAGCGTTCTAAACACATCACCCATAAAGTGCCAATCGGTTGAGGAAAGTGAAGGTGGTTAGCGTTCTATACACCATCACCCATAAAGTACCAATTGGTCTCTACACATATCAGACTTGTGCTATATGCTCAAGACATGGACAAGAGTCCTTTAGAATGAATGCAACCAATGTTGTCCATCACGTGCAGTGATGGTAGCATAGTTGATAGATTGGAATCTACCCTCATGACAGAAGACATGCTAGTTAGCAGCCACCTTCTTCATCTGGAAAACACAGAATTGATGGCAGTTCCAAAACCCAAGTGCATTGCACTTGGGAAAAGTCAAATAAAGTGATTCAGACATCTTGTAAAAGAGGAGTCCAGTCAACTATTGCTTTTGTGTCTACAATTGAAGAAGCTCTGGCTATGGAGCCAGAGGAAGACCAAGCAACAGATGTATATATTATATGAAGGATTTAATTTATTACACACATTTAACAGTCCAGGGTATATATTTTACTCTAGAAGATGGGTATATTATATGAAGGGTTTAGTACACAAATTTAACGCAGTCCAGGGTATTTAGTTTATTCTTAAAAGTTACTTGCATATCCTTTACGGACATTGCAGTCAACCCTAGCATATTTTGGCTGTTCATGATTCCTGGGCAAGTTTACATTCATTAGTTTACCATTGCTTTCTGAATGACCGGCTCCAATACCATTTCATAGAAAACCAACACAGCTGTGTTTCGAACGCGGTATGCCAGATTACGAACTGTGTCCGTAACCCCTTTGCCAGATGGGTATATTAACGAATGTAACCCAGTCCAGGATGCACATTTTACTCTAGATAGAAAAGTTGAACTCCTTCTATCTCCACTCTTTATTGCAACAAAACACACAGTACTTAAGCATCATTATCAAGCCAGTGTAGATAATACACAGAACAGAGTTGCATGGTTGGTTGATCCATTCTCTAGAAGACTTGAGTTTCAATTCTTAAACTCAGTGCAGTGGCTTTGAGGTGATCATGGCCCCTGAATCTATTGGAGTGAGGTTGGTGTAGAGACTTCTCTCCTGGTACCATCTTCTCAAGGCTTGTGTTGTAGAGCTGTCCTTCCCCTCTAAGCCCAAAAACCAGCGAGGCATGCACAACCGTTTCTGGAACTTCACATCTGCACAGAGGTATATTAGAATGCAGCCAGGTCATGATACAGCACGTATGGACTGGCTGAGGTTAGGCTTAGGTCGGTAATGTTTCTGCACATATTTTAGGCATTTCATTGTCAACATACTCTAATCCAGTGTCTAGGCGGACAGCAGAACAGAGTGTATTTAATATTGTAGTATCCCCTGGTTTTGTACACAAATGGAACTATGTATTGTTTGTTCCAGGAGGTCTTTGTGGTTAAGTCATCTGCCTCATGCTACGAAGGTCATAGGATCATTTCCCAACTCTGTCTTTCATTTCATGAGACCCAAAGACCCATAAGGGGTCATCACTGGAGCTACAGAGTTAGTGCTCTGTGTGACACTTCCACAGGCTGCTCTGTGGAAAGAAGACCGAGCCATGCGGGATAGAACCTGGTGCTATGAAGTTGATCCTCTTGCATGTAACCCTGTTATTTTGTGTTCCACCCCTGCAGGCTCGAAATGAAGATGATGTCAAGTCTGCCAAGGAATGGCTGGAAACAGAGAAGGTCTGGCTGGTTCATCGTGGAGGCTTCTCGGAGGTGTACCAGCTCAAGTCAGAGAGCATCAGTCTGCCCGAGGGACGGGTCCGGGTGAAGCTGGACACTGGTGATATTATTGAAGTGGATGAGGATGATATTGAGAAGGTCAGTTGGTACATTTTATATGTGAATCTGACTGTACTTGTTACAACTTCTCTGTTATGTGTGAATCTGATTGTATTTGTTATGTCTGCACTGTTATTTGTGAACCTGAGACGCAGATTCACCAGGGCCAGGTTCTATACTGGCCAAGACCTACTAACACATTCTAGTCATGCGTCCTGGGCAACAGGTCCCTTCGGGGTCCTGGCTAACATAGTAGGATCGCTGATTCTTCCGAAGTCAGAGAGTATCTGCCTGCATGGCGAGGAACCACCCGTCTGCACACCAATAAGCCAGACATGGGACAACAGATACTCACGCAAACCTCAGTCCGGTATGGTATGACATCACGCTGATGTTGGACAAGAGAATGTCTTCATCCGACATACAGGACTTCACGCTGGAGTTCACAGCTAGCGAACACTAGCAAGCAAGCATTTGTGAACCTGATTGCAGCAAAACAAGGGACTAAACCCCAAACTGTTTCATAAAATATGAAAAAGGATAAAAGAACACCTTACCTTTGTTCAGCATGACAGTTTGAAAGGCCTGGAAAAAAATGAACAAGTAATCATATTAACACGGAGAATAGGACACTGGAAACTTCTGGGTCACTTGTATCTCGGGGTAAAAATTTATCCTGATTGCATATGCGGACAGTCTGTATATTTTATGGGAGTGTGATCTATACTATACAGAACTCTTCAGACAGAGTTGTCTCCCACAGCAACCCAACTAAAGATGAACTCTATAGAGGTCTGACTTGCTCAAAACTATACTCAAGTTCATCCTTGTGACACTGTGTCTCTGTGGCACTGTGTCTCTCTGTGCTTATATATGTCTGTATCTCTGTGCTTATCTCTGTGCCTCAATGTCTGTCTCTGTGACACACCATCTCTCTATGCTTATCTATCTGTCTGTATCTCTGTGCCTATCTCTGTGCCTCAATGTCTGTCTCTGTGACACTCCATCTCTCTATGCCTATCTGTCTGTATCTCTGTGCATCAATGTCTGTCTCTGTGACACTCTGCCTCTCTATTCTTATATATGTCTGTATCTCTGTGCCTCAATGTCTGTCTCTGTGACACTCCATCTCTCTATGCCTATCTATCTGTCTGTATCTCTGTGCCTATCTCTGTGCATCAATGTCTGTCTCTGTGACACTCTGCCTCTCTATTCTTATATATGTCTGTATCTCTGTGCCTCAATGTCTGTCTCTGTGACACTCTGTCTCTCTATGCTTATATATGTCTGTATCTCTGTGCCTCACTCTCTGTCTCTGTGACACTCTGTCTCTCTATGCTTATATATGTCTCTTATCTATGTGCCTCTCTGTGCCTCACTCTCTGTCTCTGTGACACTGTGTCTCTCTGTGCTTATATATCTGTCTGTATCTCTATGCCTATCTCTGTGCTTCACTATCTGTCTCTGTGACACTCCATCTTTCTATGCCTATCTATCTGTCTGTATCTCTGTGCCTATCTCTGTGCATCAATGTCTGTCTCTATGACACTGTCTTTCTATGCGTATATATGTCTGTTTCTCTGTGCCTATCTCTGTGCCTCAATGTCTGTCTCTGTGACACTCTGTCTCTCTATGCTTATATATCTGTCTGTTTCTCTGTGCCTATCTCTGTGCCTCACTGTCTGCCCCTGTGACCTCTGTCTCTCAATGCTTATATATCTGTATGTATCTCTGTGCCTATCTCTGTGCCTCACTCTACTCTCTATCTCTGTGCCTCAATGTCTGTCTCTGTGACACTCTGTCGCTCTATGCTTACATATCTGTATGAATCTCTGTGCCTCAGTGTCTGTCTCTGTGACACTCTGTCTATGCTTATATATCTGTCTGTATCTCTGTGCCTCTCTGAGCCTCACTCTCTATGTCTCTGTAACACTCTGTCTCTATATGCTTATATATCTGTCTGTGTCTCTCTGTCTATGTCTTTGTAACACTCTGTCTCTCTATGCTTATATATCTGTCTGTATCTCTGTGCCTCTCTGAGCCTCACTCTCTATGTCTCTGTAACACTCTGTCTCTATATGCTTATATATCTGTCTGTGTCTCTCTGTCTATGTCTTTGTAACACTCTGTCTCTCTATGCTTATATATCTGTCTGTATCTCTGTGCCTCTCTGAGCCTCACTCTCTATGTCTCTGTAACACTCTGTCTCTATATGCTTATATATCTGTCTGTGTCTCTCTGTCTATGTCTTTGTAACACTCTGTCTCTCTATGCTTATATATCTGTCTCTATCTCTGTGCCTCTCAATGTTTCTGTCTGTAGGGGGAGGGTGGTGGTGCCCACACACACACACACACACACATTTGTATTGTAGGAAGATTACATTTTGTGGCAATATATTGCATTCTATTTTAAAATTATTGTCACACTATTTTAAAACATCTTTAATAGTTTTAAGGATGTTGAGATATTAACAATGTTTTTCTTATATGGCTGACAGGCACCTCCCCTTAACGATATCTGTCAATACAGGATATCATGGCTGTTTATCCATGTTTGTTATAGGCGAACCCACCCCAGTTTGACAGGGCAGAGGATCTTGCCTTCTTGCGTTACCTGAATGAATCAAGTGTACTCCACACCTTGAGGCAGCGGTTTGCAGCCAACCTGATCCACACATACGCTGGACCCAACTTGGTGGTCATAAACCCCATGCAACAACTGCCAGTCTATGGTGACAAGGTATGTTGGTGTGACTGTTTCACTGTTTCAGTTGATTGTGAACACTTCACTTATCTGGCAGATTTGTGTGTATGGTATGTAAGCAATGAGTGTATGAAGTATTTCACATATACATTCTCTCAGTGTACCTCTGTCTGCTAGTCTGTCTGTCTATCTTGCTCTCTTTCTGTCTGGATCTCTATATCACTGCATGTGTGTCTCTACCTCTGTGTCTTTGTCTGCATCTGTATGTGTTTTATCTTTGTGCATCTATATTCATCTTTATTTTTGTGTCTCTTTGATCATCTCTGGGGCTCTCTGTCTCTATACATGTCTCTCTCACTGACTGTCAGTATCCTGGTGTTTGTCTCTCTCCCCCTGCCTGTGCCTCTTTCTGCATTACATCTTTATAATTGTAATTCTCTCTCCATTTTCCTCTGTGCCTATGTTTCTCTCTGCCCCTATGCCTCTATCACTGTGCCACTATGCTTATAGATCTGTAAGCATGTGGTCATGAGAAGAGAGGCATGAGACAACATCATGATGACTGGAAAGATCAGCAGGGGCAGAATGAGAGAAATGGTGCAGGATGGACTGGGACAGTGGCCTGGAGGAATGTCATCAGTGGAATTGATCCAGAACACCATGGACCGAGATCTAAGGAGATGCATGAATGCCTACGCTAGCTGGCAGGGCATGTGATGATAATGCACCTCTGTTTCTCTACCTTTCTTTTAGAGCTGTTGAAGGATTCCCCAGCTCCTCCCAAAACCTAGTACACTTTTGCAATTAGCCCAACATCACTGAACTCCTTAAGTTCCTTTGGATGCTCAAAGCCTATGTGAGGTCTCTTAGTCATTGTCTGTTTATGGTTAAATATTTTGGCGGTTTCTGTATACATTTTAGTGCCATCTTTTAACTTGCATACCATCAACTATGATCACAGAACTGGTTTATTTCCTTTGCACCACAAGGTAATTCAAATTCTGAAGGGATGCAGGCAGGAAGATATGCCTCCGCATATATTCTCCATGGCACAGATACTGTACAGGGACATGCTGAACAGCAGAAGGGACCAGTCATTGCTTCTGATGGGCAAAAGTGGGAGTGGGAAGACCACTAACGCCCAGCATGTGATGCACTACCTGATCACAGCTGCAGGCGGCACTAGCAATGTCTTTACAGGTATCAGTGATCACTGTTGATTGTGTGTCTATAGATTTGTCATCGTCACAGGTGAGCTGGGTGCGTGCATTACTGGCATAGGATTTATGGGTGTCTCTCTTGCCATGCTTATAGGTGTTGCTGTTAGAGTTGCTTCCTCTTCTTATTTCCTCTATCAAGGGAAGTGCATCATACCTAGCTATGCCTCTCAAAGGTCATTGTGTCCGACTATATTTTGTCTGACTTGCGCTCAGGGCTTCCTCTTTTCACCTATATCCAAGAATGCTAGGTATCCGAAATCATGTGACATCATTAGATGTGGTTTTAGGAAAAAAATCTGACGTCAAACGCTGTAACTTCTGAGGCAAACACTAACTTCTGAAGCAAACACTATAATTTCTGAGGCAAAGACTAACTTCTGAGGCAAACACCAACATCTGAGGCAAACACTGTAACTTCTGAGGCAAACGCTGTAACTTCTGAGGCAAACACTAACATCTGAGGTAAACACTAACTTCAGAGGCAAACACTGTAACTTCTGAGGCAAACACTGTAACTTCTGAGGCAAACACTAACTTCTGAGGCAAACACTGTAACATCTGAGGCAAACACTAACGTCTGAGGCAAACACTGTAACATCTGAGGCAAACACTGTAACATCTGAGGCAAACACTGTAACTTCTGAGGCAAACACGGTAACTTCTGAAGCAAACACGGTAACTTCTGAAGCAAAGACTAACGTCTGAGGCAAACACAAACGTCTGAGGCAAACACTAACTTCGGAGGCAAACACTGTAACTTCAGAGGCAAACACGACTACCCCTTGTTAGGGTTTTATTGATATCTCAGTTAACATTTTATGGGTGTATCTGTTAACATGTTTATGTGCATATTTGTTAGCATTGTTAAAGGTGTGTCTGTTGGCATCTTTTAAAAGTGTGTCTGTTAGTATTTTAATGGTTGTTCTCTGATAGTGTTTTTATAAATGCCTGTGTGTGTTAGCATTTTGTAGATGTCTGTGTTCATGGTGGTAATGCCATTGTGGTGTGGAATGTTAAGCCTTAACAAATGCTGGGTCATAGAAATTTGAGGTAATGTGGCCAGTTCCTTTTCTTATTAAATTGTCAGCTAGAGTGTTGGTGAGGTCACAACTCTAAAATAGTTTCAGCATTTGACAATGTTTATACAAGGGGAAGTCAATAAGTAAGTCACAAATGGCTGTAGAAAAATAACTAAATATGGTAATAACTTGAAACCAGTTTATTTTTATGCATCCATTGTCCCTTTATTTCTCAGTATAATTTCCACCAACATTGATGCACTTAACCCATCGTTTTATCAGTCCTCCCAAACCGGCTTCATAGAACTGTTTTCTAAACCACGTTTTCACCTCACATTCAACTCCGACGTCATTCGCGAAATGTCTCCCGCCAAGGTGGGTTTTCAGTGGACCAGAAAGGTAGAAATCGCTAGGGGCTAAGTCGGGGCTGTAAGGTGGATGTTCCAAAACTTCCCACCTTAGTTGGTTAGCACAGCAGCACGTTGCTCTTTGGTTGTACACTCCGTAAGTACAGTCGCCATTATGTTTATGCGCTGCGCATGTGCATGAGACACCTAGCACCACCTGATGAACAGGAATATAAAGTTCGATGTTGCTGTCACCTAATGACACCTGTAGAAAACACCAACTACATTTACTTACCATTCCACAGAACTGTGTGACTTACTTATTGATCGCCAAACACTATGCTGGTATCAGGTACACAGAATGGTTGGTTGTGAATCCTCTGACAGACATTTTAACTATTAAGTGCATTGCTTTTTCATTTGAGTTGTCTCAACTCTGGTCTTTCAGTGTGAGGTTGATGTAGAGACTTTCTCCAACCTGGTTCCAAAGTACTGTCTCCAGCAGAGCTCTCCTCCCCCTCCCCAAGCTCGGGGTATGTAGGATTGGTACTGGCACTTCACATCTGTAGAGCATATTAGAATGTGACCAGGTCATGATTCAGAGCAGCACATGCAGACTGGCTGGGACTAGGCCTGGTTTGGTGATATTTCCCTCACAGGTATTGTCACAAGGCTCCAACCACATACCTGAAGGGTGTATACACAAACTAGTATGGAAACCATACATCTTTGACTACAACCCAATGTCTGAAGGGTGCATACACAAACTGTTCTATGGAAACCATACATCTTTGACTACAACCCAATGTCTGAAGGGTGCATACACAAACTAGTATGGAAACAAACATCTTTGACTACAACCCAATGTCTGAGGGGTGTATACACAAACTGTTCTATGGAAACCATACATCTTTGACTACAACCCAATGTCTGAAGGGTGCATACACAAACTAGTATGGAAACCATACATCTTTGACTACAACCCAATGTCTGAGGGGTGTATACACAAACTGTTCTATGGAAACCATACATCTTTGACTACAACCCAATGTCTGAAGGGTGCATACACAAACTGTAGTATGGAAACAAACATCTTTGACTACAACCCAATGTCTGAAGGGTGTATACACAAACTAGTATGGAAACCATACATCTTTGACTACAACCCAATGTCTGAGGGGTGTATACACAAACTGTTCTATGGAAACCATACATCTTTGACTACAACCCAATGTCTGAAGGGTGCATACACAAACTGTAGTATGGAAACAAACATCTTTGACTACAACCCAATGTCTGAGGGGTGTATACACAAACTGTAGTATGGAAACCATACATCTTTGACTACAACCCAATGTCTGAAGGGTGTATACACAAACTGTAGTATGGAAACAAACATCTTTGACTACAACCCAATGTCTGAAGGGTGTATACACAAACTAGTATGGAAACCATACATCTTTGACTACAACCCAATGTCTGAGGGGTGTATACACAAACTGTTCTATGGAAACCATACATCTTTGACTACAACCCAATGTCTGAGGGGTGTATACACAAACTGTTCTATGGAAACCATACATCTTTGACTACAACCCAATGTCTGAAGGGTGCATACACAAACTGTAGTATGGAAACAAACATCTTTGACTACAACCCAATGTCTGAAGGGTGTATACACAAACTAGTATGGAAACCATACATCTTTGACTACAACCCAATGTCTGAGGGGTGTATACACAAACTGTAGTATGGAAACCATACATCTTTGACTACAACCCAATGTCTGAAGGGTGCATACACAAACTGTAGTATGGAAACCATATATCTTTGACTACAACCCAATGTCTGAAGGGTGCATATACAAACTGTAGTATGGAAACAAACATCTTTGACTACAACCCAATGTCTGAAGGGTGTATACACAAACTAGTATGGAAACCATACATCTTTGACTACAACCAAATGTCTGAGGGGTGTATATGCAAACTGTTCTATGGAAACCATACATCTTTGGTGTTGTTTAACGAAGAAAAAATACAAACCAGTGATAATGTGTAAGTTTTTAATTCTGTTATTGCATCATGTGTCTTGTTGACAAACAGTCAATTATAGTTTGCCATTTCACAAAAGGTATGTGTTCTTTTTCCTAATTGTGCCATTTGGCCAAGTCATCCAGGTATTTATCTCGTGTAGCTGTCTTGTGTTTCCATCAAGTCTACCAGTTGTCATCACATTTTAAAGATTCTTTCTCCCTATAACATGCTAACAAAATTTTAACCCTCCACATCACATTTGTATCTGATTCCATGGAAAATTGTACCTGCACACTACAGCCAATTATGAGTACAAAGGGCTTAGTGTGAGTTGAAGGTCTGTGTTCCATTCGGAGAAAGGCAGGAAAAGACATCTAATTTCTCCAAACAATTTGTTTCTCCAAGTTCACTGTATTATTTGCATTATCCTCAGAAATGACATCTTTGCTATATGCATATGACTCTGTGACAAACTCTATGAAGAGGTCAACAAACTCAAGTTGACTGCTGCTTTCTTTGGATACATTCATTTGTAGGTGTACAGAGAAGGAGAAGAATATGACAATGTGCTTGTCTGCTTATTGTCCAGGTGTCACATGTGTACAACAGTAATGAGGAAGAGTTCTATTAATATGACTTTGTTGTTTGTTTCAGTTGAGAAGATGGTCTCAGTATACACCCTTCTGCATGCTTTTGGCAACAGCCGGACATCACTGAATGTCAATGCTAGCAGGTTTACTCAGATTTTCACCATCGACTTTGATAACTCAGGACAGATTGGCTCCGCCTCAGTGCAGGTAACTGTCAGTCAAAAATGGTTTGTAGCATTCTGTACGTTGTGTGTACACGATTCTAAAAGTACCAGAGAATTTGAGAAATGCCACCATGGGTTGATAACTCGAGGAGGAGAAGAAATGTCTAATACACCTCCATGTGGCAGTGGTTGGGAAACACACTATGGTGTGTCAAGTGGTTGGGAAACACACTATGGTGTGTCAAATGCTGTGCTGCAGAACTAAGTATTCACCTGAATAAATGGACAGCTCTGCAGCTGAGCAGAGCATGGCCCTTACTTGTCCTGACAGTTGGAAATGGCTGTCAAAGGCAGATGTAAAAAATTGCCATATGGATGTGGAAGTCAAAGGGGAAACAGATTTTTCCAAGAACTCATGCGGAGATACATTTCAAAGTCAGTAATCGACCAAGAGCTGTTGAGATGCATGACTGGGCGCAAAAATTTTAAAAATGGTGTATGTTTTAAAATGTATTATGTGTGTACCTTTCACAGCTAGTATCATGATAGTTTTGTTTTATTCTGTTTATCTAGGAAATTCTGTCGCTGTGAAAGGTACACATAATTTTCATTGTTACGTGTTTATTTGAAACAATCACATTCGCCTCTCTCAAGGCCTGCAAAAAACCTCATTGTTGACCTGTGTAAGTCAGGGCAGATTACTTTCCCAGTGTCAGTTCAGATTACTGTCTTGGAATTACAGATATTTATTTATGTAAAACTGAAAAAAATTAAGTCATTAATTTTTCTTATTTGTGTGGGTTACATTTGGGATATCTAATGTCTGTTTTATCACTTGAGATAGTGTGTATTTGTTTAAAGGTTAAAGACTTGACTTCATCATACCTGGGTTTACTCCATCTGGCTGGATCTTTCTCCGTAGGACAGCAAGCCTTCTTTTGAGAGCATGACACGAACAAAAAACTCCTTAGCTCTGGCAACATTCCTTGGGGTCTCTGGAAAAATTTCACTCAGGGTCTTCACGACGCAGTCCAAAAATGAACTCACCCCCTTCAGAACGCAGGGATGGACCATTTCACCATAAATCCTCCTGGATGTATATTTTCTCATGCCTTTCATGTAGTTGATTCATTCATTAGGTCATTCAGTTTGAAGACTGGGGTTGAAGGCGTCTAATCGTGTCCCTCCACTGTCTTCTGTGTCTGTGCCCCAGCGTCCTTGCATGCTTGTGTGATGTAGTTTTTCTAAGACATCAGCTGTTTCTCTGGCTCTAGATATTGCTCTCCAGTATTTTCAGCAATACATGACCATGTCTCATGTTCTGACCAAGCCAAGATGATCTTCTCTACTGTATGTCTTTAAGAATATGCTCTTTTGATTCTACCCAGCTTATTTGTTGTCTCCTGTGTTAACACCAAATCTGAAATGCTTTCAAGTTCTTTTATCTCTTTTGTTTAGTCAATGTTTCAGAACCATATAGTGCTATGGGTTGGATATGTGTAGTTATGACCCTGTAGTTATGAAATGAATATGATGCATCCCATTTTCTGCCTAGAGATTTGTCAAACATGACAGTAGTGATACAAGGATATTAACTAGTCTGATACTATATTTGTTGGCCGAGTTTGCAGGCTGGCAATTCATCTCCTTGTATTGAAACTTGGTTTCTTTATTTTAAGTAAATTTCTGGACATAAAGTGTTAAAGTTCCCCACCCCTTGTTGCACTATTATAAGAGATCAGCCAGTGAGCGACAGCGACGAACCTGGCAAAATCATGGCTAAAAACTGAGTCCTCAGAATTGTTTACGGTAATAGTCTTTAAATATAGGGGTTAGCAGCTTTCTCCTTAACCCCAAATACTCTCGTGATTGACGTGAGCGCACGAGAATTGGAAGCAGTTCGAGTCGCGCCAGTGACTTATGAGAGTATGGGGCCAGTTGCTCAGAAAGTCGTGGCGTGCTGGTGAGCGTACTCTAGCCTAGGAATCAACATACAGCTGAAAGATGCTGATGTTGACTGCAATATCCTGAAACAGGAAGGAAACGCGGAAAAAAAAGTAGTCTTTAACCCTTTACCGGGCAGATGTTTGTCTGTTTTGTAGCCCTGAATGGGCAGAAGAATTTTGAGGTGCGGTAACATTTTGGGTTACGTTAGTAAAAATATCACATATATGTTTTTAGTCAACAAATTTTAGTCAAATAAATAGCAAAAGGAAGGGAAAAGCATGCAGAATATTTTACTCACGTGAATGATGCCGCTAATCCACACATGAACACAAATATTTACAAAATACAACATATTCTTTGTGATTGTCAGTCATCTATATGGCAACTTACAAACACATTTTCCGAATCATAATCACTTTCTTTATAAAGTCCGACTCACGAGCGCTAATGCAAAGTAACGCTGATCACTGATATCTAGCTCCGATTAATAGTCAATTTCATGCCTTTCAATGTCATTTAAATTGAACCCAGCGAAATCTCCGCTAAAACATGAAGAATCGTCGAAATCCATTTTGAAATACAAAGCGTAAAACCCACAAAAACTATTTTTAAAATCTGTTCAAATTCAAAGTACATGCTTGCAAATGGTGGCCACGTTGTCAAGCTATCAACGGAACCGAAACTAGACAATCGGAAGTCTCAGAAAGCCGAGAGATTGCGTTTTTACAATGCATAATAGCCACGGGCGGTTTCAAACGTTTTGCCCGTTCAGGAGTAGAAACGTTCCCGGATGCTTTGCCCGCTAAAGGGTTAAATGTCTTGACATGTTCTTTATGATGGCTAATTTGATGATCAATTTGTTATATTCTTTACAACATCATTGCTTTAAAGTAAAAGGAATCTCCTACAGCTTGCTAAAAGCCACAAGCTCATCCTGTGAGTTCACTTGGTCTCAGTGAAACCATATTATTCCTGTTGTCACAATTTCAGTGCGTCTGTTTGTCTCCAACACATGTAAACCATTTCTGTTTTGAAAAAAAGTTTCCATTTTGATAACAGTTACCATGTTCACAATATCAGAAATCTGTGTTTGGCTCAAACCTATGCACTTCAACTCTTGTCTTTTCCTCCACACTATCACCACACTCATTTATAATGACAAGTGTGGTTCAAAATTCCTCATCCACATCGGAATAAATGGATGGGTGGGTGGACAGACTGACAAACAGCATTTTATAATGATTAAGAAAGAGTTTTTGTCGGGATAAGACAATGTGTGTTGTTGATTTTCTTACATAGGCACTGATGTTTGAGAAAACGAGAGTGGTTCGGAGGCCAGAAGGGGAACCAACCTTCAGTATTTTTTACCAATTATTGGCGGGAGCTGATAGCAGTCTGAGGTGAAATTATGCACTTGTATTTTTGATGCTTGTCTTCCACAACTCTCTAGTCTTTCATCTCTCTCTCTCTCTCTCTAGTCTCCCTCTTCCCCCCTGTGGATATCTCCCTCCTGCTCTCCTCTCACCCTCCTGCTCTCCTCCTGTTCTTTCTCCCCCCCTCTCTTTCCCATCCCTACCTCCCTCCACCTCTGACCCTCTGTTGCTCTCACTTCTTTACAAAGTAATTATTTCCAATCTTCGTGTATTGCTTATGTATGTTTTCTGTGTGTTAGTTATTTTGTGTACTTTGTTTAGTAATAATATATATTACCCCCGGGAAGGTTAACCCGGTCAACAAATGCCCGCAGAAGTCGGATGTGTCGGCCTAACGGCGCAAGAACGCAGCTCTGCTGTAAACAGGCACAACGCAATCACGTCCGGAAAAAAAACTCCGGATGAACACAGAAGAAGAAGATATATATTACTGTTTATTTTATATTTGTTATATATTATTTATTTTATATTATTATACATAATAAGACCAAGAGGACGTCAAAGAAGAAAATGGATTGATGACATCAAAGACATTGTACAATCACACGAAATGACACTATCCAGTGCTGTGTGTGTTACACACCCACCGGGCGCTGGAGCGCAAATTATTCCTCCCCACGACGCTTGATGGCAGAAGTGGAAGATGATGATGATGGTGACGATGATGATACATAATACAATACATTTTAGGATCCTCGCCGGTGCTACAGAGTTCGTGCACTGAGCTGTGATTCTCCGGACTCGGGCTTGAGTTAGGAGTAGAACGCAGCACTTATGGGTTACACCTGTGTGCCATGATGTTGATCCGTTGACTAAACTAAGCATTAATAAATACTAAATATGAGTTGTAAATGGCATCTAGTATGTTTTTAGGTGTTGGTGGCGGGGTGGCAATTAAAATACTAGAACTGTGTACATAAGCAGTTGATGGTCTGTGGATGAAAATGGGGCTCACAAAAAGAATTAGAAGGTGAATAGATCCAGCTAGAATAGGCTAGGACTACTGTGCGACAGAGGACTGGTAGATCAGATACTCTCGGGAAGTTAGCTGCTCAACAGAGTGATCAATCTTACCTGCTGTTTCTCCCTCGATCAAAACAAAAATTTGAAGAATAGCCACCTGCAGTGCTGCTACAATTTGTAGTCAGTATTGCACAGCCTTTTCCCTCTCATTTACTATCTAAGTCTTTTCTTAACTAAAATAATGAGGTGTGAGTGATAAATGTATTAAATAAGCCTGATTTATCAACTGCAAATTTTGTTTGATACTACAATTGATGGTAATATAATGTGAATTAAATTTGACGAGGATATTAGTTTAGGCAGTAACATATAACATTTAGTTGTAAATAAATAATCACGATGTTACACACCTTAGTTTATGACATTTCAATTTGTGTCTAAGTTTGTCTTAACTGCATGGGGAGTTTACAATGGTGGACTCACAGAACAATGAAAGTCCTGCCTTGGAGATTGTGCACTACCTGGTGAAAGTTTATAGGCTTCTTTGTAGATTAGCTGTAAGAAGTTCTGGAAGGCAGCGCAGTATGGCCTTCAGACACCATACAATCAGTAACACATGGGTTTAATACCTCCAGCAAGGACTGGCAATTTAGTTGTATTAAATTTAATCAGACCCTCGTCTGTGTTTCTGTTAATGTTTATTGTTAACTCTCACAATATCCGAGTGTTATTTTTCAGGCAGATTCTCCTTATTCTTTTGTTGACACAATGGTAGTTTGATGAAGGAATGTGTATGATGAAAAGGATGATTTCTCACTGTCGTGGAATCAGTTTATATTATATGTGTGATGAGGACTTCGGTAGAAGTGCTAGAAGAATAACTGACATGGACAATATTATAGCAAAGTTCTGGAATGCTGACTGATGATGATGTTTTATAACAAATTCCTATAGAATGTTTATACATGTGTGTTCCGTTGAAATAGTTGAAATTTTTAGCAGATGTTTGTAGGTGTGTTGTGTTCTTTGTTCATAGTTGCAACAGTTAGCATGTCTGTTGGTGTGGTGTGTTATGTTTTCATGGTCATCGTATTTAGAATTTTTGCAGATGTGTGTTGTTTTCATTCTTAAACATTTAAAATATGTGTAGGTGAAGTGTGTTGTGTTTTCATAGTCACAACCCTTAGCATGCTGTTAGATGTCCTGTGTTTTGTTTTCATAGTTGAACATTTACAATGGGTGTGATGCGTTTTGCTTTTATTGTTATATTTACCATATTTATGAGTGTGATGTGTTTTCAGTTACAATATTTATCTTGTTTGTAGGTGGGGTATGTTATGTTTTAATAGTTACATTTAACATGCTTGTGTCTGTAGTGTGCTCTGTTTTAATAATTAAAACAGTTACCATGTTTTTTGGTATGGTTTTTATAATTCAACAGTTAGCATTCTGTTGGTGTGGTGTGTTCTGTTTTCACCTTTATAACATGTACCTTGTGTGTAGGTGTTGTGCAGGTATGAAAAAAAAAAACGTAGAGCGCCCTGGTCATCCACTGCACCTGTATTCGTCTCCAGTCGTCTCGACTTGTCTTGCCACTGGACTCAGATGGACTCAGGCGAGAGAGTGAGGTCGAGGAATTGCGCAACTCTTCCTCACTTTAATCCAAGTCATCGCGCAAGTCATTCTTCATCCAACGTCAAACCACTTCCACACAGTCTGCCTAAGGAAGCTACTGAAGATTAAATGGCAAGACAAGATTCCAGACACTGAAGTCCTAGAAAGAGCATCCATGCCCAGTATCCACACCCTACTGATGAAGAATCAGATTCGTTGGGCTGGTCACTTGACTCGCATGCCAGATCACAGGCTCCCTAAACGAATTTTTTACAGCGAACTTCGTTGTGGTAAACGCTCCCAAGGTGGCCAGAGGAAACGCTTTAAAGACACTGAAAATTTCACTGAATGCTTTTGGAATTCAGCATGACACCCGGGAGACTGCAGCCAGAGGCCGAAATTCGTGGCGTGCATCATTGCGCAAAGGTGCAGTCATATGTGAGGCAACCAGGACTGCAAGAGCTGTGAAGAAAAGGCAGGACAGAAAAACCACTGCAGAAAATCCTCCTCCAGAGACATCAAGCATTCTTTGCCCACATTGTCAAAGAACATTTCGAGCCAAAATAGGCCTTATCAGCCATCTTAGAACCCATGGCTCCACACCTTCAACCCCACTGGATGAAATGAATGGTCATCATCATTCATGATGGACAAACAACAACAATGAAAAAAAATATGTCACTACTTGGAATTGAACTCAGCCCACTTTGTTGGCATGCAGGCATGCTAACCACTACAAAACACCAATCTCATGTATACTCGTATAAACATAATAATTATGAAAAAAAATCTCTGATTTATAGAAATGAAATAATCCTTAATACCCTGGAGCAGAAATTCATATTTACATTTTTTCAGAAATGAACTTCAACTACAAAATCTGACAGATTCCAATTTGTATATGACACCACCACAAAAGGTTTGTTTAATGTTATTGTAAGAAAATGAGTTATTTAGAGCTATATTTAACCAATTCTGATCTACAGAAGCAAATCATGGACAATTAGCTGACAAATGAGGAATTGTGTTGAAGCTGAGATGTGGTTTATAAAAGGATAAGAATATTGTGGATGGATACAAGGAGCAATGAAGTGGTTGTGAAAGAGACTGGTTACTCGCATCAAAAGAAGATAGTCTACATTCTTTGGGCATATCATGACAAAGAGATAGCTGGAATATTTCATCACACTGGGAAAGCCGGAGGGGAAGAGAGGCAGGGGAAGACAGTTTGTCATCTTGGCTTGGAGTAATATCAGTTTCAGAAATGATTGGCAACACAAGAGACTGAAGGCTATGAATAGGCATGATTATCAGCACCACACAGCATGGACTTAACCCTTTTGGGACGGAACAACATTGGGCAAAATTTAGGTTTCCCTCTGAAGAAGACGGAGCCATTTTTTTGGAGTACAGAAATGACTGAAGTGACAATTTTATAAATTCAAAAAAAAATATTAGAACCCTATATAGATATATACAAGTATATATATTCTTAAAGAGGATATAGTAAAGTTTATTTCTGTGTATGATTGAAGTTGTTTTGTTCATGTTTACGCAAATTTGATAACCTCATTTGTATTTTGTGAAAAATAAAATATTTGAAATTTCATACTACCACTATGTATGAATTGGTACTAAATATTTTAAAAAAATGGTACTCACCTAAAATTTCCTCATTGAATACCTACACCACTTTAGAATAATTTTAAACACTTATGGTTAAATAAACAACACCTATGAAGTCCCTATTGACATTTGTAATAGGTTGGCTGTCAACTGGTGACATGTTTTTTGGTCCGGTCATTGCCATGAAAGGGTATAGATAAAACGATCTTCTTATTCCCAACAAACAAAACTACGGGGACACGAGGTTGAAATCCTCATGGGCACTTTCTGTATCACTAAAGTCATTATCTGACAGTCCTGAACTGACAAAATCGCTACTATCAGAGCTAGTCAATGCTAGTACGTCTTCAGGTTCAAAGCTGGCCATTTTAGAACTCAAAAATCCACGAAAAAATGGGTTACTTCGGAAAAAACTGCACAAAATCATGTCCACTTGTCTGAATCATGCTAGAAACGGAAATATGGCGGCTAAAATGGCTGACGATTGCAAGGAAGCATTTGATTGGTCTGTACTATTAAAAGCAAACCAATCAAAGCAGTTCTTACAACGGGATCGGTCGAATCGGGTTTTTCACTATGACCGTGTGGTGACGTCACGGCCACTATATCGGCCCCGCCGTCTTTAAAGGGTTAATAGAGTTTTCTTCTCCTACTTTTTAATTTTCATTGTTGCTGTTTTTCTAGTAAGTGTAAATATGTTGTGAAGAGAGTAGATTTTTTACCACAAGGTGTCCTAGGGTATGAGTGTAGTCTTCTGAAGCAGGCTGTAAATGTATGCACTGGTAGGACATATACATATTCTCAAAGATGGTGCAGACAGACATCAATGGTTTTGTCAGCTAGACAGATGAAGAAAAAAAAAACAACAGCTAACATGAAATTTAAAATATGAATAATCTGCAACAGCTTCAGGCTAGATTTGAACAAACTAAATGTTATGAACTGGAGTGACATCATTGGGAGATATGGAAACAGTGTTTGCAGAAAAAAACAACAACTGCAGTCAAAGTAGGGCAGAAGAAGAAACAGTGATTGTTTATATTAATATTATTCTATTGTAGCCATGTTGTCTGTAGTTTTCTTAAGCATTTTATAGTTTTTAAAGTCATAATGCAATTTGCAAGCAGTTCTGAGTTCCAGAGCAGTCTCTAGATGTTAGGGCTATCAAACATTGTGTGAAATACTTGTTGATCCAACAATCATCGTCTGACATGAGTGTCTGTGTTCATGTTACAGGCCGAGGACAAGCAGAGAGCATCAGAGGCCTGGTCAAAGGTGTTGCAGGCATTTGAAAATGTGGGAATTACCAGTGATGAGGTTAAGGCTATTGTTAGTGTACTGGCGGCTATCTACCACTTGGGAAATGCAGGAGCTGTGAAAGGTAGAATAATTTACAACGTCATTATTTCTCTCTTCTTCTTTCCAGTTTCATGTCAGATTAGGCAGAGCTTTCTGGACAAGCTCTTTGTGTGGGCTTTGTTCACCCCCCTCCTATCTCCCCCTTCAGTATGGTTTTTATAAGATTGTCTGTCTTTTAATATGGCCAGAATATTTGTTGCTTTGCTTTTTTATTTCTTCCATCAGCTCTTATTTTCATTCCCAACCTCTATAGGATCTCAAAATTTGTTCATGTTTTGTTTCTATGAAATGCAATGTATTTCTGTATATCCATATTTCTAAGGTGTCTGATTTCTTAAAATTACTTGTTCGTTGCACATACTGTTGTAGCATACAGCAAAGTTGAGCATATAATTAACATCTGCCCGTTTTCATTTGTATGTTATTGTTTATCACTCTTTTAATCTACTAGTTATTGGTTAGTACATATACTGTCTGTGTATGTTTCAGGAAATGCTAATAAGCCACAGTTTGGCAAGCCAGGATCAGCCCAGAAAGCAGCAGCCTTGCTTGGCACCACTGTCGAAGAGTTAATCAAATCCATATTTGCCAGTGGAGGGACATCTACACTTAACCGTAGTGCATCTCTCAGGTATAATTGCTGCTTTAGTTTGTACTTCCTTCTTCAAATTCACAGTTTTCTCCATTTGCTTGTAAATGATTGACTATTTAGTCAATCTTTCCATTTTTGCAGAAGTCATTTGATTCTCTGGAGAACCAAGAGCTTAGAATGCCATATACTAGCAGTTAAAGGGGTGGATTTTTCACCTAGTGAGACAAAGGTTTTCAATCTGTGGGTTTGTAGGTCAGCATGGCTGAAAGGATAAGAATGTGTGTTCTTAAACATCCGGTGTGCTGATGCCGAGGTAAGGGGTTCAACCCTTACACTGGACAGTTGGACTAAAATGTTGACCTATGATTCTTGACTTGGGGATGTAAATTACAAGTACCTCTGAAGTCTGACAAGATTTAGCCTGATGGCGAGGGACACTGTTAATAGGTAAAGCTAATCCACATGCAAAATTCAATCCAGCACTGCTAGAAGTAATGTGTATGGACTACGATTGAGTTCAAAGCGAGCGAGCACAAACAATATATGGGTGTTCACCTGGTAAGACAAAGGTTTTCAATGTGTTGAAGGTGAACAAAGAGACCTGTAGAGTAAACAGTAAAAAATCTAACCCACAAAGGACATGCAACATTTAAAGGTTGACCTCTGAGCCATGAAGGTTAGGAAAACACATGTGTCACTACTAGGGATTGAACCCTGTACAACAGTATTGAGGAGGCAGTGCACTTGCCACTACAGCAGAGTTATAAAGAGTTAATAGAACCAATGCTGATGTTTGGAAGTGAATCATGGATAATTAGTAGATCAGTGAGGAATGACTTGAAACCTCCAGAGATGTGGCTCTATAAAGAATACTGAGAAAGTCAGGGAGGCATAAATAAAAAAAACTGATAGCATCTTGAAAATAAACCAGCTGAGGACAAATGTTGGTTGCCTTCATACCTACAATTCTCTCTCTCTTTCTCTCTTTCTCCCCCCCCCCCCTCTCTGTCTGTCTGTCTGTCTGTCTGTCTCTCTCTCTCTCTCTCTCTCTCTCTCTCTCTCTCTCTCTCTCTCTCTCTCTCTCTCACAGAGATAAAGGGAAGGGCATGAGAGAGTGTTAAGAACCAATGGACTATAAAAAGAAGAATGCACATCAAAGAGACACAGATAACAGCTGTTCAGCGATCCCGGACGATCTAAAGCAAGTCCAGCAGAAAATTTAGCAGGATGCTATAATGGCTGAGGCAGAAGACAATCTATCAAAAATACAAGATGAGTGAATTGAATTAATTGAACTTTATTTTAAAAGGGTTACAGATTGGGCCTGAGAAAAGACAAGACACTTAAACAGATCCAAGAAGAAAGAGAGCAAATAGAACTGCTCAAGTCAAAGAATGAAACATCTCAACCAGAAAGCACAAAGTCTCAGACAGAAGAAGAAGCAACAGAAGAAGAAATAGAAGAGGAGGAAAACAAGACTACATCTACCGAGACCAAGTGTATAAGGAGGTCATGAATCGGTATCACTCTCCACCAAGATCAAACTATCGAGCCGCTCACGACACACAAAATCAAAGAAGACAGAGAAGATTTGAAGACAAACCAAGACGGGGAAATAGGTGGAACACCAGGAGAGACGACTACCAGTAATCATCCCTGAAGGAAACAACACCATATGATGGGGTGGGTACACAATTTTGCTAGATCTTAACAAGTGTGCGACTCTGTCCAGACATGTAAAACCACAAGGATGAAACAAACACAATTGCAGCCATTCAAACTTTTCCAAGGAAGCAGATATATACATCTATATTTACGAAAGAAGAAGCCCTATAAAGGCCCCAAATACAATGAAATCGATATAGTCGATGGTTGAATGGGGCCATTCATCTCAGAAGCTGAATCTGTCTTGGGACAGTCAGAGGTCATGTGTATTGTCTTGTGTTTATCCCCAGAGTGTCTGGTGCCATGGATAGACCTGCCTACCTACCTTGTGACAGCCAATCCACACCCCAGGAGTGCCTGGACGGTTTTGTTGTTGGTCTGTACTCTGACGTGTTCAGTGCTGTAGTTTCTCTCATTAACAGGTGAGTGTCATGCTCAGTGTGTGGTTTTGGTAATTGTCTGACAGCAATTCTTTGTGTACTTCATTGGTCTTGCTTTGTGGTTGCAATAGCTGTTTCATGTTTCTTATAGTTCTATATGTATTAATCTCTAATGTAATCAGATGTTTATGATTCTCATGCTGTCAACTACACTAAGATTTGTATTTCTGTCATGTGTGTGTGTGTGTGTCATATACACATAAGGATTATAGTTCCCTCATGTGTGTGTGTCTTTCAGTTCCTTTATTTGAATGTATCTCGTGCAGTTCTTTTGTATGTATGCAAGTCTTGTTGATGTATCACAGGTATGTGAAGTATGCAGTTATGTCAGATATATACATATATGTGTGTGCAAGTCCATGCGAATGTGTGAGGAAAACAATGAGTGGGAATATCTTCAAGCTCTAGCAAATTCTGGGGAGTTTTATAGTTTCAATCTTGTGGTTCCATCAAATAGATTTTATGTGTAATTATTCATTTATTTATTTCTGTTGACAACAGATCCTTGTCCTCCAATGTCCGTACGATCAGCTCAGTCACAATTGTGGACTCTCCTGGTTTCCAGAACCCTGGGGCTGGATCCAGTTCTGGTCGAGGCTCCTGGGCAACCTTTGAAGATTTATGCCATAATTACACACAGGAAAGGCTTCAGAGCTTTTTCCATGAAGTGACTTTGGCAGCACCCAAAGATCTGTATGAAGAGGTCTGTATTATTTCATTAAGAGTTCTAGTTATGTATGTACAATTGGGAAGTTGTTTCTGTTAGGGTAATTGTGCTTTAGTTGTCCATGGTTGTGGTTTCCTTTATATCGTAAAAAAAACAAAAACCTTAAACTTTGCGTGCCAATGTGTGTTAACCTTAAACTTTGCGCACCAATGCGTGTTAACCTTAAACTTTGCATGTGGTAATTAGAATAAAAGAATTGTTGGTCCAGTGAAAGTCCATTTTAAAATAGTAACACCAATGAATGAAGAACAATAACAAACATAGAACTACTTCTACTTCTGCATTTAATCTCCCACTGGGACCTAGGTACTCAACCAACTCACCCCAAGCCCTTTGTAGACTTGGTCATGATATTTTGGACTTTGCAGTTTAAGTTTTCCACAGAATGAGGTAGCCAGTTTTACGCACCCTCATTAGTCACCCTTAATGACATGCATGATAGGCTACAGTGTTACTGTCATTTGTTTCCGTGTTGTTTCACGGTAACATGCATGCGAACAGAGAAGTAGTGTAACTATTAAAACACCTATCAGTTATTACCGTTTAGATGGTTAAGAGATGGACAGTTAACTCATTCAATACTGTAATGGCACCTTGCCGTGGCATGACAGACAATAGTTTGTTACATTGTGCTTCAAAAATGGCATAACTACAACCCAAGGTGATAGACCAGGGATGGAGTTTTACCTTTCTATAGCATAAAGCCTGGGCTGAATTGTAGAGACCACGTGTTACCCATGCAGCATGATCCCTCTCTCGGCCTGCCTAGTTTACTCCAGAGGAAAGGTAACATCTGGAACAAGACAAGCTACAGAAGCTGCTGGATCAGTAAAGCAATGCTGATGTTTCATTTAGAAAATTCATTCAATACTGAGCTGATTATTTTGTATGTTGAACAATGACTATTATCAAACAATTTAATATGTTTCCCTTCGTACCAGGTGAATTCATTATATCTTTGTTGGTCACCCAGTAAATCCAATGTTTTTCAAAAGAAAACAATCGGAGTGTTGTGATCTTAAAGATACTAACTCACCGTTATATAGTGACTTACTTGTGAAATTCTAAAGAAAACAAAGTGTTGTAATCTGACTCACAAATATATAGTGACTTACTTGTGAGAGCATGAGCTTATAGTTTTTAATAACTTAGATCTCAGTTAGCCATTTAATTTCTTTCATGTCATTTTGTTCCATTTGTTCATTCATCTAAGTCATTGTGATTTTATTTAATTTTAGTGAGTAATTAAGATGACTTTTCATGTGTTAATTTTGAAATTTTATTTTAATAGTTAGTTAAGTGTGTTGAGTATTGTTTTTTGTTTACAAAATTAATTATACATAATTGGTTAATCATGATAGTAATTATGAAAGTACAGAAAATATGTCGTGGTCAGTCACATTGTGATAACACAAAATGTGAATACATGATATATTTCAGGAGAACATAGAGTTGGATCTTGACATTGCCACCTATAATCCTTCAAACTTAGTAACCCTGCTGGACAGACCTCCTCAGCATGGCCTGGTGAGTTGTCAGCATGTAACCCTTTTTCATACACAGCAAGTAATGATTGTATAGGTTACAGATACCGCAGATCAGGGCTGGAAATGATTGTTCACATTTAATCATGGATTAAATATATCCTGTGTATAGATAAATAGTTTTCTTGATTATCCTGGTTATGTTTTTAATTGATTGTTTATGTGTTAAACTTATTCTGAATTTTATATATGAACTATTATTGTTTCTTGATGTTTTCAATGTTATATTGGCTGTTGTTGTTTCTTGATGGTTTCAGTTTTATATTTTATATATTAACTGTTATTGTTTCTTGATGTTTTCAGTTAATTTACTTGTTCTTTTTGCTGGAATAATTTGTTTTATTACACTAGTATTATTTCCTCTCATAATTTCTTTCATGTTTTACACTGTTTTATCTATATTGTCTTACAGTGTGTATTTTTTTTCTGTTTTGACAATGTCTATGTTGTCCTTGAAGATTTATTTTAAAATGTTGAATATTAAATTTGTTTTAACTAGATTTCTTATCATCTGTATTTCCAATTTTTTGCCATTATTTACACTTGTTATTAGTCCCTTACTGCTTTAGACTCTGCATGTCAATTGTGCTAAGAGCATTAGATATCTTAATTGTGCTTGCTTGCTTGCTTGTGTTCGTTGGCTTGAGCTCCAACGCGAAGTCCTGTATGTCGGATGAAGGCATCCTGTTGTCCAACATCAGTGTGATGTCATACAGGACCTGAGGTTTGCGTGAGTATCCGTTGTCCCATGTCTGGCTTATTGGTGTGCAGAATGGTGGTTCCTCGCCGTACAGGCAGACACTCTCCGACTTCGGAGGAATCTTCATTGTGAAGTCAAGTATAGAGAGTGTGTTTTAGATATATTTCCACATGATCTCAGCTTACACTGTTACATTGGTGGTTCACATGGCTGAGAGGTTTAACATGCTTAAACCTTCTCTTCTGACCGTGGTGTAGTGGGTTCATTCCATACACCAGTCATTGAGACTCAGAAGTCAAAGAGGGTTCGCCTGATGACAGGCACACTGGTAATAGGGAAAGCTAACCCTCACGCACAATCTATATAGTGCACTCACTAGAAGTAGCAACTACTAGTGGTAGTTGTAGCATGGATGTGTGTGTGGACTCGGCTCAAGTTCAAAGCGAATGAAAAACAAAACTGAAACATTGATTGGTTAGTAAGGTCAAGGTGCACACCATGAGTAGTGCTGGATATATGGTCTAGCCCGTTATATTTATAGACCAGTGGGCACTCGGTTAATATGGTCAGTGTTTAACGTTAACTGCCTTTACTTCCATGAACATTTTCTGGTAACCTTTAGTCTAGGTCGACCTGTCAGCCCAGGTAAGTTTTTTTAAAAAAATCCTCACCTTGAAGGCGGAAGTGACCATAACAAACCTGGGTTGAATTTCATCAAGTTCACAAGTTCTGCTACAGTATGATACTTTGGTTTCTGGTGCACCATCTCTCTCAGCCTTGGTGACTTCAGCACCTTTTTTAGTGGGAGCGTGAGTTTATCTGTTGTATTTCACTGGGAACAGATATTGTCTTGTCTAACTTGAATTGAGACCCTGTTCTTTGGCTGGATTAAGTGAAATAACTGGATCTTGAAGGCCAGGAGCACTTGAGCACGAGTGTCCATGGAACAGTGTGTCTTATAACATTATAAAGTGAATTGTCTTGCTCTGCTTTGTCAGACCTGTGTCAGTACATTCGACTTCAACAAGCACATGCTTATTTTTGCTTTCCCTAGCTTTTAACTGTTCCCAGTCTACCTAGAAAGCAGCAGGTTTGTGTCTCTCTTCGTCTGGTCCCTCTCCGACATGAGAGATTATACCAGTAGCTGTGCTACCATCAGTATAGCTCTTGGGGCTATTGGAACATGCAGAACCCTCTACCACTGTAAGATGGAGACATGACACAGGGGTGTGAGTCTTATGTTGCACAGCCTGGTCCATTAGGTGCATTGTGGGAATTCATTTGATGTTATAACATGTGATCACATGAAGAGGTAGTCATTAAAACAATGATATGTTACAATACTGCTGTATTAATGTGAAACAGGGACAATAAGCAGACAAGCTGAGAAACACCTCATGGCAGTGCACATGAGGTTCCTGGAGAAAATGTTAAGAATACCACAGACTGACAGAAAAATGAATGAGATAATCCTTCAGGAAATAAATGAAAACTATAAAATGATTAGAAAAATTATATATAGATTTTTTTGGACATGTTATGAGGAGGCATTAACTTGAAAACTTAGTGACAACTGGCAAATTTGGTAGGACAGGAGCAAGGGAGAGGCAAAGATATAATTACCTGATTGGCTTGGCCACATGACATATTCATGACAGGAACAGACATCTAATCCATGGCTATGGTAATTTTGAGAGATTGCAAATCTTGAAAGCCCTTGCTTATCAGCAGATGATGATGCTGGTGTGGTTTTGCATGCTATTGTACTTTGAGTGTCTTCTATATAGTTTGTATCTGCTACACAGATGAGGTCATCTATATCTGACTTGAAGAATGCAGACAAGAAGGGACTGTTGTGGATTCTGGATGAGGAGGCTGTGTTCCCAGGTGCCAGTGAGGACTCTTTCATGGAACGAGTGCTCCAGCAACATAGTGAACAGCCAGTCAAGAGTAAGGGCATTCACATTACTGGTCCTGTTGTATGTGTGGCAGTGTTATATTTACAATTACTTAGCTGCAGCCTGACTGTCTGCTGAAATCTGCATGAGAGAGAGAGTACATTCAGTGTGTACAAATTCAGTGTGTTCACATAGTGTACAGTGTGTTTGTCCATATAAGGAGAGAATACATATAGAGTGTATATAGAGAGCGAGTGTGAACTTATAGTGTACACACAAAGTGAGTTTGTGTGTGTGTTTACATGGAGTGTTTGTGAGATTGTTTATATATACAGATGGCATGTGTGTGTATACTGAGAGAGAGCCAGAGAGGGAGTTGAATGAGAGACTGCTATCAAAGAATGTTTTAGTTCAGTCCCAAATATGACGGATTACACAGTTATTTCTAATTGAGAGTGTATTTGAGGCTGTACCTTACAGTATAGTTGTACTGTTACATGAAATAGACTGCTATTTATCAGGACATAGTAACCTTAGTATTTAAGCAAGCATCAAACTATATGAGCTTGATGCTTTACTTCACAGCAGAGACAATATTGTATCAGTATGTTCTAGGCCAGTGCCAAATGTATGTAGTAGGATGTTCTTATATCACCCCATGTCTTGTGCACAGGTTCTTGTTATTTTGTCATTTCATAAACTGTCACATCATAATCTTGTCATTTCATTTGCTTCTGTCTGTTCAGATCCCAGTCTCCTTTTGCTGTGTGAACCCAGTGAGAAAGAAAGATGCAAGGCTAATAACCAATGTTACTCCCCAGACTGCACTAACATGCCGTGGTGCACACATTGTTAGCAATTGGTGCACATTTCTTTTTGGTTCAGTGCATGATCAGATATATATGTAACAAACTTTAAAGGATAGGTTACAACTTTGATGCTAAATAGTGTTTGCTAACAGCGACTCACTACTTAAGGGAGCATTGCTGTTGGCATTAACCTTTGCCTGACACACTCATTGGTTTTCTTTCTACAGAAAGCAGTCTACTTCGCAAGGGTTCTCTTGGCCACACTTTTGTTCTGAACCATAACCAGGGCACCACACCGGTGCTGTACAATGCTCAAGGATGGTTGAAGGCTTGTCGAGAAAATCCAGTCTCTAAAAATGCTAGTCTTATTCTACAGGACTCAAAAAAGTATGTTGGTGGAAATGTTTTCTTAATATATATATATATATATATATATATATATATATATATATATATATATATATATATATATATATATATATATGAGGGTAAGTTAATAAGTATGTCACAAATGGCTGTAGAAAAATAGCTAACTATGATAACAACTTGAATCCAGTTTATTTTTATACACACATTGTCCCTTTATTTCTCAATATAATTTCCACCAACATTGATGCACTTATCTGATCGTTTTATCAGTCCTCCCAAACCGGCTGCATAGATCTGCAAGCTTTGTTTTCATTTAAATGCCTTCCCACAGAACTGTGCGACTTACTTATTGACTTGCCCTCGTAACATTTTCTACCCAACTAAGCACCGCTTTATGGGAAATCGCTAGGGGCTAAGTCCACTGAAAACCCACCTTGGCATTAGACATTTTGCGAATGACGTCAAAGTTGAATGTGAAATGAAAACGTGGTTTAGAAAACGGAGCATGCAGTTATATATATATATATATATATATATATATATATATATATATATATATATATATATATATATATATATATATATATATATCTTTGAAATAAAAAACAGGAAAGATATATTTGAAGAAAAGTGTAGATCAGCATGGCGAATTGGATAAGAACGTGTGTCTTTAAACATCTAGTGTACTGATGCCGAGGTAAGGGGTTCAACGCCTATACCGGACAGTTGACTTGGGGACATAAATTACAAGTACCTCTGAAGTCGGAGTAGGTTCGCCTGATGGTGAGGGACACTGTTAATAGGGAAAGCTAATCCACTCACAAAATTCAGTCCAACACTACTACAAGTAGTGTGTAATAAGTGCCAAAAAAAAAATTTAAGAAAGTTCTATATTAAAGAGGTAGAATGAGTACATAAGAGAGTTGTATGATGAAGAGAGAGCAGATATAACTGAGGAAAGTAAGTTAGAAGGTTCCATCCATCCATCATGTGCCATGCCGGAAAGCCTGGGCGGTCATGATTTAGCATTTCACGAGATCACCAGAGTCGTAGATCAGCTCAGTGTTCCTGTCTCAACCATGCCATGTGGCCAAGCCATCCAGGTATTTACTTCTCGGTCTTCCCCTTGGTCTGTTCCCTTCGATCTTGTCAGTTGTCACCAAGTTCTCCAATTCATTTCTTCTCATAACATGCCTATTCCAAAAGAAGAAGTCGCTTACGCTATCAAGCATCAGAAAGGAAAAACAAGGACCACCATAGAAGAATTATAAGTACTCCCACTGACTTGTTATAGTCAACCAAAAGTGTTACCTTTTCCGTGTGTGTTCAGTATGATGACTGCAGCAGGATCAGAACTCATCGGGGATGTTTACAACATGCTAACCTTTCCCTGGATATTGAGTTGGTATCTCTACTAGAGAATGGAAGACCTACAAACTGTGGAGGAAACATTACCAGTTCTTCAGACTTCAGAAATATATTTTTTTTATAGAACTGACATCTCTTTTGTCTAACACATTGAAACTGTCCCCAAATAAAAGAAAATACTGTGTACGGAAATGTCTTTAAAACAGCATAGTGTATTGAAATATGTGCGGAAAAGAGCACAGTGTATTGAAAAATGTATTGAAAACAGTATAAGGTATTGAAATAGGTGTTGATGACATCACAGTGTGTGGTGAAAATTGCACAGTATGTTGAAAACAGTGTGATGTATATAAATGTGTGTTAACACTTGCATTAGGTATAGAAATGTGTGTTCAGAATAGCACAGCATTGAAATGTGTGTTGAAAACAACGTGATGTAAAACAAATGTGTGTTGAAAACAGCATGATGTAAAGAAATGTGCGTTGAAAACAACAGTGTATAGAAACATTTAGTAAATATTACTGTGGTTATGCTTCAACAAAAATGAATATTGTGTAGTCTTTAATGTAAATAATTCTGTTTGTAATGGTCAGTTTGCCGTTCTCCGTGGCGAAGGGGTTACGGACGCGATTTGTAATCTCGTATACCCGGGTTTGAAACACAGCGGTGCTGGTTTTTTTTAAAACAGTATAGGTGTCGGTCATTCAGAAAGCAATGGAAAACTACTGAACGTAAAACTTTCCCAGGAATCATGAACAGCCAAAATGCTCGGGTTGACTGCTACATCCTGTGAAGGACATGCAACTAAATTAAAATGGTCAGCAATTGTGTCTTTGCTTGACAACTGTACAAGAGAATAAGTTGATTGAAAAAAATCTCATGTATTGATTGGCATTCGTAGTAGTAAAAAGAAAGACGTAGAGATCAGAGGACAAACTATATAACTCATGTTATTCAGTGGCCTCGAGGGTTTGATTGGTTACTATACAAAGCTGTGAATGTCTAGAGTTTGAATCCTACATGAAATATCAGCAGTATTATGATTGAAACTTTCTGTATTCATCCACTATCTCATTATGTTTTCTCTGAAAATAGGCCCAGCGTTGCTCAGCTGTTTGCAGGCTTGAAAGGTCAAAGTTCAGGAATTCTTAGTGGATCCATTGTAGGAACCGAGGGAACCACGTCACTGCGTAGAGTGGGCAGCATGCGCAGAACGTTTGTGTCTGGCCAAGCAGGGCTGAAGAAGAAGTCTGTGTGTCTGCAAGTCAAGTTTAATGTGGTAAGACACTTTTGATGGTTGAGTTGAGTTTTGTTCTGTGAGATCTTAATGATGTATGTGGGTTAAGTTGTTTGTGAACACGGTTGATGAGTTATGTTTTCATAGTGTGAGATTTTAATATTTTTTTATCAAATTTTATATTTTAAGGCATGATGTCATTGAGTTATTTTTTCTTGTGAGATTTTATCTGTCATATCTTTAGATGTGAAAAGGCAAAAGAGCTTGCAAGGCCCAAGAAATTCTTTTGCAGTTTGTCCATCCCAAAGTTTTACAGAAGCAGCATAATTTCAAAAGTCTTAAAAGAAGTGGAGAAAAAAAAATGAAGATCACAAGCTGGAGCACAATTGCATAAACAGGCTCAAGCAGAAATGAGCTTCAGGCCAAGAGCAGGACACTCTGGACTTTGGACACACTTTTGCTGAATATGTGTTGGATTCTTTCACCTGCAGTTGTGGAGTACTCAGACAAGCACTAGAGCAAGCTCAGAAGATTCTAAGTCTCCCCGGTTTGTGTCACAGAATGGAAATGTGGCCACAGGAACAACCCTATGAACCAAATTTGTTGACCAGTGAAGATTGCAGGTGCACAGTCCTCTTGAAGACCCATGCTGGAATAGACATATAGCTAAAATTTACCAAGAAAATAGGGAAAAAAAAACAATACTGCAAACATATGTTTGATGTACGTAACAAAGTAAGTCAAGGACCTCTGTTCACACCTTAAGATGTATTGGGTATATGGTGCTTATCTCATATTTTTAGACAAGTCATTAATCAAAGGTTGTGTGGTCATTATCACACCAACCAACTTTTATTTTCCATAAGATGTCCAGGTACCTGTTTTAGCCTGTGTAGATCTGGAAGCGCAGGTCAATGGAAAATACAAATCTCCTGCTATCTTTTTTTTAAAAATAAATGTTTACTTAATCTATTTACATATCTTTTATTAATGATGTTATAATTAGACTTTCCAAACTTTATTTACTCTTTGTAATTTTCTTGCAATTAAACCCCCACTTGTACTCATGCAGGATTCCATAGTGGATATCCTGAAGAAAACCAATGTCCACTTTGTTCAGTGCATACTGCCTCACCATAATGCTGGGCTTGGAGAACAACTAAAGTCGTCTAGTGATGACAGCATACTGAACGTACCTCTTGTCAGAAGTCAACTCCGAGGCTTTCAGACTCTTGATGCCATCAGGATACGCAGACAAGGTCAGGTCAATTCACTTATTTAATTATCAAGGTACAGATTTTCTTTGTTATCTTACATTTTGATTTATTTGCAAAGACACATAACACATTTGAAATTCTTTGTATAGTTCATGATTTATGATATTGGAATATAGGTCCACTGCCTCCTGTTTTACATGCTGCCAGTAATTACAAGTTCATGCTTCGCATATTTCAATCTAACTGTCATCTTCTCTGTGGGTGTCTCCCTGTATCTCATCCCATACAGCTATTCTGTTGCCAGGACACACTCTAATGATTCCCTTCTGATTACATGCCCAAACAATGAAGATTGTCTGCTTCTGCTGCTAGTAACCAACTCTCTTCATGCATTGGTTGCTTTCAAGGTGTCTTCATTAACTGTTTACCTGTTCTCTTGTTCTCATTACTGTGTACTAAGAAGAAAATAATAACTGACATTTTACCAGATCTGAACATTGAGGAAATCTGGCTCATGTACAGCATCATGTGTCGGAACCTGAAATACTTTGGCCATATTAAGCATCAGAGTGGCTTCAAGAGAACTCTGACAGAAGGCATGGTTGATGGAAGGAGAGTCAGGGGACCACCAGCACGAAGATGGACACAGGACAATGCAGACACCTGGGGCATGACCATGCAGGGGAAAGGGGCAGTGGCGAAGGATCAAGAATCTGTGTGGGACACAATGATGAAAGCAGCATTCTAGCAAAGGCCTACCACATGATAGTGGTGGGGATCTCAGCATTCTTCTGTAGAACTACATCTCTGCAGCCTCCAAGTGATTTCTCACTGATCTGCATCCATCTGTCAGGATTTGCTCTATATAACAATGAACATTCTAGCTCATATCCGTTGACAAAGATACGATGCATGCAATATTCTTCATCTTGTGGAAAGCAGTTTAAACTACTTATCCTTGAAACTCATCTCAGGAGTAGAATTAGTGGGCATGTGGAACTAGATCTGAATTGGCTGGACAGTGAAAGCTGAAACTAGATCTTATGAGGAGTTTGTAGTGTCGTTGAACAACCTAAAATGCTGATGTGGAGGGAGAATTATGCATGCATTTAAACTAATGTTTCTGTTAAGGTGACATACAAATATTGTATATTTAGACAACATTTTAATCAATTTGACGCTCACAAAATGGATTTATTTGTATGCTAACATTTAAGATTGATATACGTAGTTTTGTTAAGTACACCACCAGCATTTCAGTTAATTCTGCTCTCACTCTCTTTCATAAATACACTTACACACCACGCGCACATATACACTTACACACCACTTGCACACACTTACACACCACACGCAAACACTTACACACCACGCACACACACTCAAACATTCTCTCTCTCTCTCTCTCTCTCTCTCTCTCTCTCTCTCTCTCTCTCTCTCTCTCTCTCTCTCTCTCTCTCTCTCTCTCTCTCTGCATGTGAGAGAGAGAGAAAGAGATTGTCATCCAGGCTAATGTGTTTTTCTGTGTTGTGTGTTGTTACTGTGTGTGTATTTCCACAGAAATTATGTATTTGAGTTAATACACAGCAATATCATGCCTTCTTGTTCCATGTGAAATAAAGGACTCCCCTAATTGCTTGCTTAATTTCTGCAAATGGTAGTTTTTACTAATTGAAGTAAAAACTACCTTGTGCACAAGATCATCTACCTTTGTACAGGTTTTCCGGACAATATGCTGTTCACTGACTTTATCAACAAGTTTGAGCCCCTAGTCCCAGGACTTAACAAAGGTGCTCGGGAAGAAGGAGATGAGAAAACGGTATGAAGTGTTTGTTTGCATTTTTTTAACCTGCACATATTCTTCTTCTTCAGGTGCCTGGTGTGGACCAGACATTGGTGACCTTAATTCTCCAATCCTCTTTGTCATCTGATATTATGATGAAGTTTGTGTTACTTATATTATTGTTTGCTGCCCAACAGTTTAAGCTTTCCACAAGCATCTTTCTTTATCTTTCTCTGCATTACTTGTCTAGTATTTTCACACTTAAGGCTGATTTCTCTTATCCACTTCTTCTGTTAATATGCTCCATAAATGTTATTTGTTTTTTCCTTTTGATTTTTATGAGTCATCTTTTTAACACCTGCATATCTCATTACTTTGCCATTTTTTAAACTATTATCCATGATATTCTCAACTTTCTTCTTTTAAAGAAAAACACCTCCACTACCTTAGTTTGTACTTTTCCTGATATTTTTGTTTTCACAATGTTGCACATTCTTGTATAATAATCTTTGGATGTAGCAGTTCTTTTCCTGATCTTATGTCACAGTGTCCGCCAGATGTCACATCCTCCATCAGATATCACTGTGCTTATATTGACAGATCAAATTCACTTGTAAATTATGTGGACACTGGCATCATTCCCCATTCTGTCATTTCCTGCCAGTGTTAAGTTAATTTACAGATACCAGCAGCCAAACACAGCTAGGTTCCATGATTGCAGTCTGTCATGTCATGAGCAGTCATTTGTTACTTTAGTATCTTCTGTTTAAAGTCCCTCCACTATATTACTTTTACCCTCACTGTGTGTACTTCAGTTCTCAGCATAAGTACTTTTACCCTTGCTGTTGTACTATTGCCCTCAGTGTATGTACTTTTATGGTGTGATACTGGTTACATCATGCACCCAGTGCCGGTTGATCTATACAAATATGGATCTAGTACCATATGGCCAGTGCACCTTAAGCAATGTAGCAAGGGCCTGTACATTACTTATATATGTTTTTACCCTCAGTGAGTGCACTTTTATTCTCACTATACATATTTTTGTCCTCAGTATATGTACTCTTAACCTTGCTATACTATTATCTCACAGTATGTATGTTTACGCTCACTGCATATGCCCTTTTTCTCTCACTGTATGCAATCAACCTCACGGTATGTAGTTTGCCCTCTCTGTATGTAGTGTTATTTTCATTATAAGTTCTTCTATCGGCATATAGGTATTTTTATCCTCAGTTTGCTTGTATCTTTCAGCTTCTTTTTATTTTTCTATATTAATTACATTTCTAGACTATAGGTTGTATTGTTTTCATTTCCTCAAATAACCCTTGGCCTCCCTCCTCTCTCTCATTATCCTCAGTTATAATTTTGAGTCTTAATATAAGGATTCTTTCCCTCTCTAGTTAGATACGTTTTCCTCTAAGTATTTTTTTCACTTTATAGTATTTAATATGTTCTGTTGTTTAGATACTATTGCTTTCTCTTATTGATATCTTTTTTACCTCTTTCCCCCTTGTTAGGCACATTTGTCCTCTGTGCTTCTTTTGCTTTTTTTGAATTCTATCGACACATTTTATCTTTCATAGTTACTTTTGTCTTTACTGTTGGTACTTTTGAAACTGACATGTCTACGTTTTCATTGTTGTGTGCTCTGTGATGATCAGAAAATACAGCATGAATTCTTTAGATTTACCTACATATATTTGTTAACCTTGTGTTGTTTAACCACACAGTTTGTGCTGGCTGTGTCACATTGGTCTTTATTTTGATTGATTTCAGACTGTCAGCCTCATCTTAGATAATCTGGATATAGACAAGCTCAGCTATCGTATTGGTTGCTCCAGGGTAAGTCGGTGTGTTTGATGTTATAAGTTATGTTATGTTGAACAATGTCACTGCCCATTGAGCATTCCCATGCATTCTTAGTACTCTTAAGCAGCAGCCATCCCAAAGTATATCCTTCAGCTCACTGTTTCTTTTAGGAGCTGGTTATGATATCTCCTGTCTTGACCAAGTATTATTGGCTAGATGGTCTACACGTTCATTACTCTGGCATATCTTGGTGCGTACATCCAGGTGAGTGATGTGAAATGAGACTTCTGAATGCTGTCTATCCATTCAGTGCAGAAATGCTGCTTGCAATTTTTTGTAGCTTGTTCATGGCATCTGTTATGATTATCATGTGCCTGACTGCCTGTTCTGCTGCCAACACAAGTGCTTTGGAGGCAGCGGTGATCTCCATGGTCAGACTTGATGTAGTTGTCTGGACAGTCCACTATCCTCCTTGATTGTTTTCCCCATCCATTAGGCTGTGTACACCCACGCTGTCGTTGAACCGTCCTTGATCCACCCATCTGTGTAGATGATGATGTCGTCTGGACATGAATACTGTTCTACCATTTCCCTTATCAGTACTTACCAGTATGACTGCCAAGCTGAACATTTTGTCATATGGCGAGATAACTTGTAGAATATACTTGAATATTGCTCCAATACTCTGTGTATGTTTTGGAATTGATTTCAAAAGGGCTTAGTGGAATATTGTTTATCTTTTAAGTCCCAGCACTGAAAAACTTAATGTGTCCTTGAAAGTCTGACACTCAATGTGTGACCACTTGGGAGTCCAAAGAAGTTTAAAGGGGGATTCCAACAATCAGTTTGGCCAAGTGATTCAGAAGCTCTACAAAATAATATATTCTTCTAAAATGTTCTCATTCATTACATTAATTTCAGAATAATTTGATACACATTGATTACAATTGGTTCATGACTATTTGTGCTGATAAACTACTACATACTTTACAATATAAATTATATGTTTCATTTATATGTGAAGTAAAGAATGATTTGGTGTCTGACCATTTTCAGAGTTCAATCATGGTGATGATTTTTGAACAAATATGTAACAACATTTGTTATTCTTAACATTACAGGTATTTTTCCGTTCCGGGTGCCTGTCCCAGCTGGATTCGAACAGAGATGAAAAATTCACAGGCATCATAGAACAATTTCAAGCTTTATGTAGAGGCTACCTGGGCAGAAAGAAATTTGAGAAATTGAAGGTTAGATTTGTGGACTTGTATACTGCTGAGCAAATTTGAAGAAATCTCTCAATAGAATGCATTAGTAAAGTAAGGGAATTCGGCAGATTATACGTGGAATAAGATCAGCAGAGGCAGATTGAAGTTGGTCAAAATATAGACACATAGAAGTTTTACAAAATACCAGTAGAGACACTTTGGCAAGAGACTATGAACAAACATAGTAGAAAAACACTTAGGTCTTACTCAGAGCAGTCATACAACAGGGCAATTATTTATTAGAATAGGCATACATCAATGTCATACAACAGAGTAATTATACATTAGAATAGATATACATTTTGTTTTGGATGTAATTGCATCATGTTTGTATACAAGAGTGTGGGATATTTGCGCCTTTCAGCCGACACATCCAGCTTCATCTCAGGAATTGTTGATTGGGTTAACCTTTCTGGGTTGCTTGATAGGACATTCCACAACTTCAGAGTTGTGACATCATCCATGTACAAGTAATGCTCCCAACAAGCTTGTCCAGAGCAGCCAACATGCACACTCAAGGGAAGGCAAGGGCAGACCTTAGGCATTCCCCACCTTCCAACGAGACTTCCTTGCATAGCCAACACATGTTATTCTAGCACTAGGCTCACACAAGGAATCGTCATGTCCAGGCTACTTAGCCTTGCTTCTCTATTTTAAGCTTCCCATTTATCATGGGCCTTTGAGAAAAGAAGATACAGTCCATAGACTTAGGAGTTAATGACCGCCACACAGTGAGTTTTAAACCTGTAATCTGTCCATTGGCTGACATGTGGCAGACACTTGAACCAAATTGTCACTCAGTAGGATTCTTTTTTGATGAAAACATCCACCTAATTGTCATTTAGTAGGAATCCTAAGAATGGGAATATAATCAATTTGTCAAATTAGTAAAGCACACCTTCAATGGATATCATTGACCCTAGATTTGAAGGTGGGAGGCAGAGTGCCAGGGTCTTTTTCCATATCATTGTTTTGGGTTATTGCATTTCTAGGGCCACTGGTTCTGACATCTCCTGCCAGATAGTTCAGGCCTTTGATAGCCCTTATTCATTGTCTACAATCAGGATGTTTGGCAGAGTTTGATAAAACCAGCATAGAACCCACTGACCTAAGAGGCGGTATGGCACAAAGTATCCCCTATGTGGCGGATGAGTGGCCTCGAGGTATGGTGTCCGCCTCGAGTGCTGGAGTAGGATTAGTAGTAGGAGGAGCTGAGGTGGCCTAGTGGTTATTGTGCTTGGCTGCCAAGACAAGTGGTCCAAGTTCAATCCCCAACAAAGGCAGGATAATCTTTTCCGACTAGTTTGACTCAGGAGTTGACCCAGCTTCCTAAAAATAGAAACCCGACAATTTTTTTATAATTTTCTTCGACTGAAACATGTTGATGAAGAGGACTGGCTGCCCCACATCATATGTTGTGGGCTACAATATGTGTTCTTCTTCTTCTTTCGTTCGCTTGAAATATGTCTATAACTGCAGTGCTGTCTCTTGTATGAATTGAACTGTCTTTTTCAGTTCACACAGCGGTCCATAGAGTTTATCTTCCACTGTCGTCTCTCTAGGCCAGAAGGTTTGCCTAGATATGTTATATTTTGGGCAGTCTTGGAGTATTGCTCTGCTGTCTGTGACGCCAATCCACATGTACACATGGCTGTTTCACCAATCTTGAATTTTGTATACATGTGGTTGCGTAATCTATTGTGCCCTGTTCTGAGGCGCAGAATAATGACTTGTTCTGGTCTATCCATAACGTGGTAGTCATCTTGAGCAGGTTTTGGTGGCTTTCTGACTGATTTGATCATTCTTTTCTTTTGGTGGTATGTTACAGGCACATCAGGCTGTTCTTCTTTGGCTCCTTCCTTAGCCAGTTGATCAGATCTGTCGTTCCCGGGTACTCCACAGTGGGATGGTATCCACTGTATGGTGACCTTATGATGACTGCTAAGTTCAGAAAGTAGTGTCCTTAGTACTGGCAATTTCCCAGACAGGAGCGCCTCGAGTACTGATTTTGCATCTGTCAATAGCACCACAGGTTGTGTACCATTGCTGGTATTTAGTAATTTCTCTGTTGCTATCTTGATTGCCTCAATTTCAGCATCGTAGTTATGGCAGTACTTTCCTGTCGGTACTCTAGCTGTGTCCCTGGAATTATTTGGGTATTCTATGTACACTCCCGCTCCTCCATTTCGAACAGCATTTTGTGCTGACCCATCTGTGTAGACTCGGATCCAGAGGTCCTGTGGGTATTCTTCATCAAGGAAGCTGAGAGTGGTTGTTCTGTGCTGCACACTGTTCTGTTCTTCCTTGTCAAATATTCCTCTCACTTTTGTCTGGATTTGTAATGATAGTCTACGCTCATCTTTCCATGGAGTTCGCTCTGGAATAGTTGTTAGGTGGATACCAACTGTGGGCAGATCGGTGGTTTCTCTGCAGAGTCGTTTGGCCTGGTGGATAAAACTACTTCTTTTCAACCGCCCCATAGCTAGGTTTTCAAATCTGTTCTTCATAGGGTGGCCTGGCAAGCTGAGGAACTTTTCTGCTTGTATTAGCGTTTTCGTATCTCTGCGCTCACTCAGTGCTTGTGTCCTCCCCATCTTCTCCATTTCCACTATAGGGGTTGATCTCATCCCTCCTGTGGTGACTCTAAGTGCTTGATTTTGCACTTTGTCCAGCTCTTGTAGTGTGGTTTTTGCTGCCGAACACCATGCAGTTGACCCGTATTCCAGGTGTGGTCGTATGCTCTGTTGATAAACTTTGCTAAGTATTTTCCCACTGGCTCCCCATGTGGTTCCACTTAGCTTTCTCAGGATGGCTATTTTTCTTCTGGCTTTTGCTACTGCTTTGTTGATGTGCTTTCTCCATGTCAGCCTGCCATCAAATGTTACTCCAAGGTATGTTGGTTCTTTATCTTCTCGTAGGGGTGTTCCATTTATCTGGATGGTCCCTGCCTTTTGTTTTGGAGAGAGGGTAATAGGGTGGTGCTGCACTTGTCAGTGTTTATGCTGACACACCATCTATTTGCCCATGCAACAAATATATCTACAGCTCTTTGTAGTAATCTGGTGGCCACTGATGCATGTTCATTTGTGCTCCATAGAACCAGGTCATCGGCATACATTGCGGCTTTAATTCCATGCGGTAGATTAGCAACGAGATCATTGATGAAGATTAGAAAGAGTGTGGGGGACAATACTCCGCCCTGGGGAACTCCGTGACGCAGTAGTACTTTCTTGCTCTTGAGTCCGTCTATCTGTACTCAGGCTCTTCTGTTGTGCAAGTATGCTTTCACCCATTTGTACATTCTTCCATTGACTTTGCAGTTTCTCAATTTATTCATCAGACCTTCTTTCCAGACTTTGTCAAAGGCTTTCTTCAAATCTATCCATGCCGCAAGCACCAGCTTCTTCTCTTGGAATGCATCCTCAATTTCTTGAGAGAGGTAGGTTGTCTGATCTTCTGTAGAGTAGCACTGCCTAAAGCCAGCCTGCTGTGGCACAAGGGTGTTTTTACTTTCAATGTACCACTGCAGTCTGTGATTGATGATGCGCTCCAGTGTTTTGCAGAGACAGCTGGTGAGGCTAATTGGTCTGTAGCTAGAGGCAATGGAACTATCTTTCCCTGATTTTAGGAGGGGTATCATGATTGCTTCTCTCCAGGCTTGTGGAACACTTCCTAAGGTCCAACTGTTATTGAAGATCTGCAACAGCTTTGCTTTGGCCTCTGTTCCTAGGTTCCTGATCATTTCATTGGAGATACCATCAGCTCCTGGTGACTTTCTCATTTTCAGTTTTGATATGGCTAGCTCCAGTTCGCTGATTGTGATGGGTGCCTCCAGAACCTCATGTACTATTTCCTTCTGTCCTGTATGTTGCCGTTTCTCTTGAATCTCTTGTTGTTTCTCTGGACTGATTTTGATATTGTTATCTTGTGCGAATGAGTCCGCAAAATGGTCAGCTGCTTGCTTTCTTGTTAAGATGTTTCCATCTTTATGTAGTGCAATTTTTGAGTTTCTCCCTGTGCCCTCATCGTTAAGTTGTTTTATTAGCTTCCACAATTTCCTTGTGTCTCTTTCAAAGTTCAGAGACTCTGTTTTTTCCTGCCAGCTTTTCCGTCTAGCCTGCAGCTTGGCCCTTTGAAATTTGGCTTTTGCATGCTGGAATTTATTGTGGTGCTCTTGTCTGGGTGTGGCCTCAGCTTGCTTTCTACATATTTCCACATCATTATGCAACTGTTCCAGTTCACTACTCCAGTAGGGTTTATAATGTTTACGGGATCCTCTTGGTACTGTTTCTCGCGCTGCCTGTAGTATGCATTTCCCAAACTCTTCAACTACTTTATATTTTCAGTGTTACAATATGTGTGAAAGCCTAACACTTCATATCCCAATTGCAGTATCTACTTATATACTACCTTTACACTGTTTAGTAATAGTAACAGAATGGTAGTTTCAGTATCATTTGGATTGTTGCAATGGGTTACATTTGTTTCTTTGTTCTAATTTTGTGTGAGCAGGTGCAGCACACAGCACTCAGGTGCATACAGAGGAATTTACGCAAGTACTTACAGATCCGTGAGTGGGAGTGGTGGAAGCTGTACACAAAAGTGAAACCTATTCTCAATGTACATCGTACAGAAGAGGAACTGAAAGAAAAAGAGGTGAGGTTTCTTGTTGCATGTGAGCTGTCGTCACAGAATGATGCAGTCAATTAGACTGAACTTGTTTTCCTTCATGTCTGTAGCCTGTTGAATCTAGCTTTGACAGTCGTATATGTTTAGTGTGCCTTCTTTTGCCTGCCTGATGCAGTCTTCTTCTGCTTCCACATCTTCTTTTTTTTTCCTTCCTCTTTTTCTTCCATGTCTTTTTCTTTTTCTTCCATATCTTTTTCTTTTTCTTCCATGTCTTCTTCTTCCTCTTCTTTTTCTTCTTCTTTTTTCTTTTTTTTCTTTTCTTACTCTTCCTCTTCTTTTTCTTAATCTTTTACTTCTTTTTCTTCTTCTGCTTCTTCTTGCAATCAATTTCTTTGATTATTTCAATATTACGTGAGCTCTCATGATGAAATATGCCATTTTTTTACAGTTCCTTCTAAGTCCCACACAGCATGTAGCTTAGTGCTGATTCATTGAGCCAGTATATCTTTCTTAGCTCGCTGTACAGGGAGTATTCCTGCAGAAAATGTTTAGCAGTTTGTTTTCCTGGTGCACATGTGTATAGTGGTTAGCTCAGAAACAAGCCTGTGCGTGTTTATTCTCTCTGTTATCCCTGACATGAGACCCAAAAACTGGTCTTCAGTCCCTGCCATCAAGATTTTGGTAGTTGTCTTTGGGTTTATTCTTTATCTTTCTGATAGCTTAGATAGATATTTTTTCTCATATGTGAAACTGTTATCTTCTGCTCTCTTTTATTTTGGATATTTATCTGTTTAATGTTTTCTCATTTCACTTTCTGCCAGGGACCTTGCACTGCTCAGTCTGCAGCCTACTTGCAAGATTACAAGACAGTTTGTACATCTCTCTTGGTCTGTACCTAACTTAAAATGCCATGTTAGTTACCTCTGGACTGGTAACATAACACCAGAATACACTCTTTCACACATCAGCAATGGCACTGATGATATAATGAAGGGGGAAAAAAAAACACTTTTAGGTCACTGAGACATGCAGCGGAAAGTCCAGACTTGGGAGACAAGGACATATTCATATGTGGAACTGGATTGTTGTTTTGTTAGGTGTGGGATTTCTGAAAATATCCATTGCATATTTATGATGGGCATGAACTGCTACTCTTGTCACCAAAAGCATGCACATCAGCTTTTAACAAGATGAATATCTTTAATGGAAAACAATTGTTATACTCATCATCATGTAGAAAATCCTTTGCAGAATGCCATTCTCATCACATCTGGTCAGGAAGACCCTTGATCCTGTCTGATGCATTATCATGCCCAGGGTGCCAATGTCCTGTGTTCACCTTTCTGTTCGTTTAACTCCTCACCTTCCAGGAACCACGCCTTCCATTACTGTTCTTTCTAAACTACTGACATTTACTATGGCCAAAGTATCCCAGTTTCCAAAACAAGATGTTACATATGAGCCAGTTTTTTTTTAATGTTCAAATCTGGTAGAATGTCAGTATTTTTCATTAATCTAGATCCACAATATTCTCAGAATGTTTCTGTAATATTTAAGTTGAAGAGCCTCAAGTTTCTTCATTAGTTACAATGAAATAGTTCATGATTCACACTTTGTAGCCTCAGGAAAGATTTTTAAAATCTGTACTTGTATCTGTTTGCTGGTGTTCTACCACAGGCTGTTAATGCTGATTAACCTCCGTACTGCTAAGGCCAGTCGTCTGCTAATTTGTTTTGAACAGTTACCATTGTTGTTAACTGTAGGTTCAAGGTATTCAAAGTGTGTGACATCTGCAGTGTCTTCATTGTTGATTGTAACTTGTGGTTGACCTCTAGCTCTGACTGTGGACATTTGTTCTGTTCATTGTCAGAACAAGAAGTCTTTTGACAAACAGGATTAATCATTATAATCCCTTGGCACTGTTTGAGAAAAGGACACTGTCATCTGCATATCTGAGTTCTGGAATTTTATTTCTACCAATTATGAATGTTGGATGTGTTTTTCATTGACAGATTATAATGAGTTGTTAATAAGTAACATAGAATGTAATGTATAACTGCAGGCAGAGATTGAGTTGCTGAAGTCCAGGAATGAGAAGCTGGAGAAGGAGAGGACCGAGCTGAAGACTCGATGTGATAAGTTGGAGAACCAGGTCAGTTTGTCACCATCATTGTCTACATCTGTACATGTCTGTTTCTTTACATCATTGTTTTGATTGGGACATTTGATTAAAACATGATCTCATTTATATTTAGATATGGAGACAATTGTGATAATTTTCTTCATCGTACTTCACGTTGATTTATCATGAACGATTGTATGTGTCTATCAGTCTAAATAATGATAGCTCTTTGTTTTTTCCTTTTATTGTGTTAGTTGGTGCTGTCTTCCAAAGCTTGCCTTTGATAGGATTTCATTGACATTATATTGATTGCATATATCATCTTTTGCTATCAAACAACATTTACAAAGTCATCCATTGTATCTGAAGTCATTCATGGATGTAGCGCTAAACAAATTAAAGAATTGTGTAGATTTGTGAGACGAGAGAGATTGGAGAACACTGACTGTTGGAGAAGGTTCTTAGAAAGGACATTAGAAAGAGGTGCTGGAAGGATTGGTAAGAATGGCATGGAAAATGAAATATATTGTTTTTCAAGGTTAGTGTGTGAAAGACTTAATAGCAAGTGAGTCATTTGCTCACACTTACTCATAGTTGAACTGAGATAGCATGGATTTGTGATGTGAACCTCGTCAGTAATGAACTTCCATATGGTTAGTCAGCCACCTGGTAGTATTACGATTTTGTGGCTTGTGTATCATTGTGAATCACTATGATTAACCATCACTTTCTCCTTTTAGCTAGCTGAGGTTACAGCAGACTTAGCAGAGGAGAACACAACATCTGTTGAGGCAGCTGACTTGCTTGAGGCAGAGACCGCAGACAGAATGAGGTTGGAGAAAGAACTTAGAGAACTTCAGGTATGTTACTGTTGACATTACCCAGTTAAATGACTTGTTTTACTTTTCTTGCAGCAGGAGTTATGTTGTCTATTGTAGCAGGAACTGTTTAGCCAGATATTTTAGCAGGTATTTGTTTGCCATATTCTTTACAGGAATTCTGTTTAGTTGTGTTAATTAGGAAATATGGTTCTTGTCCCATGTACTTTTCATAATCATTTAGTGAAATTGCACTGTTTCATCAAGCCTGTGGTTCAGTAATCCGACTTCGACAAGCATTTTTTTTTTTTGGGGGGGGGGGGGGGGGGGGTTTTGGCTTTCCCTAGCCTTCGACTGTCCCCAGTCTACCTCCAAGTCAGCAGGCTTGTGTCTCTCTTTGTCTAGTCCCAACCCCATGACCTTTCCAAAATGGGAAACCCTAACAGTAGCTGTGCTTAATCTGTGATTTATGTTTTCATTCTTGTTTTTTCTCAAAACTTATATACATGATAAGTTGCGTGTCCTTCACAGGATGTAACAGTCAACCCCTGCATTTTCGTTATTCGTGATTCCTGGGCAAATTTTACGTTCAGTAGTTTTTCTCCCTGGCGGGGTTCAATTCCCCGCCGGGGAGAAAAACTACTGAATGTAAAATATACATGATTTATTCAAAATTTCTTTAACTTGCTGCCAGCAACTTTCTGTATTCGCTTACCTCATCTACAAATTGTCCGTGCAGTTGATCTTCTAAGAAAAACAATTTCCACCTTGTTTAACTGGCTTCCTCAGCTTTGGTTGCAACTGAAGTGGTTCAGTTTGCGGTTTGATTCTTTTAATGGTCATTTGTATTTTTTCACTTTGACTACAATTGCTGTGCTTCACACCCACCTCATTGACAACATACCTTGTCATGGTACAAGACTATCTAGCATTTCCTCTGGGTGTTGATTGGCCAGAGCAGTCCTGAAGAATTGGTGTGATTCTCTTCTAATCTCAGTTGATTTTTATGGACCTTTGTTGTTTACTAATTGTTGCAGGATCTGGTATTTATTAAAGACTGGTCATAAATGATTCCTCCATTCATGATTTCTGAAATATCCTACATTGTGTTGATATCCATATGTACAAGATATTATTATCTCTTGAGTATCAACTTACTTTTACTTATCAGCAGATGTTGATTTGAATGTACATCTGCACTTCTAATAACTTTTAGCTTATGTAGAGATGATCTCATTTTCATGTGAAAATATACATGGTCAGTTTGATTTTTCTGTATTGTCGTCTGGATAACGCCGGTCTTCCTGGCGAAGGGGTTAAGGATGCTGTTTTTAATCCCATATACCCACGTACGAAACACAGCTGCGCGAGATTCGGCAGCGGATTACGTCGCATTGGTTTCTTACGGAAAGGTATGTGAGCCGGTCGTTCAGAAAGCAATGGCAAACTACTGAACGTAAAACTTGCGAAGACATCAACAACAGCTGAAAAATTATGGTGTTGACTGCAATGTCCTGTAAATAGGATATGCAACAACAACAAAAAGTTTGGATAACGCCGGCTCCATGGCGAACGATTATGGACGCAGTTTGTGATCCTGCATACCCATGCTCGAAACACAGCTGCGGTCGATTTGGTAGCAGACCACATTACGTTGGTTTTTTTACGAAATGGTATGAGTGCCGGTCATTCAGAAAGCAGTGGCAAACTACTAAATGTTAACTTGCCAATAGATCACAACAGCAAAAAAATGCAGGTGTTGATTGTGACGTCCTGTAAAGGATATACAACTAACTTTTTTCAGTCTGGATAACATACTTATATTCCTAATTTGTAAAACTTTTCTACAGCTGGCTTTGGTCCCAGCACTTTAGAATTTAGAGGTGAACGCCATATTTTGAAGCCAAACTTCAACTGGTCAGCTATAAGGAAGTCATTTTTTAAATAATGTTTTGAAATAATTTTATTATTGTCTTCAATCACATCTAGTGTGAATAATTTGCTGTCACTGAGATTTTACCTGTGGAGCGGCTGGCCGAGTGGCTAGGATGCCAGGTTCAATCCCTCGGTAAGGTGTGGGATTTTTTTCTGTTGGGGGCAGAAAGAAAATCCTAACCTGCACAATTCGTGGCGACTGCACTAGCCAGGCAGCCTTAATTCCTCAGGCTCAAAGACCCTTCTGCCATACACCGCAAGGTACTATATTGGCAGTAAATGACAGTTGACAGAGATTTTACCTTGTCCAGCATGTGGTTGGAAGCATACTTGTGTTTATTTGTTTCTGTTGATGACTTATTCCCATATGATTTCCCTATTTTCCAGAACAAATTCACTGCACTTAAACGCCAGAATGAGAAGCTACAGATGGAGGTCATGCAGACACGATTATGGCAGGCAGAGTCAGTGGACGATGAAGTGGAAGGAGAGAAAGAAGGTGCGAGCTCATAGCTATGCTTCATATTCACATCATAGTCAATTGACAACATACCAGACAATCTAGCATTTCTGCTGGATGCTAATTGGCTCCCACATTGTGAGAATAGCTGTGTGACTCTTGCAGGCTCACAGCTTGCACAGTTTGATGTTCCTCGCAGGCTTTATAACTGTAGAATTTATGGTTGATTCCATCTCTGTTAGTCACACTAGTGTAGCTTTTCAGGATTTCCTCAAAAGTGCAGAAGTGTGGTCTTGGCCAGTATAAAGGCTAACCCCTCTTCATTACTTACCACAGAGTTCATCTACTGATCTACTGTTAAAAAGTTGCAGCCCTGATGGTATAGTGGCTAGTGCACTTGCTTGTCAGACAGTGGTCCTGGTTCAATCCCCAGCAGAGGCAGGATTTATTTTTTCCTACCAGTATTGCTCTGGGATCAACCCAGCCAAAAAATATTTGTTCCAGATACTTTTCAGAATATTCTTGAAATTGTCCAGAAAGGAAAGGCTGCAAGGAGGTGAACCTATTACCTTACCTCATTATGCTGTAGAATATGTGAAGGCTGGTCACCTCATCATCCATTCAGCAGTAATTTGCCATGGTTTTACCTTGACTAAAGTTGTGTCCTTGTATCTCTTGTACCAAAGTTGGGAATACTTATTTTCCCTGTTTGTTTTGTCATGTTTAACACAATGTGTTTAGTGACTAGCCAAAGAGTTATTCTCTGATAACCTTAGTTTGATCATAACTTGATCTTCTTCATCATTTATAGTGTACATATTAAGTACTTGAAACATCTTTGCTAACATTTCCTAGAATGTTGTCTGCTAATTATATCTGTGACACACTTCAGAGATCCCTCTCATCTGCTGACTGTTGCCTTGAGTAGCTCTACATTTCTTCAACCGTAGTCCTTTTGTTTCATCTACCATTGTGTTGCTGCTATCCTGGAGCTGTGGCCTCTTGCTGCAATGAGTTCTTCTTTCTTTTCTTATTCTGTCCTTCATTTTCTTATGTTTTTTGGGGAGAATGGACCCTCAACCAACTTGTGCCAAGCCATCCTAGCTTTTGCTACCATGATATGCTGTTATGCTATGGAGGAAGGATTTGGTAGTCACTTTTTATGAACAAGACTAATTATAAATAATATTATATTTAATTATCTTCTTATATATAAAAAAGACTTGTGCGTATGTATCTTTGTCCGTATGTCCTTTATACGCTCGCGAACGGCCCATCCGATTGAGATGAAATTTTCTACACGCCTTCCTTTCATTCCAGAGATGCCAACTGTCGTATTTTTTTTTTCTTCTTCCTCCTCCTCCCTCCTCCCTCCTCCCCCTCCCAAAATACGTACGTCCAGGAAATGGTCTTCTACATAGACACTTCTCTCTGAGGTCCGCGATAACATCGGGAACGAGAACTTATATGACTACTTATATAAATTAAATGAGATGCTTCACACCAGGAGCTGGGCGATGTCGGGCCGGGTCAGACAGACAGACAGACAGACAGATAGTCGGTAACGGGAACGGGAACTTATATGACTACTTATATGAATTAAATGAGATGCTCCCCACCAGGGTCTGGGCGAAGCCGGGCAGGGTCAGCTAGTATTATTTATAAAAGACTTTTTGTGAACAAGACTAAATATATCCTGTTCTACATTTCTTGGTTGAAATTAGTATATATATATATATATATATATATATATATATATATATATATATATATATATATATATATATATATATATATATATATATATATATATTAAAAATCTCTTATTATTTCAAATATTGGATTGCTAAAGGGCTTTTTTCCCATGTCATTGGGCAGTGTATAATAGTCAATTTGTGCTCCATAATTTCTTCATAGGGATGTGCAGGGCTATTCTTTTGCTGTGTAGGTTATATTCTTGTCATTTCTGCTTTTTTATTTACAATTGTTCTCTAAATTACTGAAAATTATGTTTTACTTTTGTTGTAAAGTCCTATATAGAGACATTTTTATTCTTGTGATATTTTGCATACTAAGTTGTTACTTTGTTCCATGGAATGATGAAATAATATATTTGACAGATTGTGTCAGTCAACTAGGCACTTGAAAATGAAACATCATCTATTGCATATGTTGTGTTGAATCAACTAACCAACAATTGGCCATCTGGATCTATTGTCTGTGTCATGGTGGAGCTCATGGCAATGAAAGAGCCGACATGTCGGCTTTGAGATCACCTGTGAGGGAACCATCTGTGCTGGCTACAGAAGAACTCGGTGTTGAAGCTGTGAATGGTGGAGGACCTGGTTGGAGCTGCAGGAGATAGCAAAACCTAGACTGGGTTGGCATGAGTTGGTTGAGTCCCATGCTACCCCTTACAAAATAAGAAGAGGAAGGGCAGAAGGAGAGAAGAAAGAAAAACTTATTACAGCAAAAGGCCACAGCCTCCAGGATAGCAGCAACACAATAGTGGCTGAAACAAAAGGACTACGGTTGAAGAAATGTGGAGCTACTCAAGACAACAGTTGGCAGGAGCGAGGAATCTCTGAGGTGTCCTTAACTAGTGTGTGTCAGACATAACTAGCATACACACTGTTAAATTTCTGCTGGGAGACTGGACCCTTGTGGACTTGCTCCTAAAGCAGAGATGTTGATTCTCTAACAAAATATGTTGTGCAGTTTGGTTTGCTTTCTTCATTACCTTCTGTGCTGTTTTAGGCATTATCTTTGTACTATTGACATCTTAAGTATCTTTGTTTTTGATAATCTGTGAAGGAATTGACAGCAAAAGTATTTCTAAATCCTATAAATGTAATAGTAATTATGTTTTTTTATTAATTAGCCTCTTGTTGTTTGTCAAGCAGTGGTTTGTTTTTTCACACAGTACTGTTTCCAAATTTTGTTTGTAGATAATTCTGTTTACAAAGCAAGGTATGAGAGAGTTGCCAAAGAACTGCAGATCACCAAGAAACAACTACAACAACAGCATGAGGAGGAGATGGAGCAGGAGCTACAGTCAAGAAAGCTCATTGAGAGGCGGGTAAGACTCAATCTTTGTGCAAAGTTCATCACCTCTGTTTCTGATCTGTCTGCTCTGTTCAGTCTGGCTTATTAACAGTGCACATCAGACATGTTCAGAGTGTTTTGATCTTCTCCGTAATAAGTCCACCAGCATACAGCAAATCACTGTGCCAGCTTGCTGTTAATTTATGAGTCTGTGCATGTGGTTGGTATGTTAGTTCTTGTTCCTTGTAAGTAAACTGTGCAGTACCGTTTTTCCATACCTTTAGGAGTACTAGACAAATGATGCTAGTTTCATCTAGACCAGTCGTCACTTGATGGGTCATGGGGTCAATAGCACACCAGCTCCTTTGCTTCCCAGAACCCACTTTAGGCTGGGTTTACATGGGAGCCCAGGTACGTTTTTACACATCCCTCCTTAATAGGCATTTGAACACATGACCACCTGGCCAACAGGCAAGTCACAAGTCACTTAACTACATGGTTACCCTTGCTCCCTGAAGTGTGCATAAAATGACTTAGTTACCTTGTGTTGCTTGTGAATCATTTTGTAACTCTTGTGTGTTTGTGTATGAAGAGTGAGAAAGAGAGTTCTTCTTACACCTTCAGATGTCAACCTGAATCAATCCAAAGAAAGTAGCAGTCAACTTGAGCTTGTTGACATCTCCGTAAAGTGTGTCCTCAAATGGAGCGGATGTAGGCCAAAACAGTTTTGTCTGTTCTGCATATGTTCAACACTCCTGGAACAAATACCTCATGCATTGTCCGTGTTTAGTGTATCTGTAATATCCGTGACCAGCCTTCGTGTTGGCTGACCATTGCCTCTTCTACCAGAAGCCAGGCCGTCCATTACCTCAGGCACTGTAGTGTTTAGTGTGTCTGTAATATCTGTGACGAGCCTTCGTGTTGGCTGACCATTGCCTCTTCTACCTGAAGCCAGGCCGTCCATTACCTCAGGCACTGTAGTGTTTAGTGTGTCTGTAATATCCGTGACCAGCCTTCATGTTGGCTGATCATTGCCTCTTCTACCAGAAGCCAGGCCGTCCATTACCTCAGGCACTGTAGTGTATAGTGTTTCTGTAATATCCGTGACCAGCCTTCGTGTTGGCTGACCATTGCCTCTTCTACCGGAAGCCAGGCCGTCCATTACCTCAGGCACTGTAGTGTTTAGTGTGTCCACGGTATTTGTTTTGGGGACATAGTTTTTTCGATAACCAGAATGTGTTGGAAGTTAGTTCTTTTCTTGTTCCCAGCCACAGTATTCTGATAATTTTTTTCTGTAGCACATATAGTTGTAATTGTTGTATTAGGAGGTAGCGGTAAGGGACTACATTAGCAGTATACTTGTAATTATTGTATCAGGAGGAAGCGGGGTGAAGAGCGTACACTAGTAGTATAGATGTAATTGTTGTATTAGGGGGAGGCAGTGGAAGGGAGTACACTAGTGTCACAGTCCTAGATCTCTAGGGGATTGAAACTTGGGCTCATACAGGCAACAAACTCCGTTCAGATACAATCGAGCATCATTTATTTACATTTATATTACAGTACGCTGGCGAAGCGAGTTTTCACAAGCCAGCAATTAGCAAGTTGTGTATCACAGGAGTTTACAATGAACATGATTATCACAACAACTCTATCAGCTATCTAACATATGTATATGACCCCTAAAACACTTGGGTCTGAAACTATCAAGTCCCCTTAAGGTAAGCCCTGTTGCTTCCTCGATGTCCAGTCCGTGTCTGTCCTTCCACACGTGTCGCAATCCGACACGGGTGGTAACTCTCTCTGAGTTTCTCGTGGACCCCACAATCGGCGGGCCCCATCAGTGTCCACGTGGCTGTGGACACCCTGACCATTCCTTCGAGAAGGCTCTGGATTATTCGAGCCTTCGAGTGACTCGGTTCTTTCCCTTTAGCTGGAGTTCTATCCCTTCGCCAGTATCTCGTTCTTTTATGTTGGTACCGCCCTTAGGTGAGGCTGTGACAGGAGTCCCCCTCCCCCTGCTTTGATGGGTTATTCTATGGTAATTAGTTCTGTACTAATTCTGTCACAGTATCACATAAAGTCGGTGTTTGTAGTTTGGTGGATAGTAACTTGGCAACTTACATATCTGCATCGCCAACTCATGTATTCTCCCATACACCACTTTAAGATGATTGCTGAAGAGGTCTCTCTCTTCTGTGTTCTTAAACATGCTTATCTGACCGAAGTACCGTGACGTTTCCCAGTTGTTTTTACAACCGCGCCCTTCTCAAGTATCCATATGATACCAAGATATTAAAACTCTGTGTGAGAGAGTTTTAACAAGACAAATGTCTTGGCTATTTAAGTACACCTGCAAATCTTATCCTGTGTGTGTATTTCGATACATTTTTACTTCCGTATGTTGTATAATGCTGGATATGTAGTTATGCTGTTGTTTTATCACATCTGACTACGTGTTCCTGTTGGCTTGTTTGTGTATTGAATGATATGTTGCTGTTTCTAATAAAGTGACTGTATTTTAATTGTTAGTGTTCAGTTTTGAGTTTGTATAACGTGTGTGCTCACTGTGTGGTTTATCTCCAAGCGTCACGAGTTGGGATATCCTTTGTCATGAATTACCCCAATGTGTGTAATGCATGATCGGGGCATTCCAAACAGTGGCGCTTAGATGTAATGTTTTAAACATGTATCAACAATTTAGACAGGTAATACATTTTTACATGAAGACGCAGACAAATTAAAATAAATACGTTTTGCATACAATTTGTCCGCTCAGTATATCGCTCTCTCATTTAATTCATTCACTCTGTCATTCATCCGTCTTTCATACAAAATAGTATTTTGTTAAAATATATAGTTAAAGTTGAGGTAAGTGTTATTGCCCTTAGAAAAATGGATTAGGCGATATGTTCCCTTTAAGGTAACAAGTAATTTTTGTACGTGTAATCAAAAAATGGTTTATAATTTAAATAGAAAAAATTGTATAGGAAAAATATTTCACCTATGAGTGGAAATACCTGTAATATTATGGTAGAAAATCTACAAGTTATAGGTTGACATATTTTATATACATAATAATTAAATACAAGTGTAATACATATTACCTAATAGTAACTTAATTAACTAACTAACTAACTCCAACGACGATGTGTGTTGTCCTCCTGTTGTCCGTGTGTCGTGCCATCAATGTTAACAGTTAATATAGCTGTCCCTTGCATGTTGTAATCGACATAGTTCTATTCCGGCTGTTTGCGAAGTGTCTTAGCAATAGCGAGTTTGCAGTGTTCTTAATCTTTACAGATGACTGTCAGTTCACTGGTTGAAATCATTTCACAGATATTATATATCGCTCGGATTGTTTTTAACGCCGTGGCAATTGGTAATATAGGGTTCTCAAAGTTTCATGTTCGTGGGTGTTATACGTAACCTATTCATTTGGGCGTTGATACTTCTGAATGAAAGTTCTTTAGTAGGTGTAGAGGTACACTGTTCTATGCAACAGACTAAAATATCACAGCTTCTTGTATGGCAAATAATTAATGTGCCTAGTGTTCGTCTGCTGGTGCATTAGTTTGCCGTGATAAAAAGTCAGCAATAATGTTATCAGTGCCCTTGATATGGCGGATTTCAAAGTCGAAATCCTGGAGAAGAAGACACCATCTTTCCAAACGATGGTTCTTTGGAACACCTTGCTTAAGTACCAGCAGTGGCGAACTATCGGTTAAAACAACAAAATGCGAACCTAAGAGGAACTTAGATAATCGACGCATACAAAAAAGTAGACTTAATGCCTCCAACTCAACTGTGGAGTAATGGATCTCTGCCTTTTTCAGCTTGCGGCTGACGTAGAGTATCGGATGTCTCGTGCCTTGATATTCTTGCATCAGGCACCCTTCAATTGCGATAGCACTCGAATCTGTGGTTAGAATAAAGGGTATATCTATGTTTGGTAATCTTAATACTGGTGGGTTAGAAAAAATTGATTTCAATTTGCACATTGCATCCTCTAAGCGGATACTCTTACAAAACTTTTCTGGATGATCTTTTGTCAACAGATTAGAAAAAACTGATGTGAGTTCTGCCCAGTTTGGTATAAACTTGGCATAATAGTTTATGAGACCTAATAAGCTTCTAACCTGTTTCTTTGTAGTTGGAACTTCTAGGTTGAGAATTTTTGATACGATTTTATCATCTGTCAATAGTTTGCCTTCGGAAATCCTATGACCTAGAAAGTCTATCTCTTTATAGCCTATTTCAACCTTGGAAGGTTTGATAGTAAGTCCAAAAAGAAAGATTTGGTTAAAGACTTGTTGGAGAGTAAGTAAGTGAGAAGTCATGTTTGAAGAATGGATACATATATCATCAATATAAGATTGCACGTCCTTGATGCCGTGTAATAGCAGTCTAGTTAACCTGACAAATGTGGCGGGAGCGTTCTTGAGACCAAACGGAAGATATCTCCATTCGTACAGCCCAAGGGGTGTAGCGAATGCTGTTATATGCCTTGAAGAGGCATCTAGTGGTACTTGCCAGTAACCTTTAGCTAAATCAAGCTTAGAAAATAAAGATGATTGAGACATATTTAAAATGAGGTCTTCACAGCTGTTCATTTGCTCAGCATCTGTCGTGGTTATTGTGTTTAATTTTCTATAGTCTATGCACAAACGAATGGTTTTGTCCTTCTTTTTCACCAGGACAATTGGCGAAGAATACTGAGACACAGATTTCTGTATTATTCTATTTTTCTCTAAGTCCAAAATTTCTTTATCTAAATTTGCTCTATAATGTAAAGGAATCGAATATGGTCTACATTTGATCGGTGTTAGATCTGTCAACACGATTGAGTGTGTTATTTTGTCAGTCCGTCCAGGTTTGTTTGAGAAGATAGTTCTATAGTCGTTCAAAAGAGACAAAATGTCTTGTCGCTGCTGTTGTGTCAAGGTGTCAGAGATTTGTATGTCATTCATAGTACTGTCGTCGTTCATAATTGGTACTGGAATTTCTGTATTGTCTGAGTCCGTCTGATTTATTACTGACGCTACTGTTTGTAAATTGTCTTCAATGTCATTGTCGTCGTCGTCGAGACTAATAGTTGTCAATGTGTCGTTAAATTGGTCGTAATTGTCGTTATCCCATCTTGTCGGTACTGTGAGTATGTTTTCGTCATCTTCGTTGTCACAAGAATGAGTCGTTAACGATGCTTCGTTTGTCGGGGTGTCATTCCGTCGAGTAATTGCCGTTTTGTTTCTGTTGTCATTCTTGTCAGTCTGGTTATTGTCATCTGTTATCTGCGTCTGCTTGTTCGTGTCAATGTCATTTCTAGAATAGTATGGTTTTAAGATATTTACATGGAATATTTTCAACTTTCCATTCAAAGAAATTTCGTAGTCAACTTCCGAAATTCTTCTCACAACTTTAAATGGTCCCTGCCAAGAGGTTGATAGTAAATCTCTCTTGTCAGGTAGTAATAGTAAAATATCTTGATTTGGTTGTAATACAATCGTTTTTGCCCCTTTGTTGGCGTACTGCCTGTACCTAAAACCTTTCTCCTGTAATGATGTTCTGGCCAGTATACATGATCTAATGATTTTGTCTCTGGTGTCAGTGACCAAATCATAGGTGGAAACTGGTAATTGGGTGTTTACGGGTTGTGATATTATATCTTTGTAAATAGTGAGAGGTCCTCTTGGGTTCGCTCCATATATCAATTCAAACGGAGAGAACCCCATACTTGATTGTGGGACTTCTCTGTATGTGAACAGCACCGTTCGGAGAAGTATATCCCAATCGGCTGGATTTTCAGTTGTCACCTTGGATAACATATGTTTTAGGTCCCCATTTAGTTTTTCGCATATTCCATTCGCGGCCGGTCGATAGGGACTCGTAAAACATTGTTTTATGCCTAGTAACTTAGTTACCGATTGGGTGGCATTAGATATGAATTGTGTTCCTCTATCTGATATTATCTTCTCCGGAAAGCCAAAACGGGAGAATAACTGCAATAATACGTCCGTCACATCCTTAGAGGAGATAGATTTTAATGGAATCATTTCTGCCCATATTGAACATAAATCAACAAGTGTAAAAATGTATCTATTTCCTTTGTTTGAGATGTGGTTCAAAGGACCTACTAAATCAACCGCTACGATTTGAAATGGTCTCGAGGCAGTTGTGGTTGATTGAATTTCTGCCGTAGGGTTTTTCCCCTTTTTGATCAGTTTCTGACAGGTATCACATGATTTACAATGGGTTTTTATGTCTTGGCAAAATTTAGGCCAATAAAATTGGCTCAGGACTCTGGCCCTGGTTTTTTCGTAACCCATATGACCTCCGAAAGGTGAGTCATGGGCTATATGTAGCACTTTTTCACGATGTGCCTGAGGTAAAACCACTTGCTGTATCGTGGTTTGGTCTCTGGTGTATAATCTCGTTAGAACATTATTATTTAGTCTAAATGTCCAAGAAGCGTTTTTGGTTAATTTTGGCTTTAATCCTACTAGCCGAAAATATTGCGAAAGAGTTGGATCTGCTTTTTGTTCTTCTATAAACTCGGTGGTGGTAATATTAGGTGAGATGATTTGTAGTGCCTCCTGAAGTTGGTCAGTGTGGGTTTTGTGTGTCGTTTGTCTTGTTACTATATTAGTGTGTTGTGTGTGTTGTTGCACATTTACAGGCTCAATAATTTGTGGATCGATGGCGTCCTCAGTTCGAGGTATTAATCTGATGGTATCTTTGAAAGATTTGACCGCCCCTGTATTCTGCACCTCTGTGACTTCATTTCGAATCACGTCATCGGTTGTCTCCCTTGTGCTTTTGGCAGTTTGAGACAAGCACGCGTGGTTTTTCACTTTGGAATCGTTGTTTGGTTTTTGGACACAGTTTTTCTGTTCCCATTGTCTGATTTCCTTTTCAGAGCAAGATCTTATGTTGGGAAGATTCCCAAGGATGATTTCAGCGGCAGGATTTTCTAGTACTGCGCATAGCACTTGTCCTGATATAAAAGGTGTCCGAATTTCGGCAAGTGCTAGGGGGTATCTTTCGATCGTGCCTGCGAATGTGCGACACGTTACGTATTTGTGTGTGTAGTCTTTGTCACTAACTAATGTTCTCTTAATTCCACAAAGAGTCGCTCCGGAATCTCGTATTAATGTACATTGTTTGTTATTAACAAAACCTGTTGCATAATTTAACTTGCCTGTTGGTGTTAAGGCTGCGTTGGCCATTTCGTTAGCAACTGGGATTGTGTGGCCACATAACAAAGTTGTATCAAGCTGAAATTTACTACAGGTGTTACATTTGTTATCAGTGATGGTGTCAATGATTTGTACTGCATTGCCTAACTCACTCGAACTTTCATTCTGGATGGCGCATTCGTTCTGTTGTTCAATTTCTTCATCTGAGGATGTGTCTATTAATGCGGCATTGGTCTGCTTCATCATCTTTCTCCCATCACAAACTGATGAAAAATGCCCATAGCTCGAACAAAAAAAACATTTAACCGCTCTCTGATATGCGTTCCTTTTGTTCTTTTGTTTTTCCACTACCATTTGGAGATGATGTGGATAATTTGGTGATTTGTCGCACATCGCGTACTCTTCGTGTGTCAGATGACAATACTGACATTTGACTGGTTTTGTGAACTTAGAGCGTTGTTTGAACTTATTTTCATTTGGTTTTGAATATTTGGTGTTTGTAACTGCTGCTGTTTCATTTTGGCTCATGTTTAACTGGAAAATATTGCGGTTCGCTGTAAAATATGCGCTCCCCTTAGTTTCTATTTCTTGGATAGTTTTACAATCCATTTGCCTCAAAAATTTAGAAAAAGGTGTTGGAATTGTGCTAATAATTTTGTCAATTATAATTAGCTCTTTCAGTTTATCATGGTTGTTATTTGTTTTTGCTGAGGTTATCCATTTTGTACAAATATCCTGAACTGTAGACACGTAGTCAATGAAAGTTTGATTAGGTAGAGGGGCTAATTTTGAGAACTGAAGTTGATAGCCTGCTGTATCTAGTGAGAAATGTTGGAGTATTCTTTGCTTTAAATAATCATAATCTTTCCTCATATCTTATGGAACTGTCTCTATCACTTTTAAGGGCTCTAATGCTAAATTTCTCATCAGAATAAATGACCAGTCGACTTTTGCGACCTTATGGTAAGTCATCAAACACTCGAAGTTCTCTAAGTATGCGCTTATAGAATCTCCTGAACAAAACGCTTTGACAAGGCCTTAATATTTGTTGTATTTTTGTTCATCTTCTTTACTTATAATTTTGTTTACTGACATTTCTAAGTTGGAGTCAATTTCCATTTGTTTTAATTGTATCTGTGTCTCTGCATTTAATTGGGCTTGTTTGGTCGCGGCCTCAAGCTCCAGTTTCTTCTCTTCCATTTGCATCTGCATCTTTTTCTCTTCAGCCTCAATTTGCATCTGTATCTTTTTCTCTTCTCTTTCTGCTTGCATCTTTTTCTCTTCTGCCTCAATTTGCATCTGTATCTTTTTCTCTTCTCTTTCTGCTTGCATCTTTTTCTCTTCTCTTTCCGTTGCTCTTTCTTCTCGTGCAATATTTTCTGAATGTGTCTTTTGTGCCCATTCTGAAAGTTTTTCTTCTTTATATCCTAACCTAATACCTAATTCAATGCACTGTTCTAATGTTGACATCTTGTATTTTAGTTATTGTTTACTTTCTTGAAATTAAATCCCTTTGAAATTAGTTTGGGTGTACAAAAGTTGGTTATCTCCCTTAATGTTTACATTCAAATTTATATGAGAAGATTTACTTGGTTACAAGATTAGCATATACATAACAATCAATACAAAGAAAAATGTTACAATGAATGAGGGTGAGTATCGCTTAGGGATGTAATGAGCATGAAATGAAACTCATCTTATTTTCCCTGAGCTCTCGACTGTAGTCTTGTTTTCTCGCCACTGCTGGAGGACAGGTTACATACACGATATTTCGCGGAACAATCTGATGTTGGAATAAAAAAAAATTAGTAACTGTCACTGTAATTGTCACAGTCATGTCAAATTTCATAAACATTATCATCAGTTCAAATATTTTTGTAGAGGGACTATAATCGCTCATTCACAGATAGCTGCAAAGTTTTTAACTTTGTCATGTATTAAAGTTGATATATATCTTTTTTACTTGGCAAACCCAAGAGCTGTTTGAAAAGTAAAGCTTGTGTATGCCAAAACCGGCGCTTGCCCCCAAATAGCCTGTCACAGTCCTAGATCTCTAGGGGATTGAAACTCGGGCTTATACAGGCAACAAACTCCGTTCAGATACAATCGAGCATCATTTATTTACATTTATATTACAGTACGCTGGCGAAGCGAGTTTTCACAAGCCAGCAATTAGCAAGTTGCGTATCACAGGAGTTTACAATGAACATGATTATCACAACAACTCTATCAGCTATCTAACATATGTATAAGACCCCTTAAACACTTGGGTCTGAAACTATCAAGTCCCCTTAAGGTAAGCCCTGTTGCTTCCTCGATGTCCAGTCCATGTCTGTCCTTCCACACGTGTCGCAATCCGACACGGGTGGTAACTCTCTCTGAGTTTCTCGTGGACCCCGCAATCGGCGGGCCCCATCAGTGTCCACGTGGCTGTGGACACCCTGACCGTTCCTTCGAGAAGGCTCTGGATTATTCGAGCCTTCGAGTGACTCGGTTCTTTCCCTTTAGCTGGAGTTCTATCCCTTCGCCAGTATCTCGTTCTTTTATGTTGGTACCGCCCTTAGGTGAGGCTGTGACAACTAGTAAGTGGCACTTCACCGTCTTTACAGATGAAAGTATGTGCATTGGAACTATAACTAGAATTCCATCGCACAATGCCTGGGCATGGATTCTGAGAAAATGTGTTGCCCATGCAGTATGATCCCTCTCTCGGCCTTGCCTTGTTTTCTCCAGAGCAAGGATAACCAGTATCTGGAACAATGTAGGCTGCAGATGCTGCCGACTCAGCATCAAACCTCCAAGAACAGGAGGTGAGTAGCGGCCAGGCCCTCACATCTGGAGGATTTGACTTGGAGACGTTCAGCCATATCCCTCAGCTGAGTGCCTAAAATCAAGTGTCTGGTTACTCCTGCCTTTTACCTGCACTTGGTTGAATTTCTTCACTTTGACATTCAGAGAACTGGGGCAGAAATGCGACGGCCATCACCCGGTGTTGACGCAATGTGATTTCTACCCAATACACTAGTAATATAGATGTAATTGTTGTATTAGGAGGAGGTGATGGAAAGGAGTACAATAGTAGTATAATTGTAATTGTTGTATTAAGAGGAGGCGGGGGAAGGATGTACAATAGTAGTATAGTTGTAATTGTTGTATTATGAGGAGGCGGGGGAAGGATGTACAATAGTAGTATAGTTGTAATTGTTGTATTATGAGGAGGCAGGGGAAGGATGTACAATAGTAGTATAGTTGTAATTGTTGTATTATGAGGAGGTGGAGGAAGGATGTACAATAGTAGTATAGTTGTAATTGTTGTATTATGAGGAGGCAGGGGAAGGATGTACAATAGTAGTATAGTTGTAATTGTTGTATTATGAGGAGGCGGGGGAAGGGAGTACAATAGTAGTATATTTGTAATTGTTGTATTATGAGGAGGTGGAGGAAGGATGTACAATAGTAGTATAGTTGTAATTGTTGTATTATGAGGAGGCGGGGGAAGGGAGTACAATAGTAGTATAGTTGTTTTCTTCTTCTTCTTTCGTTCGCTTGAAATATGTCTATATCTGCAATGTCGTCTCTTGCATGAATTGAACTGTTTTTTTCAGTTCACACAGTGGTCCATAGAGTTTATCTTCCACCGTCGTCTCTCTAGGCCAGAAGGTTTGCCTAGATATGTTATATTTTGGGCAGTCTTGGAGTATGTGCTCTGCTGTCTGCGACGCCAATCCACATGTGCACATGGCTGTTTCACCAATCTTGAATTTTGTATACATGTGGTTGCGTAATCTATTGTGTCCTGTTCTGAGGCGCAGAATAATGACTTGTTCTGGTCTGTCCATAATGTGGTAGTCATCTTGAGCAGGTTTTGGTGGCTTTCTGACTGATTTGATCATTCTTTTCTTTTGGTGGTATGTAACGGGCACATCAGGCTGTTCCTCTTTGGCTCCTTCCTTAGCCAATTGATCAGCTCTGTCGTTTCCGGGTACTCCACAGTGGGATGGTATCCACTGTATGGTGACTTTATGCTGACTGCTAAGTTCAGAAAGTAGTGTCCTTAGTACTGGCAATTTCCCAGAGAGGAGCGCCTCGAGTACTGATTTTGCATCTGTTAGTAGCACCACAGGTTGTGTACCATTGCTGTTATTTAGTAATTTCTCTGTTGCTATCTTGATTGCCTCAATTTCGGCATCATAGTTATGGCAGTACTTTCCTGTCGGTACTCTGGCTGTGTCCCTAGTATTATTTGGGTATTCTATGTACACTCCCGCTCCTCCATTTCGAACAGCATTTTGTGCTGACCCATCTGTGTAGACTCGGATCCAGAGGTCCTGTGGGTATTCTTCATCAAGGAAGCTGAGAGTGGCTGTTCTGCGCTGCACACTGTTCTGTTCTTCCTTGTCAAATATTCCTCTCACTTTTGTCTGGATTTGTAATGATAGTCTATGCTCATCTTTCCATGGAGTTCGCTCTGGAATAGTTGTTAGGGGGATACCAACTGTGGGCAGATCAGTGGTTTCTCTGCAGAGTCGTTTGGCCTGGTGGATAAAACTACTTCTTTTCAACCGCCCCATAGCTAGGTTTTCAAATCTGTTCTTCATAGGGTGGCCTGGCAAGCTGAGGAACTTTTCTGCTTGTATTAGCGTTTTCGTATCTCTGCGCTCACTCAGTGCCTGTGTCCTCCCCATCTTCTCCATTTCCACTATAGGGGTTGATCTCATCCCTCCTGTGGTGACTCTAAGTGCTTGATTTTGCACCTTGTCCAGCTCTTGTAGTGTGGTATTTGATGCTGAACACCACGCAGTTGACCCATATTCCAGGTGTGGTCGTATGCTCTGTTGGTAAACTTTGCTAAGTATTTTCGTACTGGCTCCCCATGTGGTTCCACTTAGCTTTCTCAGGATGGCTATTTTCCTTCTGGCTTTTGCTACTGCTTTGTTGATGTGCTTTCTCCATGTCAGCTTGCCATCAAATGTTACTCCAAGGTATGTTGGTTCTTTATCTTCTCTTAGGGGTGTTCCATTTATCTGGATGATCCCTGCCTTTTGTTTTGGAGAGAGGGTAAATAGGGTGGTGCTGCACTTGTCAGTGTTTATGCTGACACACCATCTATTTGCCCATGCAGCAAATGTATCTACAGCTCTTTGTAGCAATCTGGTGGCCACTGATGCATATTCATTTGTGCTCCATAGAACCAGGTCATCGGCGTACATTGCCGCTTTAATTCCATGCGGTAGGTGAGCAACAAGATCATTGATGAAGATTAGAAAAAGTGTGGGGGACAAGACTCCGCCCTGGGGGACACCGTGACGCAGTAGTACTTTCTTGCTCTTGAGTCCGTCTATCTGTACTCGGGCTCTTCTGTTGTGCAAGTATGCTTTCACCCATTTGTACATTCTTCCATTGACTTTGCAGTTTCTCAGTTTCTTCATCAGACCTTCTTTCCAGACTTTGTCAAAGGCTTTCTTCAGATCTATCCATGCCGCAAGCACCAGCTTCTTCTCTTGGAATGCATCCTCAATTTCTTGAGAGAGGTAGGTTGTCTGATCTTCCGTAGAGTAGCACTGCCTAAAGCCAGCCTGCTGTGGCACAAGGATGTTTTTACTTTCAATGTACCACTGCAGTCTGTGATTGATGATGCGCTCCAGTGTTTTGCAGAGACAGCTGGTGAGGCTAATTGGTCTGTAGCTAGAGGCAATGGAACCATCTTTCCCTGATTTTAGGAGGGGTATCATGATTGCTTCTCTCCAGGCTTGTGGAACACTGCCTAAGGTCCAGCTGTTATTGAAGATCTGCAACAGCTTTGTTTTGGCCTCTGTTCCTAGGTTCCTGATCATTTCATTGGAGATACCATCAGCTCCTGGTGACTTTCTCATTTTCAGTTTTGATATGGCTAGCTCCAGTTCGCTGATTGTGATGGGTGCCTCCAGAACCTCATGTACTATTTCCTTCTGTCCTGTATGTTGTCGTTTCTCTCGAATCTCTTGTTGATTCTCTGGACTAATTTTGATATTGCTATCTTGTGCGAACGAGTCCGCAAAATGGTCAGCTGCTTGCTTTCTTGTTAAGATTTTTCCATCTTTATGTAGTGCAATTTTTGGGTTTCTCCCTGTGCCCTCGTCATTAAGCTGTTTTATTAGCTTCCACAATTTCCTTGTGTCTCTTTCAAAGTTCAGAGACTCCGTTTTCTCCTGCCAGCTTTTCCGTCTAGCCTGCAGCTTGGCCCTTTGAAATTTGGCTTTTGCATGCTGGAATTTGTTGTGGTGCTCTTGGCTGGGTGTGGCCTCTGCTTGCTTTCTACACACTTCAACATCATTATGCAACTGTTCCAGTTCACTACTCCAGTAGGGTTTATATTGTTTACGGGCTCCTCTTGGTACTGTTTCTCGCGCTGCCTGTAGTATGCATTTCCCAAACTCTTCAACTGCTTTATTTATGTCTTTCTCAGTGTTCAGGTTTCTAACCAGTATGCTGGTGCGATACTTGTACATTGCCCAGTCTGCTTTCTTGTAGTTCCACCTCGAGAGGGTGCTGCTTTCACTTACAAGCTCATTTTCTACGGTTAGAAAGACTGGCAGATGGTCACTGCCACCAAGTTGTTTCCCAACAGTTCGTTTAATGTTCCACTCCAGGTCTGGTGAATGAAAAGCCAGGTCAGGTGTAGTTGAAGAGTGCCATGATCTCGAGTAGAAAGTATGTGGGTCGGACGGCTTGTTAATCAACATGAATCTATTCTCATCTTGCCAGTCTTCCAGTCTCTCTCCTCTCTGGTCCATGTGATCATAGCCCCAGCTCTGCGAGTGGCTGTTGAAATCGCCACACACAATCATTTTTTCTTTTAGTGGTAGAGTGTCCAGTGCCTGTGGGCGGTCACTTGGACAGTAGTAATTGATCAGATGTAGATCTGTATTACCTGTCTTAAGTTTAAGTGTCTGATACTCAGCCCCTTCCATGTAGACTTTGATTTGGGAAGCCATGATGTTATTTCTTACAAGGGTCAGTATCCCACCTTTTCGCCTGTTCTTTCGGTCAGATCGGTAACACTGGTAGCCTCTGATTTTGAAGGCTATATTTTCATTGAGGTGAGTTTCTTGCAAGCAACATATGCTTACTTTCTCTTTGTCCAGGATGTTTTCTAATTCAACTTTTTTGTTGCTGACTCCCTCTGCATTCCAGTGCATTATTTTAAGTCTTAGTTTAGTATGGCCAGTCGTCCTATTCTCATGTCCCCTGGCTCCACAGGACATCTGAGAAGGACCTCCAGTAGTTGGGGTTGGACCCTTTCGAGACATAGGGCCCGGCACTGCACCTGCCTGGGGGTCCAAAGCAGGGCGAGCACCATAACGATTAGCAGTAGTCGACATATTCCATTTTGCGTGATTGCGTGGCATCCTGATTTCTGTGGTGCGCCTCTTGGCTGGTTGCCTCCGTCTTCAGCACCTTTCTTTGCTAGAGCAGACTGTGGTCTCACTCGAGTGTAGATGTGTACGCGCGCACACACCTGTCTGCGCATGCATGTACGTGCATACACATCTAGAGCATACTGGTTATTTTCCGGCGCCAGAGACTCGCCGTCGCCCCTTCTCCTGTTAGTTTAAACAGGCCCGCCACGTGAAGGCCAGGAGTTGGACTTTTGCTGCATAGGTTATGTATTCACGAGCCATTGAGGTATTTGAGCAATGTTGGGCGCTCACCCCAACACCGCGCCTCGGCTACATACAGCAACATTTGGAACCCAGTATAGTTGTAATTGTTGTATTATGAGGAGGTGGAGGAAGTGTGTACACTAGCAATATGATTGTGTTCTAAATAACAACCGCTTCCTTATCCTCAGTTGCACGATGCTGTAGCAGAAGCAGAAGAGCAAAGAAGACAGGTGCAAGTAGCAAAGAAGAAAGTTCAAAGGTTAACAGCAGAAATGCAGGACCTCAAGTTGCACCTTGAGGAGCAGATGTCACGCAACAATGAGCTGGAAAGGAAACAGCGAAGGTTCGTCTTTCATCCTCTTTAAGCTCTTAAGTCTACTCTGTTTTAATTGTTTAAATACACTCCTTTCACCAATCATAATTTGTGTATATTTCATGTAGTTCCACTCAGGGCATTATCATCCATTGGCAGTGAAATAACTAAAACCTACCTGTGGAGGAAACATGATCAGCCCAGACCTAGTCCCAGGCTGTCTGTGTTGTGCTGAATCGTGACCTGGTTGCATCCTAATATGCTTCTTCTCAGGTGTGAAGCTCCAGTACCGGATATAATGATGTTTGTGTACATGGACTGGTGTAGCTGTGGTTGTGTGGTGGCATTTATGTAACAGGACTTGTGTACCTTGGCTAGTCCAGCAGAACTTTAACTGTGAAAGTGCAGGACCATTTTCAGCACTTTCAGGGATATTGAGTATATGATACTAGCCCCACATTGTTATAGACCAATCAGCACTTGATGGGTGATGTAGCCACTATCATGCCTGCCCCCTTTACTTCCCTGAATATTTCCTGGTACCTTTTATCAGGCTTGGCCTAAAAAAAAATATCACTGCCTTTTTGGGGATTTGAATGCTCAGTCACCAGACCTGTACTGCACTACACACTCCATTTACCTGCGGTCTGTTTATACAACAACCTTCTTGATTTTCCAACCGTTGAAGACAGAATACAAGTTTGCGGAGCACGCGCCTACCTCAGAGTTAACGCAAACACACAACATCCACTGCATAGTGAAATTATGAAGGTGAAGGGCAGCAGGTTAAAAAGAGGACGGTCGTGGATGGGTCAAGCTGAAGACATTCTTCAACAGGTGTGTTTACTTGAGGACTTAGAACCTGGCGAGGAGTGGGTACAAGTGCCAACAGATTTCTGCACATCCTTTTCAATTTGCATCCAACTAGATAGAAAATGCAGACAAGAAAACCCGGCTGCTGTGGAGGCTGAAGTACAAGCGTTGATTTCCGAGAATTCGCTAGACGGTGATGCTGTCATCTACACAGATGGGTCGGTCGTCCAACATGTGAGAATCTCATGGGCCTTTACAGCTCAGGCCGGAGGGAGAATTGTGAAGGAGGACTCTGGTGCTTTCACTGAAACTACAAGTAGCCTGACTATGGAAGTCATGGCAGTAAGTAAGGCAATAACATGGCTCGAGACACAGACATTCACTAGGGCATGTTTCCTTAGTGACTCAATGAACATGATCAAGAAGATAGAGGTGGGGTGGATCCGAAGAGAATGGTTGCTGTCTCTGGGGTGGTCTCGGCTGGCAAAGATTAGTTTCATCTTCGTGCCAGGGCATGCAGGAGTACAAGGAAATGAGCGGGCTGACAAACTCGCAGGTGAGGCTACGATGGAGGGTGGACCCGCCATGAACCAGGCTGACATTCTGAATGCTCTACGAGAAGTAAGACTTTTGCGTGAACCAAGTGATGACTGTGAATCTACAACCATGGCCAGACTGCGAGAACAGGAAATTAAAAGAGGAGTGGCCAAACAAGAACACTACGCAGGAAGCCAAAGAAGATTGATAAACCAACACAGAACTGGTGTCGTTAGCCGCTACACGCTGCAGGATTTGCTGAGGAGGGGATCCAAGCACTTATGGACTGAATGGTTCGATGTGTAATGAGGATGATCTGTTGACTAACTAACTAACTAACTATGAATCAACTTGCACTGTTCTAATGTTATTGTCTTGATAGCTGAAAGTTAACTAGTATCTGGTGAAGATGATTGACACAGTGAATACATGACAAGAACAATGAACATTCTTCAGACACTTAATTGTGAGTGGGAATTGTGAAGTCAGTGTATTTGACGTGTTTGATGAAAAATACTTTTTTTTAAGTGATAGTAGTAAAATGTTTGACAATCAAAATTAAAACATGTTCTAGTGGCATAGTGCCGGCTCCATGGTGAAGGGGTTATGGACACAGTTCATAATATCACATACCTGTGTTCGAAACACAGCTGTGGGCGATTTGGCAGCAGACCGCCTGACGTTGGTTTTTTATAAAATGGTATGGGAGCTGATCGTTCAGAAAGCAATGGCAAACTACTAAACGTAAACTTGCCCATGAATCACGAACAGCCAAAAATGCTGGGGTTGACTGCTACGTCCTGTGAAGGATATGCAACTAACTTCAGTGGCATAGTGGTTAGTGCGCCCATTTGCAAAGACAGAGTCTGGATTCCATCCCCAGCAGAGGCAAGATTACTGTTTCCTACCATTATGGCTCATAAAAATGGGAGCAGCGGTAGTGTAGTGGCTAGACACTCACCTGCTGGCCTGACTCAGTCCACCGCTGAGTGGATTAGGAGTTTTTAAAATGGGCCTGGGTTTCCAGGTTGCCCCAGGATCAAACGGTTCATCCAGCTGTGCATACTACGGATACTTGCTTTGAAATTTGAAGCCTTGAAACATACAGTCCAGACATGGCGTCATCAGGATTGTTTGGAGCCTTGAAACATACAGTCCAGACATGGCGTCATCAGGATTGTTTGGAGCCTTGAAACATACAGTCCAGACATGGCGTCATCAGGCTTGTTTGGAGCCTTGAAACATACAGTCCAGACATGGCGTCATCAGGATTGTTTGGAGCCTTGAAACATACAGTCCAGACATGGCGTCATCAGGATTGTTTGGAGCCTTGAAACATACAGTCCAGACATGGCGTCATCAGGCTTGTTTGGAGCCTTGAAACATACAGCCCAGACTTGGCTTCATCAGGATTGTTTGGAGCCTTGAAACATACAGTCCAGACTTGGCTTCATCAGGATTGTTTGGAGCCTTGAAACATACAGTCCAGACTTGGCTTCATCAGGCATGTTTGGAGCCTTGAAACATACAGTCCAGACTTGGCTTCATCAGGCTTGTTTGGAGCCTTGAAACATACAGTCCAGACTAGGCTTCATCAGGCATGTTTGGAGCCTTGAAACATACAGTCCAGACTTGGCTTCATCAGGCATGTTTGGAGCCTTGAAACATACAGTCCAGACTTGGCTTCATCAGGATTGTTTGGAGCCTTGAAACATACAGTCCAGACTTGGCTTCATCAGGATTGTTTGGAGCCTTGAAACATAACAGTCCAGACTTGGCTTCATCAGGCTTGTTTGAAGCCTTGAAACATAACAGTCCAGACTTGGCTTCATCAGGCTTGTTTGAAGCCTTGAAACATACAGTCCAGACTTGGCTTCATCAAGATTGTTTGGAGCCTTGAAACATACAGTCCAGACTTGGCTTCATCAGGCATGTTTGGAGCCTTGAAACATACAGTCCAGACTTGGCTTCATCAGGATTGTTTGGAGCCTTGAAACATACAGTCCAGACTTGGCTTCATCAGGCATGTTTGGAGCCTTGAAACATACAGTCCAGACTTGGCTTCATCAGGATTGTTTGGAGCCTTGAAACATACAGTCCAGACTTGGCTTCATCAGGCATGTTTGGAGCCTTGAAACATACAGTCCAGGCTTGGCTTCATCAGGCATGTTTGGAGCCTTGAAACATACAGTCCAGACTTGGTGTCATCAGGTTTTTTTGGAGCCTTGAAAGAAATTTGTGGGGTCAGAAGATTGCAGATGTCAACGATGCAAAATTGGTGTAAGGCCACGCCCAAAACCTTTCTCCACAGAAGGGTCAACGAGCTAGTGGACAGGTGGACCAAATTTGTTGTCAGGCAGCTGATTACATCGAGAATTTACACAGTCAAAATTTCCAGATCGCAGTATTGGTAAAATGGTTTTCATAAATTCCTATTACATAATGACTTTAATGTGTAGTTATGTTCATTCTAGTTGGTATAAGTTCATTCTAGTTAGCCATCTCCTATTCTGGTTCAGATTTGACAATGAGCTTAGTATGGCCCATGAGGATGTGCGGGAGGAGAAAACTATCAAGGATAAGTTGCAGCGGGAGAGAGATGAACTACTGGCAGAAAAGTACTCTCTGGAACAGTCTCTTCAGGTATTCATTTTATCTTTCCTGATATCAATCCAAAACTGGTTACATGGTATTTAAGTATATCTACAAATATTTCATCACGTAGAATTTCTCTTTCTCATTCACACTCAGATCTCAGTGTTAATGTCTGTATTAAAAGCAGTGGTTAGTTTCTGGCTTTGAACATTTCACTACAGTTTTGGTGGGGTAGAGTTGGCTGATGCCATATGTGTCTACTTTCATTGTTGTATGTGGGCAGGACTTTGAAAGGTGACCAGCCGTCATGGAGCATTCTAAAGTATTCTATACCAGATGCTATAAGAGTGTTGGAATTCACTGGATTTCTCTGACAAAGCAGCTTGATGACCTGGACTTGCTGATGTCATCCCATTTCTTTCTCACACGCGGAAAACTGTTTTACAGACACTGAAAACTGTGTTTGTATATTTCATTTTTAGGGAGTTAATTGCAGCGGAAATTTGAACAAAAATATTACGGCCATACATAGCAAATAATTGATAAAGTAATGTTTAATATGTATGAATGTTTTGTACTTTTAATATTTGTTAATTATCCACCAGTTGACATTTGGTCACTTCCATTAATTTACCAAAAATCACTGTCACAATCAGTAGAACAATATTGTAGTATAGCCATATTGAAAAACCAAGTGAATCTTGAAAACATTCCTGTTGAAATTTGAAAATTTTCTATAAAAATAGTTGCAGGTAAAAATTACCACTGCAAGACTAGGAAATGATTGTGAGTGCAACATTTAAAATCTGTGTCTATTTAGACCGAGTTAGTTCTGTAACTCATAAATATTGGCTATAATTAAATCCACAATGAAAGCAAAGTATTTCAGCCTGGTTATGTGTGTGTTACCTTTCAGCATATCAAAATGGATCAGCAGAGCACAGCAGAGAAATGTGAAAGACTTGAGAAAGAGATGAATGACTTGCTTCTGACTGGCAAGGACAACAGTGAGGTGAGTGGTAGAATTATATTCCATTGGGAAATGGTCTGGTAGTCAGGGGTTGTCAGTAGCACCAGAACTTGATCATGTTTATTCAGCTTCTTCATCTTTGAAGTAATTCTTAAACCAGTAGTACAGAACTTGATAATTTTTATTCAACTTCCTCATCTTTGAAATAATTCTTCAGCCAGTAGTACAGAACTTGATCATGTTTATTCAGCTTCTTCATCTTTGAAGTAATTCTTAAGCCAGTAGTATAGAACTTGATCATGTTTGTTCAACTTCTTCATCTTTGAAATAATTCTTAAACCAGTAGTACAGAACTTGATCACTTTTATTCAACTTCCTCATCGTTGAAATAATTCTTCAGCCAGTAGTACAGAACTTGATGATCATGTTTATTCAGCTTCTTCATCTTTGAAGTAATTCTTAAGCCAGTAGTATAGAACTTGATCATGTTTGTTCAACTTCTTCATCTTTGAAATAATTCTTAAGCCAGTAGTACAGAACTTGATCATGTTTATTCAGCTTCTTCATCTTTGAAATAATTCTTAAGCCTGATGCATGGGTATTTAGGTCATCTAAGCCTTGACAAATGGCCTGCATCCATCAGAGTGACTTTGGTGTAGAGAATTCTCTCCAGGCTGGTACCAAAGTACCTTCTTCACTAGGACAGTGTTGGAGGGAGAGTTAGCCTTCCCCTGCCCAAGCCCAGAAGCCAGCTGGGTGTGCAAGGTCCATGCTAGAACTTCACACCTGCAGAGTGGCATGTCAGAATGTGACCAGGTCATGATTCAGCATAGCATGTCTGATTTACACTGGTTGGAATTAGGCCAGGGATGGTCATGTTTTCTCCACAGCTTTTCAGTATTTCATTGTCAACAGACTAACCCAGGGCCAAGGGAAGAACAGTTCATTGAGGCAAAGGTAAAGATAGTCGCATGTCAGATATTGCACTGTGGAGTGTAATGCCAGGTCTCCAGAAATTCTAGGCCATGGCAAAATGAAGTTTGGGAGCTAGTCCCCTCCCTCACCACCTTTCTTCCCAGGCAATTTCAGAAAATAATAAAAAATAATCCAGTGCCAATTTGATAAAATCCTGTCCACCCCAGGGTCATACTGATAAGAAAAAATATCCCTGCTACTTCTGAGGATGTAGTGGACAATGAGCAGGCAAGCTGAAAAATATCTGATGGCTGTGGAGATGTGGTTTCTGAGGAAAATGCAAAGAATACCACGGACAGATAGAAAAACCAATGAACAAGTCCTTCAAGAAACAAATGAAGATCGTAAACTGATTAGAGACAGATATAGACAGTCACAATTTGTTGGGCATGTTATGAGAAGAAATGAATAGGAGAACTTGGTGATAATTGGCAAGATCGAAGGGAACAGACCAAGGGGAAGATCAAGAATTAAATACGTGGATGGCTTGGCCACATGGCATGGTCGAGAGAAACACGGAGCTGATCCACGACTCTGGTGATCGAGTGAGATGGCAGAACATGCCTCATGCCGCCCACACTTATCGGCATGGCACATAATGAATGAATGACTTCTGAGGATTGTATTTGGACTTCTGTTACACTGAGTCAGCAGTTGTTTACATAAAGGCATGTAGTTGATGGTTGTTTATATTGACCATCATCATGTGTTCAAAATCCCATCAAGGCAATTTTTTGTATTTGACCTGGTCACAGGTTGACCCAGCCTAAAACCAGTGACACCATTACTTTAGCATGCCTAGTTGTGACCAGTGACACCATTACTTTAGCACGCCTAGTTGTGAAATCAGTACCTGGCTTTCTTCTGAGCCATCAAAAGAAAAGTCGTGAGGAAAACAGCCGGCTACCCCATTTTATAAGGCTGTTAACCAATATCTGGAGCCATGGTGCCATAGTGATGAGTGTCCTTGTCTGACAAGGTTCTGATCTGGATTACATCCTCAGCAGAAGCAAGATATTTTTTTCTCTCCACTATGGCTCTAGTTTTGGCCATCCACATAAAAATGGGCACCAGACAATTGTCGCGATGTTCTGTATATTGACTGTTAGATAAAGCTGATGAGGAAAGGAACTGTTTGCCCCACCTCATAAGCCAGGGCTCAGAATATATGAAGGCCTGACATTTCACAGCCCTTTAACTAATGTCCATGAAGTCCCTAACAGGTTACACCTCTAGTTGTATTACTCTGTCAATGCTGTGTCCTTGTGATTGCCAGGCTGTAGCCTTGAAGAGAAGCAAGCATGAGTTAGAGATGAAGATCCAGGAGCAAGAAGAGGAATTGGATGACCAGGCAGGACAGATTCAACATCTGGAGCAGGTCAGTAGAAGAACAGTAGCCGGACATTAGTCATAATGATTCATTTGTGTTCATATGAAACCAAGTAAACACATGTTCTTACTCATCCAAGATCACATCCCACACACAGACAATTACTTGACACTTCTGTTTTCTACATCTGACAGAGTTGATAGGAGTTGTTTTATGTTTCAATGTAATATGTATGTTAACATTAACATTTAATTACACTGGCAGAACAGGTTAGAAATATATATATATATATAATCCATGTGTACAAGGGGGCCAATAAGGGAAGCAAAGAAGAGAAGAAACACTGTAACCTACCATTTATGTCATAAGAGGAGACTTCATTAAGGAGGTTTGATGTGGGACTGGCAAACTCATCCTGTAGAAAACTTTAGCTGCAGAATCCAAGCAATCATGAACATGCCTACAAAGGGCTTGATGTGAATGGTTGAGCACACTTGTGCTCTATTGGGAGATGATAGGCAGAAAATATATATAATATATATATATATATATATATATATATATATATATATATATATATATATATATATATATATATATATATATATATATATATATATATATATAGTGTGGTCATGGGTTCGAAAAGACATTGGGGCAATTTGACCAGTGCTTGATGATCAAACCATCCTAAAATGGGTACCAGGAAATGTGTTAGGAAGTAAAGTCAGCTGTAGTGATACGGTCCACATCACCCACGGGGGGCTGATTGGTCTATACAAAATATGGGACTACCACCATATGTTCAATGCACCTAAAGGCATGGTAAACATGGTTCTTTAGTGACTGTGTATAAATATATATAAACCATAAAGCAGGCGCAGTAGTGTGCCTTAAATGATATGGCATCCTCAACTACCACCTGCCAAACTGTCCCATCTTATTGTGTATCTCCTGCATCTCCCTCCATGTCCTCCCTTATTATTCATCTTTGTCCCTAATTATCTTTCTTATACTTGATGCAATGGAATCTATTTAGTTCTCTTCCTAAGCTTCACATTAGTAATTCTATCAAAATAATGTAGTCTTATTCTGTGCAGGAACCTGTTCATTCATGTGTGTAGTGTATTAATAATTGTTATAGTCGTTCTCGTTTCTGATCCATGTGGAAAATATGATTTAACTTTAAAGCTAAATATTCCAAGTTTGGTACTAGGTATACTTTCTATTGAATTCCATAAATGTCCTCTTGAACTCGGGGGTCTCCGTGGCGAAGTGATCAAGTCTCTGCCTCGCACTCCGAAGGTTGTGGGTTCGATTCCGGGCTTTGTCTTTCAGTTCAGGGGTGCATTTTTCTCGGAGACTTCTGGGGGTTGTTGCTGTAGCTACAGAGTTCATACTTTGTGCAATGTTTTCTGCACGTCGCCCTGCTGAAAGAGACCAAGCCATATAGGATAAACCCGGTGCAATGAAGTCAATCCTCTCCATTTTTAAGACTTTTAAAAATTTGAATATGTCTATTTCCCCAAATGTGTCTGCATTGCTACCTATATCACCCAATACACCTCAAGGTGTGGAAGAGGGTTCTTTACTTTGCACACATATGACAAGTTACTGCAAGCTAACACAGATAAGGATAGGTCACCCTGACTAAGATATGTGGTGTGTGACATCACTTGTGTCATTAACAGTCATGATGAGTATATGTTCATTAATCAGTATCATTGCACTCATGACATTCCCACACATGATCCATTCCCACACATGATCCATTCTCTCACATGATCCGTTCCCTCACATCATCCATTCCCTTCTTGATTAGCTAATGCAGTGTTCACATGCTGATGCCGCAGTCTGAATCAACATCTATCTGCATTTTCCTCTACATGCTGAGTGTTGTCCAGACCCTCTGCTCACTCACTGTATCACTCAGAACCTCTGCTGACTCTAGTTGGTGATCACCTGTCTGTTTTGCTTAATGATCATCATCACAGACAGCAACAACACAGGCGCATTCACAGTTATTGTGCTATGGGAACAATCAGCAATCTTGTACTCCTAACATCTACTGGGGAAGATGGAGCACATGCTGGTGTGTTCTGAGTGTTGTGACATGGACAGACAGTATTCACTGCTGTGTTCTGAGTGTTGTGACATGGACAGACAGCACTCACTGGTGTGTTCTGAGTGTTGTGACATGGACAGACAGTACTCACTGGTGTGTTCTGAGTGCTGTGACATGGAAAGACAGTACTCACTGGTGTGTTCTGAGTGTTGTGACATGGAAAGACAGTTCTCACTGGTATGTTCTGAGTGTTGTGACATGGAAAGACAGCTCTCACTGGTGTGTTCTGAGTGTTGTGACATGGAAAGACAGTACTCACTGGTGTGTTCTGAGTGTTGTGACATGGAAAGACAGCTCTCACTGGTGTGTTCTGAGTGTTGTGACATGTAAAGACAGTACTCACTGGTGTGTTCTGAGTGTTGTGACATGGAAAAACAGTTCTCACTGGTGTGTTGTTACATGGAAAGACAGTTCTCACTGGTGTGTTCTGAGTGTTGTGACATGGAAAGACATTTCTCACTGGTGTGTTCTGAGTGTTGTGACATGGAAAGACAGTTCTCACTGGTGTGTTCTGAGTGTTGTGACATGGAAAAACAGTTCTCACTGGTGTGTTCTGAGTGTTGTGACATGGAAAGACAGCACTCACTGGTGTGTTCTGAGTGTTGTGACATGGACAGACAGTACTCACTGGTGTGTTCTGAGTGTTGTGACATGGACAGACAGCACTCACTGGTGTGTTCTGAGTGTTGTGACATGGACAGACAGTTCTCACTGGTGTGTTCTGAGTGTTGTGACATGGAAAAACAGTTCTCACTGGTGTGTTCTGAGTGTTGTGACATGGAAAGACAGCACTCACTGGTGTGTTCTGAGTGTTGTGACATGGACAGACAGTATTCACTGCTGTGTTCTGAGTGTTGTGACATGGACAGACAGCACTCACTGGTGTGTTCTGAGTGTTGTGACATGGACAGACAGTACTCACTGGTGTGTTCTGAGTGCTGTGACATGGAAAGACAGTACTCACTGGTGTGTTCTGAGTGTTGTGACATGGAAAGACAGTTCTCACTGGTATGTTCTGAGTGTTGTGACATGGAAAGACAGCTCTCACTGGTGTGTTCTGAGTGTTGTGACATGGAAAGACAGCTCTCACTGGTGTGTTCTGAGTGTTGTGACATGTAAAGACAGTACTCACTGGTGTGTTCTGAGTGTTGTGACATGGAAAAACAGTTCTCACTGGTGTGTTCTGAGTGTTGTGACATGGAAAGACAGTTCTCACTGGTGTGTTCTGAGTGTTGTGACATGGAAAAACAGTTCTCACTGGTGTGTTCTGAGTGTTGTGACATGGAAAGACAGCACTCACTGGTGTGTTCTGAGTGTTGTGACATGGACAGACAGTACTCACTGGTGTGTTCTGAGTGTTGTGACATGGAAAGACAGTACTCACTGGTGTGTTCTGAGTGTTGTGTTGTGACATGGAAAGACAGCACTCACTGGTGTGTTCTGAGTGTTGTGACATAGAAAGACAGTACTCACTGGTGTGTTCTGAGTGTTGTGACATGGAAAGACAGTACTCACTGGTGTGTTGCAAGCACTTGATCAATGCTTGTTAATCAGCTAAGCAATTCAGGCTGCTGACTTACCTTCTCTTCTATGAATCCACTTGTTGCAGTATATTTTCTTGTCTTATGACATGACCAAAGAATCTTAATTGCTTCCATGTGATGTCTGTTATGAGTTTCCTTTGTTTTGATCTTCTCTGTTGGAGTATCTAGATATGGCTGCCCATGATATTTGTAACATTCAGTTCTTGCTATGGTTTGATATTTTACCAGGCAAAACTCAGGCTTGAGATGAACATGGAGAAGTTCAAACAGCAGCATCAGAAAGACTTGGAAGAGAAGGATGGGGAGATTGAGGAAATGAGGTACAAGACACAGAAGAAGGTGAGTGTACCAGTCTTCATAAGTAATTTCCACTTAAAATCAAATGTGCTATCTCATAACACCAAAATCACAATATACAAAACACTGATCAGACCAGTTGTGCTGTATGGCTCTGAAACCTGGAGTACAACGAAAGGAGACGAAGCCTTGTTACAAACCTTTGAGAACAAAGTTTTAAGACGCATCTTTGGACCCATTAGGGATACACAAAGTGGAGAGTGGAAAAGAAGAAGTAACAAAGACATTTATGACCTGTTTAAGTCCCCGCTAATCACTGGTATCATGAAGGCTAATAGACTACAATGGCTGGGGCATATAGAAAGAATGGAAGACAATAGGGAAACAAAACTCGCTTACACTCAGGAAATAAATGACCGTAGACCCCGAGGTAGACCAAGAAGACGGTGGAGAGATAATATATATACAGACCTACAAGCACTTGGAATCAACGACTGGCAAGAGAAGGTCAACCAGGGAGACGGATTGTATCTGCAGCAAAGAACCTCAATAGCTCGGAACGCTTAAGAAGAAGAAGAAGAATATATTTGATTGGAAAGACAAAAGAATTTGGAAGGCAAAATACTTTAGTTCCATCAGATGACCTAACAATCTACTGAAAACCACAATGGGTGTGGAGTTGATGGCAAAAGAGCTAATTTGTGTTAAAGACGTTAATGCGCAGCCAACTTTAAGATAAGGTCAGGATATAGTTAGAGTGTACAACTAAGGCTCAAGACAAACTGCTGGAGGTCCATTACTGGCAATCTTCGCTTCAATGCTGATACTAGATGATGATGATTTGATCAGTTGTTTGCACTGTGAAAAGTTTTTCTTCATTTTCTTATGAAAAATATAGCTCCCGCTGAACTCTTTCTGCTCTTGTTGATTTAGCTCTTCAAATCTTAAGTAGTTGAAACTTACACACATGTAGGTATGGTGGCGAGTATTAACACTAGGGGTTAGAATTAGTGAAAGTAACAGATAGGTTAGTCAGGGCTAATGTAACAACTAGATTACACAGAAAGAGTTGAAAATACCATACAGTATATCCAGCAACTAGTGTATACATGAGTAGCTCACCACAAAATAAAAGAGCAAAACTTGTCCTGAAGCAGGAACCTGCAGTGTGTCTGTGATGTCATAGGGCCATCACATGTCGTAGGCCTACATGCACAAAGGAACAGGGGGCCAGTCTTATAGTCTGTTAACGGACAACAGATGCAGGCGTGGAGCACTCATCCAACCAGGCTTATAATCTGTTGACGGACAACAGATGCAGGCGTGGAGCACTCATCCAACCAGGCTTATAATCTGTTGACAGACAACGGATGTAGGTGTGGAATCCTCATCCAACCAGGCTTATAGTCTGTTGACAGACAACGGATGTAGGTGTGGAACCCTCATCCAACCAGGCTTATAGTCTGTTGACAGACGACGGATGTAGGTGTGGAACCCTCATCCAATCAGTCTTATAGTCTGTTGACAGATGACGGATGTAGGTGTGGAACCCTCATCCAACCAGTCTTATAGTCTGATGACGGATGCAGGTGTGGAACCCTCATCCAATCAGTCTTATAGTCTGTTGACAGATGACGGATGTAGGTGTGGAACCCTCATCCAACCAGTCTTATAGTCTGTTGACAGATGACGGATGCAGGTGTGGAACCCTCATCCAACCAGTCTTATAGTCTGTTGACAGACGACGGATGTAGGTGTCGAACCCTCATCCAACCAGGTTTATAACATTATCAGCGGCGCTCCCTGTTAACTTCACAAACACGCCTGCATCACTATGAAATTAGTAAAATATTATTGTTTAACACTTTGGCCCAAAGATTCCAATATATTGGTCTAGGCAACTGTTTGTTTATACACCGTAAATCTTCTGTTTTTTGCCACAAGCATTTGTTACAAATGTAGGAATATCATAGCTTGGTTGTTGTTGTTTTGTCACTTCAGCTACGGCAGTTGGAGAGTCAGCTGGAGGAGGAGTATGAGCAGAAGAAGCGGATACAGGAGGAAAAGGCACAGCTGGAGAGGCAGTTACAAGCTTCGGATACAAGGGAGCCACACAGAGACAGGGGTAAGATATGTGGGAAATCATCCGATGGATCATGTGACCTTCACATTTGCAACATTGTCTGCACTAAACATCATGTTGCAGTGGTATAATGGTTAGTGCACTTGCCTGCAAAGACAGTGGTCTGGCTTGAATCCCCAGCACTGGCAGGAAATGGACAAGCTGTGGGGAACAGAATGGACTGGGCTGACATAGTGGGTGCCCCTAGAAGGACAGGGCTATTGAACAAATCAAGTGGTATCTGTGGTCTTAACCAGACTACAGGAGCATCAGGTCAGAAGATGTGAGGCGGAAGGGGGGGGGGAGTAGTCAACCAACATAGGACTGGTGCCATCGACCACTACACACTCAGAGAGATACTAAGGAAGGGGGATCTGAGCACTTGTGGTCTGAATGGTTCAATGTGCAGTGAGGATAATCTGATGATTAACTAACTGGTAGGATTACTTGTTTCTGACTAATGTAGCACTGAGGGGTTGACCTGACCAGCTCCATGTGGGTTCAGGATAATTTTGAGAATTGACTGGGAATAAAGGTGGTGAGGAACTGGCCACCCACCCCCCTTGTAATCTTGATCTAGAATATGCAGTGGCTTAACACAGTATTGTCATGGGACTACTGGTTTTACATTTTAGTGTGGTTTGTGGTCAGTTATCACATTCATTGCATTTTAATATTGCCATAGTGCTCCAGTATACTCCCTTCAAACACATAAGAAGATTCTCAGCACAGTGCATGAACTCTGTAGCCCCTGCATTGATCAGTTGCATGTCTACTGCATAATGTGATAAGTGAAGACTAACTAACTAGAGCATTACACCAGCTATATAAATGAATATCAGTTGTCCACATGATGAACACATTGTGTTTAGTGTGTGAAGTCATTGGAGCCTAACCAGAGACAGAAAATAGGTATAAATGTTTAAATGACTCTACATAGAAGGCAGAAAGACGAATGGATGGTATAAAATGTGATAGAGTGGGCATGTACTTCACATAAATGCATACACACATACAGTATAAAGAAAGATGGCACATCAAAGGAATACAACTGAAGGAATGTGTATGTGCTTTGCTTCATTAGCATCCTCATCATTATCAGGATCATCATAAGTGGCCAGATCATCCATGTCTCTCTTTGCCTTCCCCTTGCTCTTTCCCCGTCAATTTTTCAAGTATATTTGTCTTGTAACGTGTTCAAAAAGTCTTGACTGCCTACTTCTAATTTCTCTAAATTTACAATTTTAATTTGTTTCTGGTAGGACTTTATCATGTATGATCAGGTTACTTAGTAAGAAGATTGATGTTTAAATAATCTAAACATCACTCCACTGTCCCTAATACCATTGATACTCTTTAGCACACCATAATGTCTGATCTTCATTATCCTTTCATTCCTGCATGATGTAGTTTTTTTTTCCTTGGCCATCTGTTTTTTCTGTCCCTTTGTTTTTTGGCCTCCAGTATTTTCAGTAGTCAACTTCCATATCTCACATTATGGCCAAGCCAGCCTACTTATTTGTATGTTTTCCAAACCATATTTATGACTTGATTATAAATTTATTCTTAGGAATGAAATGAAGTGGTTTTCCTTTGACTTCCATGATCAAATGAGTGGTTTGCAATCTCCATCTATAACCCAAGTTTCCACTGTTAGGACAAGTGAGTTTTCAGGTGCCAATTTGCCCACATATTCCAGATACTTAGATCCTAGAGCTACATTTGCCATACTTTGGTGTGTTGTCTATACTCTACCATGGGATCTTCTCTTTGAGTTATGATGTATAAGACAAAAATGATGGATGCACAGTATAAAATCTGAGGGAGTAGCTGTGTACTTGTGAGAGAGAGGACACACACACACACACACTCGCCCGCACGCGCACACACTTACAAGACAAGTCAGATGACTGGACAATAAAGGTGTAGATTGGATGAAGCTGGCATGTGTTTTGTAAACATGTCAGTATCTAACTTTGGTGAAATCACACAGTGCGATACCATTGAAACAGTTTAGATAGTTTCAGTACAGTTTCTCTAGTACAGTGGTTCTCAACCTTTTTTGGCCCATTCCCCCCTTCACCATATTTTCAGAACGCCATTCCCCCCCCCCCCCCTTCCTATCAAAAATTTGGCCCGTTCCCCCCTTCACCGTATTTTCATAACGTCATCCCCCCCCCCCCCCCTTTCATATTTCCTATCTAAAAATCCCCTCACCTCTATACAGTATGCGTAAAAGTGGAAGGCAAATGTAATAGCATATACTAAAACAAGTCTAGACATCCACATAAAACATGATTTGTGGGTCTACTTTATATAATGAATTTTAGAAGGACGAGACATACATAACTGTAAAGTATGAAGGGAAAAACTATGTCAAGTAATCGGTTCTTGTATTAACACGATCTTGAAATGGTCTTCATTCCCCCCCTGGAAACCCTGAAATTCCCCCCTGGGGGGGGGAATTCCCCACCGGTTGAGAACCACTGCTCTAGTAGTAAAAAAGCTATTATTAGAAAGAAAACATGTTTGTCTGTGGTAAATAAATACACATTCTACTACGCAGAATCAGAGAAGAGGCTGCGACGCAACCTGAGGAAAACCAAAGCCCTGCTGAACGATGCTGGGGCAGCCTTACTAAAGCAGAAAGATATAGAAGGGGCCAAGACTCAGATTTCAGCGCTGCGTAACCAGCTGGAAGATGCACAGTTTGCCACGTCTGCTGCTGTGAAAGCCAAGAAGAGAATGGAGCTGGAGATGCAGGAACTGCAGCAGCAGCTGGATGATCTGACCAGGGCCAAACAGGAGGTAATGATCATCTGTGTTTAGGCTGTACATTTGTATTGTGGTTGATCTGACTAGGACCAAACAGGAGGTAATCATCATCTGTGTTTAGGCTGTAGATTTGTATTGTGGATGATCTGACCAGGGCCAAACAGGAGGTAATCATCATCTGTGTTTAGGCTGTAGATTTGTATTGTGGATGATCTGACCAGGGCCAAACAGGAGGTAATCATCATCTGTGTTTAGGCTGTAGATTTGTATTGTGAATGATCTGACAATGGGCCAGACAGGAGGTAATGATCATCTGTGTTTAGGCTCTAGATTTGTATTGTGAATGATCTGACAAGGGCCAAACAGGAGGTAATGATCATCTGTGTTTAGGCTGTAGATTTGCATTGTGAATGATCTGACAAGAGCCAAACAGGAGGTGATGATCATCCGTGTTTAGGCTGTAGATTTGCATTGTGAATTATCTGACTAAGACCAAACAGGAGGTAATGATCATCTGTGTTTAAGGCTGTAGATTTGTATTGTGAATTATCTGACTTCCAGTCGCCAGCATGGCGGTTAAGGTTGAGCCGTTAAGGCCTGTGGCATGTTTATGCTTGTGGCTACGGTTTGCAATCGCATTTTCCTCATGTTGGACTGGTAGTACATGGTTCCGTTGCTCTGCTACTGAGTGAGTGCGTGGGCGGCACCGTGAGCTGTGAAATTCGCGTGGAATGCTTTTACATCTGCCCTGTACAGTGAACTGCATGTTCAGAACAATGGCTACCGGCTGTTGCTGAATAGACTGTTTTGCCCTTTCGGTTCACAAGTGCATTTTTCGGGAGACTCCTGGGAGTCGGCACTGAAGTTGCGGAGTTCGTGCTTTGTGCAACACTTTCGGCAGGTCGCCCTGCGGTAAGAGACCGAGCCATGTGAGAAAACCCGGGTCAATGAGGTCTTTCTGGTGACTGCCGAGTCCATTGACTCTGAACTGTGGTATTCGTGTATGAATTTTGTGTTGACATTCTGACGGCGGCATTATGCACAGTGTACCTCTGCGGGCTTGTTGGATTACCGAGACTCCCATCTATTCCACTTTTCACATTGGACAGTGGGGAGCATTTTGTATGATATTCGCTGGCACGGGAATGGAGTATAATGGGGACGACCCGTTGCCGTGAAGTTGGAACCTCGACTAACTAACTAACTAACTGTGGATGATCTGGCCAGGGCCAAACAGGAGGTAATGATCATCTGTGTTTAGGCTGAAGATTTGCATTGTGTTGTTGCTTGTTATTTTTGTTGCTTTTTAGTGCTGTGCCACTTAGTTCATTATTGAAATGTTTTCTAGGCAGAATCTAAGAACATGCTCCTGCTCAGAGAGAAAGCAGACATTCAGAGTAGATTGGAGGAGATGGAGGAGGATTTCAATGAGGTCATGAAGAAATACAAGGCAGCAGTCCAGCAGGTATGTTTCATTGTGTCTACTACTGGCTGTTGTTGTATAGTTATAGTTAACACTGACATGTTGTTGTGAGGGAATATAGGCCCTGTTGATAGGTAAGCAGAGCTTGATTTACTGGGCTGGCCTATTAGTGTTTTGCACAAATTTTAATCCATATAGTCTATGGATCTGCTTGGATATCTTGAAACCTGATCATTTATGCTGCAACTTATCAGATATACGGGGTCGCATCGTTCAAATTCATTATCAGCCAGTGTAGGCTAATTGTAAATGGAAGTGAAATGCAACAGAACGTGGTTGGTTGGAAGATTTGAGTTTTACCTCTTGAGTCTGCTTTGTTGTGTTCAGGTGGTCCTTGAGAGGCAGCATCACGGAAATTTTCTTCTAGGTCTTAGCCACATCCTGCAACCTCAGCTAACCAACACATCCATGGACTATAAGTTTTTTTCTGAAGATTGTTGCCATGTATTTTCAGCAATGTCATATAAATATTAATCTTGTTGACAAGTGTTTTGAAAAAAGTTATTTTTTTTGGGGGGCAGCATATAGTTTACAGTTATGAAATAATAGTCTGACAAAATTGTCAACACATAATGTAATGCATTCTCACAAAATGCAGTATTTCACTAAATGATTGTCTGTCTCTCACTCGCTCTCTATATTTATCTGATTGTGAGTTTTTCTCTGTCACTTATTTGTTCGTTCATTTAGTGACTCTCATACTCACATCCATCTCTCTCCCTCCCTCCCTCCCTTCCTCCCTCCCTCTACCTCCCTCACTCTCTTCCACCCCCTGAATGTGTGCATGCTCCGACATGACGCACATATACAACACAGACACACCAGCACCTCCCTGTATCTTACCTTCATCACTTTATGGCTTTAATTTCTCTACCAATATTTAAGCTTGAAAACGATAACACTGCAGTATGAGCATACATACATTATTTTCCCTACACATACATACAGGCATGATTGTTTACACATAACATATATATGGGTGTGTTCTGATAGCAATCTGTGGACCAGATCACACTGACAGATCAGATGAGCCAGATTGAAGAACTAATTCAAGAAAGGGACAAATTTAGACAGGAGGTAAGAAGTCATTTTGTCTGCTAGCCATTTGTTTCCGAGGTTTATCTGAGATTATGTACAAATTCATGGACCTGTATATGTCTATGTAAATATGTACAACAAGCTTCAGCGCTGTACCACAGTGACTAGTATGCTAGTCTGGTGGCTGTGTGTTCAAATGTTCTTTCTTTCATCAGTCAGGGGTCTCAGGTTGACCCAGCCTAACAATATATGGTCAGAGATTGCTGGCAAGTGCAGGTAGCTGGTATGATATTGATCACATGACCCATGGAGTGCTGATAGGTGTAACAGTATGGGGCCAGCACTATATATATATATATATATATATATATATATATATATATATATATATATATATATATATATATATATATATATAACATGTCTCACAGTGTGACATGAGGTCCTTTGCTTTTTAACTTACTTTGTTGTGTGACATATTATTTCTTATGTGTCCACACTTTGTTGTATCACATTATATTATTTCTTATTTGTCCACACTTTGTTGTATCACATATTATTTCTTATGTGTTCACACTTTGTTGTATCACATATTATTTCTTATGTGTCCACACTTTTTTGTGTCACATTATATTATTTCTTATGTGTCCACACTTTGTTGTATCACATATTATATCTTATGTGTCCACACTTTGTTGTATCACATTATATTATTTCTTATGTGTCCACACTTTGTTGTATCACATTATATTATTTCTTATGTGTCCACACTTTTTTGTGTCACATTATATTATTTCTTATGTGTCCACACTTTGTTGTATCACATATTACTTATGTGTCCACACTTTTTTGTGTCACATTATATTATTTCTTATGTGTCCACACTTTGTTGTATCACATATTATTTCTGTGTCCACACTTTGTTGTATCACATTATATTATTTCTTATGTGTCCACACTTTTTTGTATCACATTATATTATTTCTTATGTGTCCACACTTTGTTGTATCACATATTATTTCTTATGTGTCCCCACTTTGTTGTATCACATTATATTATTTCTTATGTGTCCACACTTTTTTGTATCACATATTATTTCTTATGTGTCCACACTTTTTTGTGTCGCATTATATTATTTCTTATGTGTCCACACTTTGTTGTATCACATTATATTATTATGTGTCCACACTTTGTTGTGTGACATATTATTTCTTATGTGTCCACACTTTGTTGTATCACATATTATTTCTTATGTGTCCACACTTTGTTGTATCACATTATATTATTTCTTATGTGTCCACACTTTGTTGTATCACATTATATTATTTCTTATGTGTCCACACTTTTTTGTGTCACATTATATTATTTCTTATGTGTCCACACTTTGTTGTATCACATTATATTATTATGTGTCCACACTTTGTTGTGTCACATTATATTAATTCCTTGGACTGCCAGAGTAACTAACAACAACTGCCTGAAACAGGCTAATGAAACTAGAACACTATATACAACAATAAGAAAGGGAAAAACAGCTTTCTTAGGTCATGTAATGAGAAGAGAGGCATTGAAGAACATCGTGACAACTGGAAAGATCGAGGGGAAGAGAGGCAGAGGCAGACCAAGAGAAATGATGCTGGATGGATTGAGACGGTGGCGCGGAGGAATATCAGCAGCAGAGTTGATCCAGAAAACCAAAGACCGAGATCTGTTGAGAGCCATGAACACCTACGCCAACTGGCAGGGCACTTGATGATGATGATGATTTTGTTGTGTCACATTATATTATTTCTTATGTGTCCATACTTTGTTGTGTGACATATTATTTCTTATGTGTCCACACTTTGTTGTGTGACATATTATTTCTTATGTGTCCACACTTTGTTGTGTCACATTAATACTATTTCTTATGTGCCTACATTTCGTTTTGTCACATTGATACTATTTCTTATGTGTCCACACTTTGTTGTCATGTTAATACTATTTCTTATGTGCCCACACTTTAATACTACGAGGGGGCTGATAGAATCTTAAATGTTTTTGTGTGTGCGTGAATATTCTGAAAAAGTAAAGAACAATTGTATCATTTCTCGATGTAGTCACTGCTGTGTTCAATACAAATCCTCCAGCGCTTTTGTAGAAATTTTTTTCTCTTGGTCATGTGTGTTACCACTCATGCACCACCTGCTGTACCTCTTCATTGGACAGAAAATGTTTGAAATTTCCTACTTCACTCATACACTTGCCGGTCTCCGTGGCAAAGAGCTTACAGTTGTGATTCGTAGTCCCGCTTACCTGTGCTCGAAATACAGTGGCGACCGATTTGGCAGCAGACAGCGTTACACTGGGTTTAAACAAGTTGGTATGGGAGCCGGTCTTTCAGAAAGCAATGGCAAACTACTGAACGTAAACTTGCCAAGACAACAACAGCAGTAAAATGCTTGTGTTGACAGCGATGTCCTGTAAAAAAAAAAGGATATGACAAAAAAAGAAAAAAAAACTCGTACACTTGCTGGACTTGACAGGCATGCATCACCATTCTGGACCTCCATGTACCCATGAATATCTACAGGTTTCACCCTTTCACTGATCATAAAATGGATAACAGAACGCTGCACCTCTTTGGTGCATGTCAAAATTGTGGCGGCCATCTTTAAACTGTCCTTTTGATGTCACTGTGTTCATCTGCACCGTGATGTCACACTAGTCATCATCATCGTCATTATATGCACTGCCAACGGCATTTATGTCTCTCCACAAATCTCGGTCTTTGGTGTTCTGGACCAGCTGTGCTGATGATATTCCTCTCTGCCACTGTCTCAGTCTATCCAGCAACATTTCTGTTAGTGTGCCTCTTTTCCCACTAATCTTTTCATTTGTTATGTTGTTGTCCGACGTCTCTCTTCATATCACATGACCAAAGAAAGCTGTTTGTCCCTTTTGTGTAGTTGTATATAATGTTCTAGTTTCATTAGTCTGTGACAATCATTGTTAGCTACTCTTGCAGCCCAAGGTATTTGCAACATTTGTCTCACTAACCACATTTCTGTTGCTTCTAAGCTCTTCCTAATTTGCTCACTCACGTTCCATGATATACTACCTGTCAAGAGGTAACGTTGGTTTCTCTCTCTAAGATATGAGTTCATGCACTATAATGCAGCAACGTTCACCTCGAGATCTGTGTGGCTCTAGGGTAAAATGACTCTCTGTGAACACGAGTGGCATGTGCCGACATGACTGCACACCATATATAGAACAGCATCACTATGTATTCCAAGAACAACTCAACAAATGTGAGGTAGAGCGAACTGTGGTATTCTTACACACAGGTGACATCAGCTAACAGCTATAAGTGTGTATGCGCATCCAGACTTGAGTCTTTCACGCATCACAAGCACTCCTGTCCTTCCATCACGAATCGTCTCCCCCACCCAAGGATAGTGTTAGGAACCTAGCTGGCTGTCTGCTATCATAACAATGCACTCATGATCATCGCCTACCTTCACTTGTACACTACTGGTACCCAATGTCCATCAGCCAACTTCTATGGCCCGATCATGATGAGCCCCGCACGCATCAACATGCGACTCCAACGAATGTCAGCGATCGTGGCGTCAGTAAAGCCATTCAATGGCGAGATACAAACCAGAGACACTCCCTGTAGATACCGAAGACTGGCCGCCGCATAACGGCTGGAATTCTGTGACTGGTGGTAAAACACATCCTCTCACTTCGCAAGCTGGAACACAACCCCCGCCTGAGCCGTTACGGCGTTAGGTGACGTATTTCCATGACGTCTGAATTGCGTTCAATATTGGTGTCACTATGTTCAATATTTGTGACACTCTGTATCTTCTTCTTTGATGCGCCTACTCATCAATTGAATGTTGCATCACTGTCATTTGCCATATATTTGTCATCTGTTGCTTCTAAGCTCTTCCTAATTTGCTCACTCACGTTCCATGATATACTACCATTAAAAATTGTACAAATATACTATTAAAATGAGACTAAATGTTTTCACAAAATGTAAATATTTTAGTCAAGATGCAGAGGTCAGTAAATTCTATGAAAACAGGATACTGCATTCATATCCATTTAACAGCTTGCAGTGAATGATATTTGAGATATTTCTGGACCAGGTGTCAGATTTGCAGTCCCGTGTCCAGACCTACGATGACACTATGGTGGACAAACACAAGGTGGAGAGACTGGAGACCAAGGTCCGAGACCTGGACAGTCGCCTAGAATTGGAGATCACCACAAAACATAAACTAGAGGTAAGGCCGACACAGGTGTGTCCAGTCTAGACCCTGGGGCTTTAGTTATTATAGATTGTAATAATATCACAGCTTGTGTGCAGAATACTGTGGCATAGTGGCTAGATGCTGGCTTGATGGTCATGGGTTCAAACCTACATTGGGACAGAGTTTTACAATTGACCTGGGCTTCCAAGTTGAGCAGCCTAAACAAGTGTACCAAGAGATGTCCGGAGAAGTCAGGGCAGTTAGGGTACTACTGACTACATATCCACTGAGTGTCAAGTGGTCTATATCAATATGGGCCCAGCAACTAGTGCCTTCACATGTTTAACAGGGCCCTTTACTTTACTGTTACTTGTGTGCAGTATAGGAGCTAGCATTGTAATAGATCATAGTTATAGAGAACATGTGATACCATCACAGTATAAGGGCTAGCATTGTATTAGATTACAGTTATAGGGAACATGTGATATCATGACAGCATGTATGCAGTATAGGAGTTAGCATTGTAATAGATTATAGTTATAGATAACATGTGATATCATAACAGTATAGTTATGTAGAACATGGATCATCCCAGCATGTGTGCAATATAAGAGTTAGCATTCTAATCAAGTCACCATCTTAGAATTCACGGCTCCATACTTTCAACCCCACTGGATGAAATGAATGGTCATCATCATTCTTGATGGACAAACAACAACACAGCATTGTAATAGATTATTTTTATAGAGAACATGTGATATTGTCACAGTATAGTTATAAAGAGCATGTGATATTGTTACAGTATGTGTGCAATATAAGGACTAGCAATTTAACAGTTTATAGTTATTATATTTAAAGTCACCACAGCTTGTGGACAAGTTTCTTCTTCTTTCGTCTTCGTTCATCCGGAGTTTTTTTTTCCCAGACGTGATTGCGTTGTGCCTGTTTACAGCAGAGCTGCATTCATGTGCCGTTAGGCCTACACATCCGACTTCTGCCGGCATTTGTTGACCGGGTTAGCCTTCCCGGGGGTGGACAAGTTTGTGTAGCTTTGTAATAGACTCAAAAAGAGATTTTATCCTGTAATTCAAATTAGAAATTATAGACAATATGATGTGTTCTTATAGGATAGTAAAATAATCTGTATTATTAGGTACTTTATGGTTTTGTTTTATTTGGGCATAATTAACAAAACACACGACACATAAGCTGTTTTGATAAAATAGACCTAAATCATAACATTTGTATGTCGGTCACTTTCCTGTATTTATTTGACTAGAGTCAGGTGAGCAGACTTAAAGAGCAGATTGATCGGTTAACTACAGAGAAAGAGGACTTGAACCTGGCTAAGCTGTCTGCGGAGGAGGCTAACAAACGAGTACAGAAGCAACTTAGAGACTTGCGAGAAGAGTTTGGGGAAACTCAGAAACGAGAGCTCGAGGCTTCACAGAAGAAGAAGGAATTTGTAAGTACATACATTTACTATAAGTTATCGTCCGTCTTTGAGTTTGCATTTACTTTTAATCATTTGGCGTCAGTTACTTTACAGATTATGTTGTTCAAATTTCCTTATGAATATATGAGATGTTTTTGTAGCTTTGTAATAGACTGAAAAAGAGATTTTATCCTGTAATTCAAAATAGAGATTATAGACAATATGATGTGTTCATTGGTGTTCACTGGCCTCCCGTAATGAACTGCTTTAAATACTATCCCCAAATACTGGCCTCCCATCATGAAATGGTTTGAAATATTGTACCCAATATGATATATTTAAAAAAAAAATATAACAAGAACAAAACTCTAAATGTTAACAACATGAATACAGGCCTACCATCATGACAGATTGGAACTACTGACTGCTCCAAAATAGTGGATTCCCATCATGAACACTTAAAAATATGTCCCCAAATACCCATCATGAAATGCTTTGAAATATTGTACTCAAATACTGGCCTCCCATAATGAAATGCTTTAAATACTATCCCCAAATACTGGCCTCCCATCATGAAATGGTCTGAAATAGTCCCCAAAGGAGATGCCACATGTATATATTGGTGTGGCCTTTGTGCACCCTGGGATCACCCACATGGCCGCATTCTGTATGCTCTCCAACCTTTCAAGCTGGCTCTTTGATACTGTCAGCAGCCCCAAACCATACTCAGTGACAGAAATTATTAACTGCTGAAAAAGCATCATCTGCTCTACCCAGGTTGCTGCCATCACCCTTAGTGCATTAAGTCCCTTTGCAGACTTCACCACCAAAGCCTCCACATGATCCTTAAAAGACATACATCTGTCAAAAGTGATTACCAAGTACTTCAATTTATCAATTTACTTTCTCTACTGAGAGGATGTCCATTCAATGTAATACATGGGCATCTGCCTTCACGATTTGGTTACCCAGGGAATACCACACAACCGATGCCTTTTGCTGATTTATTGCGGCCTTTGAGTCCATGCACCTCTCTGCCGCTGTGTTTACAGCCAACTAAGTTTTCAGCCATTCTTTCCCTTTCTCTTCCCTGTCTGTACACCAGCACATCATCTGCGAATGTCAAGATTCTACCAATTCTTGGTGTCTCAATAGCTGAGACTTTGCTGGTGTATACATTATAGAGCACTGGGGACATGGCAGATCCCCGTGGCAGCCCAGGTGTAATAATAGTACAGGAGTCAGAAGTTCATGAACCCATGCGAAGTGCAATTTTACGCCCATAAAGTACTGCCGTGATCCATCTGACAATTCAAGGGCAGATCTCCATGTTCCAAAGAGTGTATATCAATCGATCATACCTGACCCTGTTGTAAGCATCTTCCAGGTCAAGAGCTACCGCCACTGTCTCTTGTTTATCCTGGAAGCCCTCATAGACATCGAATGCAAATGTTGCCGCATTAGCCCAGGTGCCCTTCCCAGGCCTGTAACTCCCAAGCCCTTCGGGGAGCAGTTTACATCTGTCCAAGTGGTGCAGTAGCTTGTGTGCTACTATCTTCTGGAGTAGTTTGCCGTTAAAAATGCTGACAAGTATTTGACAAGAAACAAATGTGTGCACTTTGCTGTTTATGCCTAAAAGTCTGGTAGAGTATCTTATGTGGCAGATTAGATCATGCTAGTTGTGAAATAAAGTAGTAACTAGGTTACACCAGTTGCTGTTTGTAGTGTAGTGTCTGTTATTAATGACAAATCTATGGGACCGAAATCAATAGATAATATAAATTCAGATGCATGTAAACATATGTTTGGGAAAACACCATATTACCAATGATCAAGCAAAACATCAATAATACTAATTTCCTAAGTCAACTTCACTCTTAGAATACCACGAACCACCTGAGTTAACTCAATTCTCAACACTAACACCAACAGCTACTACTTGTGGTCCTATATAGTTTAGAGGTCAACAAAGTGTCATGCTATTTTATTTTATTTTTTTTCCCCAGCGTTTCCATCCTGTTTCAGGATATTGCGGTCAACATCAGCATCTTTCAGCTGTATGTTGATTCCTAGGCTAGATTACGCTCATCAGCACGCCATGACTTTCTGAGCAACCGGCTCCATACTCCCATAAGTCACTGATGCGACTCGAACCGCTTCCAATTCTCGCACTCACATCAACCACGAGAGTATTTGGGGTTACAGAGAAAGCTGCTAACCCCTCGGGCCAGGGAGCCGGCATGCTATTTTATACAAACCAATATTTCTGAGTATCTCTTTCCAGTCACTTACTTGTGTTTCTGCAAGTGAGTGACTATACCTGTGTTATGTTGACATGTTTTAACTTGTGATGAAATGTCTCCCAATTACATCTAGACTTGACCTTGTCTGCACTCAGTAGCCAGAGCTGGTGTGTGAAAACATGGTTTGTGTCTGCATTAGTTGGAGCTACAGAGGTTGATAATGCGCTCCAAGAAGTAAAATAAATAGTTGCTTGAATAAGAATGCATTGAAATCAATAGACTCAGATTGATTGATTGATTGATTTAGGAACCGACATCACAGTATTCGGGACATTCTCATAAGCGCTCCGTCCCCATCCCCAGCAGCCAGCGAAGAGTTCCAACACTAATAGTTCCAGTAGCAATCTGATATGTCCGTCTCGCCTTTCCTCTGAGCATCGAGCGTTGGCCAGACCCCCTCGTCACACCTCGCTGTCTCATTCTTACCAGACTATGGTGATCCATCTGTTCCTCCGAGGACTCAGATGTGTAATACAAGAGGCAATAACATGATAATGGTGGAGATCAGCATGGCCGAATGGATAAGAGCGCTTGTTCTTAAACATTCAGTGTGCTGATGCCGAGGTAATGGGTTCAACCTCTACACTGTTCAGTTGGACTAAAATTTTGACTTCTTGTCCTTGACTTGAGGACATAAATTACATATACCTCAGAGGTCGGAGTGGGTTTGCCTGATGGCGAAGGACACTAGTAATATCAGTCCAGTGCACTAGAAGTAGTAGCACATATATGGACTAAGCTTGAGTTCGAAGCGAGTAAACATTAAAATAAAATCTATAAAGATGAGAAATTGAAAAGAAAACATAGACTTAAATGTCTCAGAAATAATTATAATAAGTGCTGACATATCACCTTGACACAGACTTCAGAGAGAAAACAATGGAAAGCCAAGGTAAATCTAGAAAGTAAAGGGTGATTAGTGCCTTAAGGCGATGCTAACCTTAAAAAATTTAATTCCATAATACTTAATTTCTATGTTCTTTTATGATATAGGGTTTGATACTGAAGACTGCTGATCGATAAAATATTGTCAAATTGACTTTGCACTTAACGGTTGCTATGGAAACCAAGATAAACAGCAGCCATATTGAATTTCTTAATGTACCTCTAAAACATTTATTTTTTAATGTACAGGCTAAATTCTTTGTATTATGTGTAAATAAATAGACCCTTTACAAGTTTAGTAGAAAATTTTAATGATATCTCCTTGCAGTTTTTTTTTTCATAATTTGAAAATTTTAATGACATTTTTCATGACATATTTTTTTTTTTTTTAGTATAGCACAAAAATTAAAATGTAATTTTCAAAATTAATCTACTCACAATGTAAGTGATATAATAAAGAATATCTCTGCAAAGTTTGAGTGAAATCTAACGAATAGTTTTTAAAACAATTGTACTTATGTATAAAAAACTGGCGAAATGAGAAAACGGGGAAAAACTAATTATTTTTTTGTTTTTTATTACTAATGAACTCTTTTACAGAGAAAAAAAGTGTAAAACTGGACCTTGAGTGTTAAAATTGTCCTGCTGAATATGCAGGACCTCCCTCCAGAGCATGCAGCTCACCTTGTCTCTTTAATTTGGCCGCTCGTACAGTGTCGCGTCTTTTAGTTTGTTTGTCCTTCTTGTACTTCAGACTATTTCTTACTTGCTTCTGCATCCTAAATGTTCCTAGTCTCTGCATATGCAGGCCTGTAGAAGGTCCATAAAACTGGGCAGTGTCTTGGGCAGCAGCAGCTCCAAAGTTGAACTCTCTTGCTGCAGTTACAACTGCAAACTGAACACGCTTGCGAGAGGCAAAGTTGTCTTTAGTGCATCGAGCCCATATCAAGCTGTGTAAACACTCATTTGAATTCTGAGTTTGTCCTGACACACATCTACTAAGTAGTTTAGTTTAATTTGTGCAGTGCTGTTCCAAGGCGTTTACTGACATGGTTGATACACTCCTCTTTGTCTATCTGAATGTCATCCCCATATGGTTTGATCTTGGTAAGTTCCGCAAATGTTTTGGTGTCACCATCAGAAAGTATTGACGTGTAGCGAAGTTTATGACGGGCCACAGACCGTCGCCACAGCACCCTTCACCTCTATCATTCCAGCAGATCCTGTGAAATTGTTGTCACAGTTTAAAAGATGTTCTGCCTTCCATGCTGCAAATTCATCTGGTTTGTCCCTGGAAAGTCTTACCAGTGGTTTCACACACCTGGCAATATGTGGACATAACATGGGCATCTATGCAAACTCCTGTAAGAACATCCATTGCACAGCCAACTCCAATGTGGGATGTGTGGCCTCTAGTCAGTCAAGTGCCATCAAAGCTGACACTAATATCTAGCACATCATTGTCATGTAGAGTTATGCCTGACTGTTGTGCATGAGCCTGTCGAACATACTTTACGGTTTGAGAAAAAAAGTGTCCTCCAGATCTTCTATCTTTGAATATAGTTTATTCGCTTTGCTGTGAAATGTTTTGTGATGAATACCTTGCAGGTTTATATTTTCACAAAAATTATTAAATGTTGTTGCACCCATCCCACAAACTAATGCTGAATATACTGACTGGCTGTTGACAGCAAAAGATCTATCCCCATCATTTCTTTTTTTCAGATAGGTATCTTCCACACATCACTTCTTCACAACAAGAGCAGTAAACCTCTGCATACACAGCTAATCCCTTGCCTTTCTTGCTGTCAGTTTTCAAAATAAGACTATCATTTTTACAAACTGGACAACATAACAATTTGATTATTGCCTCAATTTCTGAACAATCAACTATTGCTCTGTGATCCCGTTTTTGATATCCATTGTCGTCACCAGAATCATACTTGCTGCTAGTGGATGTTGTGTATTTATACGTATCTCTTTTAAATTGGCTTCGGGTAATAAAAGAACCACTTCCACAACTTTGAGAAGAACACGATAGCACAGATTCATTCAGATTCACTGTCAAAACACTTAGATTTGGAAGTGGCATGTGCAATTTAGCTGGGTCGCTTTCAGTAGTTTCAGAATTGTCTGTATCATTTACGACGTTCTGATAGGCTTTTCGCTGCTTACGAGCATTTGCGAGGTGTAGTCTGAGAGATTACTTACGTTGAGTGGATGACTGGATGTTAAATTTCTTAGAACGAGGCATATTTCAATGCGTGTCAGTCTGTCGTCAACAATGAACTTTCAGCACGTCGCCAGGTGTAAACAACACAAAGCCGCCATTTTGGAAACCCACGTGATCAATTTCAGCCATCGGCGAACGCGAATTGCTTACGATGTTCCATATATGGAAGTTTCCGGAAGATGATAGACACGAATAAACCCGATGTACACAGAAGAGCTTCCGATTAGACGAACTCGGAGTATCACGAACAGTTACGGAAGTTCACGACCTTTCCAGGGATACCTTACACGCGCGTGTCGTGTTTTCCTGAGATATCGTTGCTAGGATTTGAAAACCGACAATTTCGCAACAATTTTCAATAATTATACAATTTGACACAGAGGGTGGGTTCAGTAAATTATGAATATTACATAAAAATAACAGTTTTTAAACAAAAACAAGTACAGAATCTGATAGAAGACATGATAAGGTGTCTAAAAATGAACTATTCCAAAAATAGCCAAGTTGACAAAAAATCGATGTTTTTACTGCCGCACATCGCCTTAAAGCATGTCTTCCCAGATAAAACTCAAACAGGGAATCCAACGTTTCAAACAAGCTTGTGAATAAAATCAACTGGAACAAACTCTCACCACCATGGAACAGACAGAGACCAGCCGCCGTCAAATCAAAGGCATTTATTAATGCGCTGCAGAATTACACAAAAGACTGTCCCAGAACATAACCTGTCCTTTATACAGGGACGGGTGGTTATTTAACTATCTGCGAACGAATCTCTCAATTCCACCATTGCGTTGGCTATGTCCTCCGTTCAAACAGTGCAGCAGTTTTGTCCAAATTAAGGTCTAAGGTCCTCCTTGTCCCGGTCCTCTCATTGCATGAGTCTTCATTAACAGATCATCCCTTCGCTCAACTGCAACTCTCCTCAGAACATTGCGCCGATTAGATCTTGTGCCCTCAACACGGAGCTTACAGAAACACTGCCGTCCTGTTGTCCGGTCTCGTAGCGTCTCTCATTGCTATTCTCTGACGTATTCTATGTTCCACTTGGTTTCTCCTGCCGTCATCCACTTTTGTGTCAGTATGGGAAAATCCTGTTTTTCCCTTTTATATGTTTGGTGGCGCGTGCCGTCATATGGCATAATGCCCCCTCCCAGATAAAAAAATTGATTTATCATTTTTTTCCCTCTATCAATATATGTAAGTATATATATATATATGTGTGTGTAACCATATGCTTACTACCACAATCTAGCAACAATTCTAACAACAACTTAATAGCTCCTGGCTCTACCCCTTTACCCACCCTTAAAAAAAAATAAAGTTATAAGACGGGCACGCCCACCTGTCCAAACCCCCGTTGGACGCCGTGTGGCTGATCATGGGGAATCAGACCAACTAATAAACATATTAGTCCCTACCTTGTCCTAGTAGACAAGTGTGTCCTAACTCTAGGTAATACCATGAGTTTCGGACGAGGGTAATAATGAGGTTTGCAAGTAGACTATCTTCATTGTCGTTGATCGTTGTTGTTGTTCCTGTATCATACATATATTTGTTTATCCAAAATATCTATATCCATGGGTAGGGTAGACGTATATGCTTCCTGCCTTGAGAAACTTATCCATTGTCTTGTGGATACCTTGGAACATCGACCGATTTCTTTATAGATCTTCATGGACCGATTTTTAGCAATATAATCATTGTAATATAAATTTAATTAATATAACAACATCACTAATGTACGTAACTAATTAATATCACAACATTAATTATTTATCTAACTAATTAGTAATTAACTATTTAATAATTCTAATTATTTCCATCTAACAATTAATCAATGAAAATCCTTTACACATATAAATGTTCAATGTCCGCTCCTTAAATGGAATCAATGTTCTAAGATCACAAATTGTTTATATGTCTTTGTGAATAAGATTAAACAATCACAAATAATACTTAATCCTTCCAAGTTTTGCACGCATGATCACTATAATCCAAGTGTCCATCACGTGTGCAGGTATTAATTATGTTTGTTCGAGTCAATTTCTCTCTTTACGATGACTCTGTCAATAATGGAAAATTAACACCATATGTACCTATTTGACTAAACTATATATCCGTATCAGTCATGAACTATCAAATTGTTAACTATCGTAACCTTGTTCTTTAACCAGGTGCTATGTGAATGTCTAATTATTAAATTTCCAAATAATTTATGAAAGAACAGAACATTAAATATATAACTAATTAACTTACAACATAGATCTGTCCTTATATTTACTATAATCGACTGAGAACATCAGCAAGATTATTGTCCTTTCCAGGAATGTGACAGATATCAAACTCATAATCTTGTAAGAGTAAAGATCATCTATGAATTCTAGAGTTCTTAGGATGACCAGATTTGAATATCTGTAAAGGTTTGTTATCCGAAAGAACAAGAAATTTTCTACCAAGTAGATATCTCGAGAAATTCTCAATACTTTCAATTAAAGCTAAAGCCTCGAGTTCAGTAACAGCATAGTTTCTCTGTGCCTCTGATAGCTTTTTACTGAAGTAAAGAATAGGATGTAGTTTCCCTTCATGTAATTAAAGTAATACAGCTGAAATAGCGTGTAAACTAGCATCCGTTTGTAATAAAAAATCTATTAAGTATCAGGCAATTTCAGAATAGGATAGGTACTAAACAGGGGTTTTATCTGTTGTAATAAGTATGCACATCTGAAGTATGCACACAGATGTCATCCATATATGTCGCTACGTTAGTAATCCCTGCAGTAATCTTTTCATAATGCACATAAATGTACTTGGCACATTTTGTAAACCAAATGGAAGATATGCCCATTCATATAGACCTAATGGTGTGCTAAAAGCTGTGATGTGCATCGAATCTTCATTCATAAGAATTTGCCAATATCCCTTGGTGAGATCAATTTTCAAAAAAGGTTTCGAGTTTGCCATGCCCTCAATCAACTCATCAATGTTTGGCATCGGTTCTGCATCAAGTAATGTCAATGCATTTACTTTCCTATAATCAACACACAAACGTAGTGAACCGTCCTTTTTCTTTACAATTACCACTGGAGAACAGTAGTTTGAAATAGACTTGTTAATAATTCCTGTTTTATCTAGATCTGAAATTTCTGCAGTGACCTTTTCTAGATAGTGTATTGGAATAGGATATGGTTTCTCTTTAACTGGGACATTTGATAGTAAGGTTATTTTATGCTTAATGAGCGATGTCTGTCCCGGTTTCTCAGAAAAAATTGAACTATACTCTTTTATTGCTGCGATGAGTTTTTCTTTATCTTGTGCTGATAAATCTTTACTTGTATCGATTGCCAACCACTGTTACTATTAACTGTCGGGGTTGGAATCTGTTGTTTTATAGCATCTTCTTCTTGTTCATTTATAACCCAGCAAGCTGCTGCTATTCTATGTGGAATCTGTTGCGTCCCTTGTGATGTGTTATTGTCGCATGGAATATATGGTTTTAACATATTTATGTGAAAAATTTTATGTTTACCATTTACATTAATACGATAATCCACATCACTAATTTTCTTAACCACTTTAAATGGACCTTGCCATGATGTAATCAAACAATCTCGAGGATCAGTTAGTAATAACCAGACCTCTTCTTCTTCTTTCAAGACTATTGTCTTGGCGTTTCTATTATCGTACTGTCTGTACTTTTCTCAAGCTTTTTCCAGTGCAGATTTTTTTCGGGTGATCATATGTTTTATTTGTAAGTAAGTCATTATATATTAACTATGGACCACATGGATTAGCTCCATATACCAATTCAAATGGAGAAAATCCTGTACTAGATTGTGGTACCTCACGGTACGCAAATAGTACAGCTGGTAATAAAATATCCCAATCTTTGGGTCTCTCCGCTGCTACTTTTGCTAGAGTTCGTTTAAGGACTCCATTATAATTTTCATTGACACCGTTTGTCATCGGGTGCCAAGGAGAACTAAATACTTGTGGAATACCAAGTATTTTCATTGCCTCCTGAGTAGCTGTTGATATAAATTGACTACCTCTATCTGATAGTATGCAACTTGGAAATCCTATTCTACTGAAAATTATCAATAATGAATCTAGAATGGATCTACTCGTAATGTACTTAAGCGGAATAGCTTCTGGCCAGCGAGTACACAGATCAATCATAGTCAAGATAAACCTATTACCTCTATCAGTAGTTGTGTTCAGTGGACCCACAATGTCCATAGCGATTTTCTGAAATGGTCGTGATGCCAAATCAGTTTTCTGAACATGTGCTTAGGTTGTTTGCCTTTTTGTGTGGTCATCTGACATAATGTACAAGTACGTACATGAGTGGTAATGTCTTTATTATATCCAGGCCAATAGAATTGAGTTAACAATCTATCGGTGGTTTTAGCAATACCCATATGACCAGCAAATGGTGAATCATGTGCTAGTTTCATTGCTTCTGTACGATATTTAGTTGGAAGTACTGTTTGGAAATAACGTGATGTACCCCTATCGTATCATCTGGATAGAATATTATTATCCAAGAAAAATTTCCAATTGCCATGTTTAGCCTGTTTAGATGGTTCATGTACGTTTTTAAAACAAGATTGTAATGTTGGATCTTGTTTCTGATCATTTGCTAAGTCAGTCGCAAGTCTGATGTTATTCTGTAAATTGTCTGTCAAAGAAGATTGATCTATTTGTCTTTTGTTTTGAGCTCTTGTGATTGCATTAGCTCTCTTATGGTCAATCTCCCATTGCTTTGCTTCATCATGAGTGTATTGATTTGCATTGGGTATATTCCCAATTAACAATCCGGCACAAGGATTTGGCAATACTGCTGCATTTATTGTGCCTTCGAAATACGGTAACTTAATTGTAATCGTGGCGATCTTATATCTTTCTATTGTGCCACCAAATGTTCTGCAAGCAACTGTTTCACCTGTATAATCCTCTGTTTTTATCAGCTTCTGATCTACTCCGACAATTGAAGCTCCTGAATATCGAATACATGTAGTAGGTTCACCATTTACCCATGCCTGATGAACTTTCAGTTTGCCATTTTGAATGCTAACGGCATTAGCTTCATGAATTGTTTCAACATATTCGTCATTAGGATTGTCAGGTATAGTCTTGTCAGTCTTGTCATCATACTGTTGTATGATAGCTGCGTGTGTCTCTTCTAAATCATCAGAGTCACTACTAGAGTATACATATGCGGTACTCGCTTCCTTCCAGGAATTTCTCATTGGACAAGACCTGCATGTATGTCCATACGCCCGACACGAGAAACATTTGATGCTCCTCTTTAATGAGTCATACTTACTTCTTTTCTTAGCTGTTATGTCTCTCAAATAAGCTGTATAACCTGGGTGTTGGTCACACATTTCTAAGTGTCCATGGGACAACTTACAATATTGGCATCTGGTGAGGTGTCCCTTTCTTGGTCTGTCTCCCTCTCTATTGGCATATTGGTATGGATTGTTTCTATTCTTATTACTACTAAACTTTCTAAACTTACCATTACCTTTCTGAAATTTGGCACTTGCTCCTATCATCAGTTCAGGTTGAGCACAGTTGGCAAATACGTCTCTATGTGCATTAAAATAAGACTCACCTTTCGCTTCCATCTCACTCAGATTCTTACATTTATTCTCAATTAAGAATACAGACATAGGTTCTGGTATAGCAGATAGAAGCATATCTCTAATTATTAAATCTCTTACTTTTTCATAATCAGAACCAATATCAGCGGCTTTACACCATTTATCAACGCTTTAAGAAGTTTCTGATACAAAATCAAGAAACGTTTGGTTAGATTTAGGAGTGAGTGTCTTGAATTTAGTACATAATCCTGATTCGTCCCCAAAAAAAAATGTGAAAGAACACGATCTCTCATGTATTTGTAGTTGGTACGCAAGTCCTCAGGGATTAGTTCTATCATCTTTAATGGCTCCAGTGTGAGGTGACGATGAAACATAATCGGTATGTCCTTCTCAGGTACCGTTTAGAATTTTACAAGCACTTAGAAATTAGTAATCCAAGAACTAACCGAATCACCTTGTTGGAAATTCCGAAATAAACCTTGGTATTTCTTCACTGGATCATTCTGTTTTGCAAGACTCCTTTCTCGTTCGATCTCAGCTTCATGTTGCATCTCTAATGTCTTGACCTTTAAATTGCCCTCGACCTCCTTGTCCTTCCAGAGTGTCTCTGTTGCAAGCCTCTCTTTATCAAAAGCCAGTTGTTTCTCCTTGATTTCTGCCTCTGCGGCTATTTGCTTTGCCTTCATCTCAGCCTCTGCGGCTATTTGCTTTGCCTTCATCTCAGCCTCTGCAGCTATTTGCTTCTCCTTCAATTGCATCTCCATAATTAACTTCTCTTTTTCAGCTGCTATCCTCTCGCGTTCCAAAGTTAATTCTTTTTCTCTAGCTTCCATTCTCTCGCGCTCTAAAGCTAGTTCATTTGTTTGATAGCCATCTCTTTTTCCTTAAGTTCTCTCTCAAGAGCGATCTGAAGTTGTTTAGCCTCTTTCTCTGCTGCTATTCGTTCCTGTCGTTCCTCCTTCTCACGTCGTTTCTCTTCTTTTTGTTGTTCGCTGAACTCATGTTTTGCCCAATTCCTAAGTTCAGCACCAGTTAAACCCATCTTCTCACCCAAGTCTATGAACTCTTGAAGTGTAGACATGTTGACCTACCTGTATAATAATCTATCTAGCTGAAATAAAATTGTGCCGTAGGAAAGATAGATATGCAGGTCTATGTTCAAGGAACAGAGTCGATAGTACAGTTGTAGAATGAATACAAATCAACAATCAACTTAGATGAATAATGTACAGTTGACGACTATGAAAGAATATATCACTCCAAATATATCACAATTATACCAAACATGACATATGTAAACCACAGAAATTATTATGAAAAAATATGTTCAGTATAAAGAATATAAATATATAAGCACAGTGAACCAAAGACTAACACTGACAAAGACGACTGACGTGAGACGAAAAAAAAAAATATTGTCATTTATAAAAGACGAAATTACTACTCCTGCAATTTACGCGAAAACAACCCCTCGCATACTACTTACAATTACGACAACTAACAAATATGTGTTATCACACGCCAGATCAATAAAAATGACCTCGTATTGATCTGACGCTAGCTAACACTGACGATCCCTAAAGTGATCAAGCATCCTTAACTACTTTAGAATTACCCATGGATGTTAAATTATGATGAATTTTGTCATAGTCGATAAACAGCACCTCATTAATGTTACAATGTTACAACAATTGACAACGACAACGGATAATACTGGCCTTCTAGAGTACGATGACTCCTACAAACGCAGAATGTCCATTGAAATGCTCGAATTTCTAAGAATATTTGACATGCTCGAACATATCTTCAGTTTCCGTTGACAATTCGTAAGTGACAATCAATGAAAGAAAGTTATCCTAGAGTGACGACGAGTGGCGAATCGTTTGGTGAATATGTCTCCTTTCTCTCTTGGAACGACAGTGTAATGAGCTTACACTGGCACCCTAGACCAACGTGGCCTGTGACCGACCTCTGAAAAGATACTTGATCGGTTGTGGTATAAACGACGAACCTTGATTTTAAAATGGGTATGTGATTGCAAAATACCCGTAATAACTGAAGAACAGTGCGTCTGTATGCTCCAGAATACTTTTGACTTAGTGTTTACACATGCTATAATTTGTCCGTAATGGTGTGTGATACTGAAGTGTATTTGTGTAGTCCATCAGACATTCCGTTGTAAAACTGTGTTGAAGTTTCAGGTGACGTGTAGTGTCCAGTATCCTGACGTGGTGATATGAAAAATACTGCTTTAATGTCCACATACAACAGCCATGATGTCCCATTGCGACTCGTTAATACCTTGGACAATTGGCGCCTAGTATAAAATTAAAGTCCATATGTGTCACTATACGAGTTGTGAGTGTGGAAGTAATAAGTGTGTAACTGTTCTTCGTCCCGCGTAAGCTGTGGTTGTCAACGCTTATCTCTTGTATATAACATTCCGTTGTCTCTTTCATACATGTTGTAGCTATTCATTCATTACTGATCTTAAAATTTTCTTCTTGTGGCTAGCGGAGTAGAAATGTCGAGTTGGAAGACAGACTCCTCCTTTCATACAAGCGCTACGATATATGTCATGTATGTACTCTAATGATCCATAATCAAAATAGAGAATTTTCAGTTACTGCTTCGTATTCTATTAACGCTGGTTATGTCCATGCTTTTCAAAATTTGACAATATTAAAATCATCTTTCCTTTGCTACTAATGTTCAAACAATAGCATCCATTCTTCTAAAGTCCATGTTTAATACGTGTTTCTACTCGTGTGCGCCATAATATAAATGAGTTAAATGCATACACATTGTTGACAATTACTTTATAATATTGGTGTTCTATTGTCTATTTGGGCTGACACACTGTAGTCGTCATGAAGTTGTTACAATCATAAAAGCCTAAAGTCACTTTACCTTTCTTTGGTGATGAAGCTGTTATCACACTGCCATCTTGACGCGTACTCAAGTGTTCATGTGCTCTGTGCTGCAACGTGCATCGAGACATTCTGGTGCGCATTTTCTGTTATGTATTGAGCATTCTGGCGGGAATCTCTTTGTTTACAAACACGCATACAATGCTTGCTGGAATCAAGTCCCGACGTTGCCTTAAAGCATGTCTTCCCAGATAAAACTCAAACAGGGAATCCAACGTTTCAAACAAGCTCGTGAATAAAATCAACTGGAACAAACTCTCACCGCTATGGAACAGACAGAGACCAGCCGCCGTCAAATCAAAGGCATTTATTAATGCGCTGCAGAATTACACAAAAGACTGTCCCAGAACATAACCTGCCCTTTATACAGGGACGGGTGGTTATTTAACTATCTGCAAACGAATCTCTCAATTCCACCATTGCGTTGGCTATGTCCTCTGTTCAAACAGTGCAGCAGTTTTGTCCAAATTAAGGTCTAAGGTCCTCCTTGTCCCGGTCCTCTCATTGCATGAGTCTTCGTTAACAGATCATCCCTTCGCTCAACTGCGCCTCTCCTCAGAACATTGCGCCGATCAGATCTTGTGCCCTCAACACGGAGCTTACAGAAACACTGCCGTCCTGTTGTCCGGTCTCGTAGCGTCTCTCATTGCTATTCTCTGACGTATTCTATGTTCCACTTGGTTTCTCCTGCCGTCATCCACTTTTGTGTCAGTATGGGAAAATCCTGTTTTTCCCTTTTATATGTTTGGTGGCTCGTGCCGTCATATGGCAATTAGTATGATGAGAATGATCTAAGGAGGTAAAAAGAGAGAGAATGGGGAAAGTGAATGTGTTTCTGAAGTCTTAACTGGTGGACCTCTCAGTTTTGTTTGCACAGATCTACATGTCTACAAGACGAATTGCAGGTTTGTTTACCCTGTGAATTCCCTGTGTGTGGTGTTGTGTGTGATGTGAAGTGATGTACAAATACGGCTTGATGCCACTTCTCTGTACCTTTGACTTCTTTCTGCAGGAAACCAGAATTGAGGAGCTGGAAGCAGAACATGAACAGAACCAGTCAGACCTGAAGCTGGCCCTGAAAAGGATCACAGACCTCCAGGCAGCCTTGGAGGAAGGTCTTGACAGTGACAGTGATGTCTTGATGTCAGACAGGTCAGTGCACTTCAGACTTGAGTCTGTGATGGATGTTTGTCTTCTCATTGGTTAATGGCATGTTTGGTGTAAATACTAATGTAGGCTGTTGACATATACCTGTATGTGTCCACATACACACCTTATGATACAGAATTCAGGCATGATGTGAAGTGTAAGGGTTCGGACATGAGCTGGGGAAGTAAAGGCAGCTGGCATGATACTGACCACATCACACACCAAAAGCTTATTGATCTACACAAATATGGAGCTAGCACTATACACTCAATACACCTCAAGTAAAGGTATGATACTGACCACATCACGCACCAAGAGCTGATTGGTTTACACAAACTTGGAGCTCATACACTCAATACACCTCGAGGCGGGTCAAGGGTCATTGACTCACCTTTTATTGTCGTCATTTGTCATGTATTTCCCATCGAGGCATAGGCTGACACTTGTTGCTATCTCTCCATATCATTCCAACATAATATATCATTAATATCATAAATGTGTGGTATAAGGCCCTTTACTTTAATTTGCTTACTGATGTTTGGGAAATTGAATAGTGGTATGATTTGGTAGAACACTATAGTTGGCTTTTGACATCTAGTGTCAATTTCTATATCGAGCACACTTACACTTGTCACAGTGATTAACACTTCAGATGCCTTTGTCTCTTGACAATGATATAAGTTGCCCAAATTAACCACTAAGACTGGAATAGGCAGAACCCGTGTAGATGAGACAAGTGATTTCTTTATTGTTCATTTCTCAATATGTTTATTGCAGTTTGCTTTGGACTTCAACTACCTCACCTCATCATCTTTTGATGCATTTACTTTTTACATGCAAGATGAGCTGTCATTTTTATATTTCTATGATCATCTCTTTTCTGTCTTTTATCTCCAAATTAACCAACCCGCGCCAAGTCCTCATAGCTCTTGCCATTTCCCACAACGCCCTCCACCTACTCTCCTTATTGTTCATCTCTTCTCTAATTCTCATCTTCATGTGTTTTAGGTCTTCCTCTTTATTTTTTTGCCCTGTGAATTCTAGAGGAAGACTTTCTAATTGTACCATTATTGGGTTCCTATTCATTGTGTATGTTTTCCAGTACGTTTTTCTGACTTCTTAATTTACTGGAATTTGTTTAGTTTTCTCCATGAAGAACCACAATGGTGGTTCTGTCATATCATTTTAATCTGTCTGCTCCGCAAAGACATTTATTAACAAATGTTTGTAGTTTATTGGTAGTTGTTTTAGTTGCTGTACATGTTTCTGATCCACACAATAGTACTGATTTGCCATTGCAGTTAAAGACGCTAAGTTTGCTACTAGATTTCATTTCTGTTGACTTCCACACATTTCTGTTGACTTCCACACATTTCTGTTGACTTCCACACATTTCAAGTTGCTGTGAAAACTCCTCTCGCCTTTTGCATTCTTATTTGAATACCTCTATTTATTCCTCCTATTTTGTCTACGTTGCTAACTGAATATGTTTATGATTCCACCTCTCAAAATGAGGTTTTGCCAAGAGAAACGGGTTATCATTTTCCAGATTTATTCTAGCTTTGCATTTCCCCTGTGAACTGTTAGACCTGATAGTTGTGACCATCCATCAAGGATACTTAATTCATCTTGCATGTGATTGTGTGTGTGTGTGACAGAGGACAATGTGGTCAGTTCCATGATCATACTGTCCTGTAAACATTTCCCGAAGCAAGAATCTGTAAATATTTCCCGAAGCAAGAATCTGTAAACATTCCCCGAAGCAACAATCTGTAAACATTTCCTGAAGCAACAATTTGTAAACATTTCCTGAAGCAACAATCTGTAAACATTTCCCGAAGCAAGAATCTGTAAACATTTCCCGAAGCAAAAATTTGTAAACATTTCCCGAAGCAAGAATCTGTAAACATTTCCCGAAACAAGAATCTGCACACATTTTATAAAACTGAATGCATGGAGGAATAGGTGACCAGTTGTTTCCGCTGTGAGCTCACAACACACATGCTTGGAACCCTCGTCCAATCACTCTCATGACGTTATCAGTGTAGCCCCTTAATCAACTACTCTAACATGCCTGCCCTAGACTGTCTTTTACTTTATTTCCACTTGCGCTCTAATATCTTGTCTTTATCATGCCTTAGTGTGTTGAGTGAAGATAAGAACTTGTCTTTATCATGCCTTGGTGTGTTGCAGTGAAGATGAGAACTTGTCATCAGAGGAAGGTGATATGAACCCCATGGTCTCCAGTAATGAAGGGGACAGCATCGGACCCTCAATCGCCTATAGCCCCCATATGTTTGAAGGCAGCAAGATATAAAGCACCACCAGGTAAGACATTGTCCTGCTATCAGACACTGTTTGTTAAGACATTGTCCTGTTAGTCAGAAACTGTTTGTTCATTTTTTGCCATGACAGGAAGTGCTGCTATGTAATCATCTTTCCATGATCTTTTTATTGTCTCTCCTCTTCTACTCTGGGTATCTAGAAGTGAATTATAGTCTTGTTTAGTCTTTCTTGCGAATGCCTTGGACTGCCAGGGTGACTAACAATGATTGCCTGGAAAAGGCAAATGAATGTAGAACATTATATAATTTTGTCAAAGTCTGTGGCTTTGGGTTAGTGAAGGCAATTTCGTAGTCTCAACATACCAGGGTTCGGAGTCAGACGCAGGTAATTTGGAAGTAGATTGCTTTGCTTTGTTTTTCAGAATTGTATGACTGTCTCCCGTTGAGAAAGCAATGGCAGACTTCTGAACGTAAAACTGCCTAGAAAGTTACAAACAGTCAAAAATTGCTGGGGTTGATTGTGATGTACTGTAAACAACATAACAACTAACTTGTTAAGTACTTCCTCGTTTACCCGAAGGCATAAAGTTACCTTAGTCTTGTTTAGCCTTAGTTCTTCTACTCTGGGGTATTGTTGGACTTGTTTACTCTTGTGTGACCTGAAGAACTGCTGACTGATGATGGCTTGGTCCATGATAGAATCACCAATGTGGAGCTCATGGGATAGTTGAGGATATGATAGAATCACCAATGTGGAGCTCATGGCATCGCTAAGGTTATGATAGAATCACTAATGTGGAGCTCATTGTATAGTTAAGGATATGATAGAATCACCAATGTTTAGCTCATGGGATAGCTAAGGATATAATAGAATCACTAATGTGGAGCTCATTGGATAGTTAAGGATATGATAGAATTACCAATGTGGAGCTCATGGGATAGTTAAGGATATGATAGAATCACCAATGTTTAGCTCATGGGATCACTAAGGATATGATAGAATCACCAATGTTTAGCTCATGGGATCACTAAGGATATGATAGAATCACTAATGTTTAGCTCATGGGATCGCTAAGGATATCTTCTTCTTCTGCGTTCATCCGGAGTTTTTTTGTGTGGATGTGATTGCGTTGTGCCTGTTTACAGCAGAGCTGCCTTCTTGCGCCGTTAGGCCGATACATCCGACTTCTGCGGGCATTTGTTGACCGGGTTAACCTTCCCGGGGGCTAAGGATATGATAGAATAACTAATGTGGAGCTCATTGGATAGTTAAGGATATGATAGAATTACCAATGTTTAGCTCATGGGATAGCTAAGGATATATATTTGGGAAGCGTATATGCTCTGTTGGTAGCATTTGTAAGTGAGAGAGAGAGAGTGGGTGTGTGTGTGTGAGAGAGAGAGAGAGAGAGAGAGAGAGAGAGATAGAGAGGATGTAAACAGGCACATACCTATCAGAACAGGCATATGAATTGAGTTATGAAAATATGGATTGTCTCCTGTGAGTTTGAGTTACAAAGATGGATATAGGGATAATCTCTTGTGATTTAGTTACAAAGATTTGATGTATCTCCTGTGAGTTTTGAAAATATGAATTATCTCTTGTGGATTGAATTGTGACGATATGAAATATCTCTTGTGAATTGAATTATGAAAATATTAATTATCTCTTGTGAATTGATGTAACTACTTTATGTCATCTTCCAATAATTTGCCCTATGTTGTAGCAGCTATCTGTTTATCATGTGTGTCATTCACCTGTTGCCCTGAACAGATCATTTGTTTTCTCTAGTTGTGTGTTGACTTCACCTTCTTGGTCTCTGCAGATGATGTGCCAGCTTGCCCTGCTGGACCAGTGAACAGTCACTCAAGCATATCTTCAACACCGGGACAGCACCGCAAGTTTTTGAGTAGCTTCATTCACCAGATTCTTTTGTAGACTGATCATTGCAGCACTTTGACAGATTGACATGTAGTTGTGTCATTTGTGTTTCCTCAATGGGTAATTGCTGTGGTCGAAGTGCCAGATTGCGTGGTTTGCCTACAACCATACTGTCGACATGAGCTTCCTTATAATTTAGTGCCAGGAGAATTATCATTCTGTGACCATGCTGGTTCGTCTCTGTCATCAACATCGTCATGTCATAAGTGTGAACGTTAATGAGAACAAATTACAGAACTGAGGGTGACAGTGAGTTTGGACCTTTATGTTAATAACTATGTATAACTGGAAGTCTTATATCCTTTAGTCAAGACTTGCGTTTGTAATTTTATAATCATCATTCTCACCCATAGGCAGCATTATCATAACAGCTGGATTATAGGGATGTTATTGCAGCTGGATTAAAGAGATGTTATCATTGCAGCTGGATTAAAGAGATGTTATCATTGCAGCTGGATTAAAGAGATGTTATCATTGTAGCTGGATTAATGATTGATTGATTGATTTAGGAACTGACATCACAGCATTCGGGGCATTCCCATAAGCGCTCCGTCCCCATCCTCAGCAGCCAGCGAAGAGTTCCAACACTAATAGTTCCAGTAGCAATCTGATTATATGTCCGTCTCGCCTTTCCTCTGAGCGTCGAGCGTCGGCCAGATCCCCTCGTCACACCTCGCTGTCTCATTCTTGCCAGACCATGGTGATCCATTTGCTCCTCTGAGGTGTACACAGCTGGATTAAAAGGGCATTAATTCATTAGTCACTATTTCAGTCCCGGACATCTATTTCTTTAATTTATTCCATCCCATGCAGTGGTTACTTTACATAATAGGAGGGCCTGGCATGAGTTGCTTAAGGGGATAAAAGGCAGACAAAGAAGGTTGTGCATTGAGCAGGCAAATTGTACACACCGGGCTGACGTCAGTGGCCATGTGACAAGCATTACACCAAGCTAACTCAGTCACTCTAACACACCAAAGCCATGGGATACAGATTACAGGCAGGACCTGATCACCTGACTTGCCAAAGTTGTGACCCACAACCTCTTAGTGAACTTGAAGACACAAGCAAAAGGCTGTGCAGTTTATTGCCTGGCATATTTCATTAGGTGCATACTGCAGGTTTATATATCATAGAAAGTGAACAGATTAATCATATTTTACTGACATACATAACACATATAGTTCTGTTCAAGTATATTTGAAGACAGTATAATTTCACAGTCATGCAGCTTTGTCTTCTATGTTATGTTCCCTTCCTTATTTTTTAACGAGTGTGTGTCTTGTTTTTTCATTTGAAAATACCAAATGTATGTTATGTTTGTAGCTTCTCCCGTACTTATTTATATTGGGACCAGTTTTCTCAAGAATATTGGACTATTTACAACCAGATATTTTTAGTGAATATATGTTAACTTCAGTTTGCCATATCTCTGTACTGAATATATTACTATTATTACATTTATTTTCTTCAGTTCCTTCTAAGTATTATTCCTGTTCTTCAACCTAATGAGCCTTAATACTTATTTTGTTGATTTACAAATGTGCCCCATTTAGTCGTCACATGTATTCTATACAATAAGGGGATTCTAACATCCTTTATGTACTAAATGTTAGTTGTATGTCCTTTATGTGAACCGTTTGTTGGCTGTGTGTGGTTTTCTAGGCAATATTACGTTCAGGAGTTTGCCATTGCTTTGTGAACAGCCAATGCTCATATCATTGTGACAGGATTAATGTAAAGTGATCTCTTCACAAATTGCTGGCAGCTGTCTTCGAATCCAGTATGTCGGGATTGGGAAAGTATTCCTCTGTCCATTAGCCACAGATGCTGACTATTTATGTCAGTAGATGCATTTATATAGACACACACACACACACAAATGCTTGTCTATGAGCATTATTGAATACTTACTGTGTACTCACCCGTTCATACACACACAAATACTTTGACATGTAATGTACATGCATACACCCCCCCCCCTCTCATACACACATACTTACATGTAAAAAGATACATAAACACACATATACATGTAAGCATATGCATACATACAAACATAACACAATGTACATACCAACTTATATACAAGCACATACATATGCATGCACACGCAAACACCTACATGTACAAGCACGCGCGCGCGCATACACACACAAGCACACACAAATTGTTGAAAACAGAATCCGATTACACTTCTGCTGATGATATAGCTTTAGCCCTGTACATGTGGTTCTCACACATCAAAGTCCCATGTGGCCCCTCCATCGTCCTGTAGGTCTTACACCTTGGGGTGTGCGGCATTTCCTGTCGTCATTTTTCTGGCCACATCTGTTGCTTCAGTATGACCATGCCATCTTGTCCTTTTGAGTTTTATTAAGTTGATAATTGATAGGTGATTGCACATGTGCATCAATTCTGTGTTTGTTCACCTTTGCCATATCATTGTTATTATCTTTCATAGGCTGAGAAATTAGAGTAGGACACTGTGTGTTTCATATGACAACACAATGTCATGATTAAGGGATGTCAATTGGTTCACAAATGCATTTTTTGTGGTGGAGGAGGGAGGGGGGCACCCCTGGAGCTGGGGAGTTCATGCTGTGTGTAATGCTTTCAGCAGGCCACTATGTGTGTGTGTGGGGGGGGGGGGGGGGGGGCAGCCCTGGAGCTGGGGAGTTCATGCTCTGAGTGATGCTTTCAGCAGGCTACAGCAGAAGGAAACTGAGCCTTGTGGGATAAGACCCAGTGCAAGTGAGCTGATCCTCTTGCTGTCACTGCCTTTATGCCCTTTAATTTAAAACTCTAAATGACATGGTATGGTCACTTGAAATGAGAACCTGTCGTTTGTGGATTCACTTAAAAAGAGAACCTGTCATTTGTAGAGTCACTTGCAATGAGAACCTGTCATTTTTAGAGTCGCATGCAATGAGAACCTGTCATTTATAGAGTCACTTGCAATGAGAACCTGTCATTTGTGGATTCACTTAAAAAAAGAACCTGTCATTTGTGGATTCACTTTAAAAAAGAACCTGTCATTTGTAAAGTCACTTGCAGTGAGAACCTGTCATTTATAGAGTTACCTGCAGTGAGAACCTGTCATTTGTGGATTCACTTTAAAAAAAAAAGAACCTGTCATTTGTGGATTCACTCTAAAAAAGAACCTGTCATTGTAAAGTCACTTGCAGTGAGAACCTGTCAGTTGTGGAGTCACATTTGCATGAGATCCTGTCATTTGTAGAGTCACTTGCAGTGAGAACTGTCATTTGTGGATTCACTTTAAAAAAAGAACCTGTCATTTGTAGAGTCATTTGCAATGAGATCCTGTCATTTGTAGAGTCACTTGCAATGAGATCCTGTCATTTGTAGAGTCACTTGCAATGAGATCCTGTCATTTGTAGAGTCACTTGCAATGAGATCCTGTTATTTGTAGAGTCACTTGCAATGAGATTCTGTCATTTGTAGAGTCACTTGCAATGAGAACCTGTTATTTGTGGATTCACTTAAAAAAGAACCTGTCATTTGTAGAGTCACTTGCAATGAGATCCTGTCATTTGTAGAGTCACTTGCAATGATGACCTATCAGTTCTAGGTTACCTAATATGAGAACCTGTCAGTTCTAGGTTACCTAATATGAGAACCTATCAGTTCTAGGCTATCTAATATGAGAACCTTTGAGTCATAGCATCACTTACAATGAGATAGAACCTGTCAGTTGTGGTGTCACTGACAATGAGAACTTGTACTTTTAGTGAATTTAATCACTTGAAAATACAACAAAGCAGACCCTGCTATGAGCAATGGATTACATGTAACATTATGCTTGTCATATTTACATATGTTCAGTATTATATTTCATATTTCCATGGCATGTATGCTTCAATTGTACATATGTTATGCTTTTATACCCATATGAGCAAAATATGATTGTTTTTGGTTGGTGCACGACATATTTTAACTTTTAAATGTCTTCTTGCAGGGACATAACATGAACTGTTCTCATCTGTATTTCTCGTGTACATTTTAAAGGGTAATATCCTGCTCAACCTTTCTGGGTTATAATTAGGATATACAGTGTGTGTTGTTATTCCAGATAATGGATTTTTATATGTATCCAACCTTGGCTTCCTAGCAATTATAATCTTGCCTTAATCACACATGGGATGTTGAGTTTATCAGTTTAAACTTTTGTTCAGTCTTATTTGACGATGGCAATGTAGACCAAGTTGAGTGAGCAGACAGAGATATTAGCATAAGAGTACCAAAGGCAAAGGTGGAATCCTACACATAATTAGGTAGCAGTGCAGACACAGGTCGGGGAACAGGTGACATATTCACATCAGAATATCAAAGGTACAGGAGCTGTCATGGTACTGGGACATACAGAGAAGGGGAATAGAGACAGATGTGAATAATTAGGTAGCAGTACAGACAAGGGTGGGGGAACAGGTGACATATTCACATCAGAATATCAAAGGTACAGGAGCTGTCATGGTACTGGGACATACAGAGAAGGGGAATAGAGACAGATGTGAATAATTAGGACAGGACAAGGAGGGAGCTGCTGGAAATAGCAACAGATAGGAGGGCTTGGCATAAGGTGTCTGATGGCCTGTGCTCCTTTAGGGGACAACAGACAGAAGAAGAGGGAGAATTATGGGTAATGTTTGTCTGTTGAATTGATTGTGCCAGATTTCTCTCCATTACTCTATGACAATTATGTTAATGATGGAATTAATTACTTGTAAATTAACATCCCAAAATGTGCACAGTGTGATTTAGTTTCACTTAACTTATAATATAGATGGTGTTAGTAGATAAGTGTGCAGCTATGCCCTGAGCTACAACAATTAGACTTTAATTGCTTTGCACTTAAATACATTATGTTATTGTCACCACATAATGAACTGAAGATATTTGCTTCACAGTTGTCTATTGAGATAACACCTTAGCTCACATAGATGTGTCATCAGGTTTGGCTGTCATTAGTTTGTGTTTACAAATACATTTCACATGTCATCTCTGTGGGTGACTCTCTCTCTCTCTCTGAGATTCATGTTAACGTTTGTAGTATACTTAATAATTATTAGCTTTTCTACTATACTTAAAAATATAAATAATGTGTAGTACATGTACTGTTCAATCAGAAAGCGGCAATGATTTTAATTACTGTGATTTTTTTAGTTAAACCATTTCAAACTGAAATGAAGCAGTAATGGTGTGTCACATGCATCAGAGACTAGAGTGTCAATAGGTTCACATCACCAGCTTCATTTGTGTCAGTACAGATATTGCCTAGAATAGGAGTTTTGAAGGGTATGTAGATATATCATGATAAATAAGAGGAGTCACGGCTGCACAATATATAACAGTAGGAAATAAAATCAGGTATGAATAACTCCATTAAAATAGTGAGAGATATTAAACACACAGTGTACATACCTTACAACAAATTCCACTAGGGCAAATATAGGAGGGGAAAAAAATCAAAGATATCCATACACAAATTAAGAAAATAAAAATAAGTACACTATTACACAACGAATTGACGTTTCGATTATAGAAATCTTCCCCAGGAACAACACAAACAGATCTAAAGAAAAACATCATCATCATCATCATCATCATCTTCCACTTCTGCCGTCAAGCGTCGTGGGGAGGAATAATTTGCGTTCCAGCGCCCAGTGGACGGCACTGGATAGTGTCATTCCGTGAGGTTGTACAATGTCTCTGATGTCATCAATCCATTTTCTTCTTGGACGTCCTCGTGGTCTCATCGCAGATGATCTTTGATGTAAGGCCAGTGATGGTAGTTGTTGATGTTGCATTCTAATTACATGGCCAAACCACTTGAAAAACATGACATTATAAAATTTAATATACAAAAACATTTTCTACCATGGCCTGGCAACATATCACATCTTGATCTGTTTTTAAATTTATTAAATGTTGTAATTTCATGGTTTTCTTTTGATCTGTTTGTGTTGGTCATAAGTAAGATTGTTATAATATAAACGTTTATTCGTTGTGTTGTAGTATTGACATTTTATTATTTTAGGGGGGGGGGGGAAGATTTCATCACTGATTGTCCCCCTGTGATTTACCTTTGCCGTAGTGGAGTTTGTTGTAAGGTATTTACACTGTGTCTGTGTTTAGTATCTTACTTTTTCACAAGTGTTATACGTACCTGTTTGTATTTCCTATCATGGTAACACAGTGTTTAATGGTAGATATGTAGTGTCATGGTAGATACTGTATTATGGTAGATATATAATGTCTGTCTAAGGAAGGATGGAGAGTAGTGGTGGTTCAGGGGACATTATGTTCAAATCCCCATCAAAGCGTAAATTTTAAAAAATATAGCCTGAGTTCCCAAGTCCACCCAGCCAATGCCCTGGAAAGTCAAGGCAGACAGGGTAATATTGACCAAACGACTCGTCAAATGCTGATTGGTCTATACAAATACGGGGCTAGGAGCACATGCCCAAACTGCCTTCAGGCATTGACGAGGCTCATTACAGGTCAGCATGGCCGAATGGGTAAGAAAGCGTGTTCTTAAACATCCGTTGTGCTGATGCCAAGGTTAGCGGTTCAACCCCTGCACCGGACAGCTAGACTGAAATGTTGACATGTCGTCCTTGACTTGGGAACGTAAATTAAAAGTATCTCTGAAGTCGGAGTGGGTTCGCCTGATGGCGAGGGACACTGTTAATAGGGAAAAGCTAATCCACACGCAAAATTCAGTCCAGCACTACTGTAGTGTGTATGGACTACACTTGAGTTCAAAGCGAGTGAGCGCAAAAATAAAGGGGTCACTGACTTTGCTCGTGAAGGATGAGGGCAATTGTCATTGTCGTGTCTTTATCCCCTTGTGGAAGCATCCAGTGTTACAGTTAGCATGGGGGCCAGCAAGGCTGAATGGATAAGAACACATGACCTTAAACTTAGGGTGTGCTAATGCTGAGGCAGCGGGTTCAGCCCTTATAACAGTCAGTTGGACTAAAATGTTGACTTCTCTCATTGACTTGGGGATGTAAATTACAGGTAGCTCAGAAGTCAGGGTGGGTTTGCCTGATGGCAAGGGACACTGGTAATAGAGAAAGTTAATTCACACGCAAAAATCAGTCCAGTGAACTAGAAATAGTAGCAAGTGTATGGACTACCCTTGAGTTCAATGCGAGTGAACACAAAATTAAAACAACAGCCACTTGCATTTAAAATTAGAGTAAATGTCTATTACATTAAGAGTTAGATGTGTATATATTTTATTATAAGTGGGTGTTGAAACATATACAATTTTGTCATGCTGTTTTGTTTTCTAGGATAATTTGTTTCCAAGGCCAATAGCTAGAGCTATTTGTCTTTGTTGATATGGCATAATGTGAAGTTTATGTTAATTCTGATAGTTGACATTGTTAATATGGTGGGTATCACGTTGTGGCGTGCTCATTTTGAAATCACTGTTTCATGTTTTTATTTTGCCATTACCATCTCATTCATGTGTGGCACGGGTCAGTCAGTATGTACAGGACAGTATTGTGTTCATCTGACCTCTTTATGTCATCTTTTGCATTATAGTGAGCTTGTTTAGCCATTTGTACTCATGCATTCAGGCCATGGATGATTATTGTAAAAACACCACAATGTTTTACCATCCGACTTTGAGTATAATTCCACTTGAGTGATTGACTTGCTGTAAATCAGCTATTCTTCCGTTTATGTTGTCCTGCTTTGTTCATTTGTTTGTACTGATTGTTATGTTTAATATTGCCAAGAATGCATGTGGTGTGTTTGTTATTTTGATGTGTATGTCCTTACTAGAAAGCTGGGTTTGACTTGGTCAGCGCTGTCATGAGGTAAACCAAATATTTGGCCTGCAAGGACAGCTGAGTGGAAGCAGGTATATTGATATGTTGATTTGGTTCATGTGCAATTTCTTAAATGTGTAGATGGGAAAGCATTTTTTATTTTACATACATCAATGCCTTTTTTTAGTGATCTTTTGGATAGTGAGATCAGAAACCCTGCTTTCTCCGATACAGTTGAAAAAACAAACAGCAGGACCTATATGTAACCTGTGCATGTTAACAATCCCTTGGTGGTTGGAAATCACAAAGAGTAGGCCAAAAGGCCATTGCCATAGTAAATTGTTAGGACAGAAGACCCTGCCACAAGTAGTTGGAAGCCAGTTAACTTTGTCTATATGAAGGACGTAAAACAAGCACTAAGTTAGACACACTGTCCTGAGTTAGAGAAGTGCCTAGTGCCTGTGACACGCTGTCCCTAGATAGGAACAGAACCGGCATTGCTTTGCTTCACATGAGATGATTCGCTGAAAACTGGCTTTAATAGACATCAGAAAGGTGTTCTGTGAAGATGGACATCAGACAGGTGTTCTGTGAAGATGGACATCAGACAGGTGTTCTGTGAAGATGCTGTGTCTTGGAGACTGGCTGATTGAAGATATTTATTTACCTGTGGTTAACACCGCCACTGTGGTTTGAGTGCTGGCCTCCTCATGACAGTGGTCTGGGTTCCACCCCCAGCAGGGGCAGGGTTATTTTTGTCCTGACCAGGATGGCTGAGGAGAGTGTAGTTGCCAGGATGGCTCAGGAGAGTATAGTCACCAGGGTGGCTCAGGAGAGTATAGTTGCCAGGATGGCTCAGGAGAGTGTAGTTGCCAGGATGGCTCAGGAGAGTATAGTTGCCAGGATGGCTCAGGAGAGTGTAGTTGCCAGGATGGCTCGGGAGAGTGTAGTTGCCAGGATGGCTCGGGAGAGTATAGTCACCAGGATGGCTGAGGAGAGTGTAGTTGCCAGGATGGCTCAGGAGAGTGTAGTTGCCAGGATGGCTCAGGAGAGTATAGTTGCCAGGATGGCTCAGGAGAGTATAGTCACCAGGGTGGCTCAGGAGAGTATAGTTGCCAGGATGGCTCAGGAGAGTGTAGTTGCCAGGATGGCTCAGGAGAGTATAGTTGCCAGGATGGCTCAGGAGAGTGTAGTTGCCAGGATGGCTCGGGAGAGTGTAGTTGCCAGGATGGCTCAGGAGAGTATAGTCACCAGGGTGGCTCAGGAGAGTATAGTTGCCAGGATGGCTCAGGAGAGTGTAGTTGCCAGGATGGCTCAGGAGAGTATAGTTGCCAGGATGGCTCAGGAGAGTGTAGTTGCCAGGATGGCTCGGGAGAGTGTAGTTGCCAGGATGGCTCGGGAGAGTGTAGTCACCAGGATGGCTCAGGAGAGTGTGGTCAGCAGGAGTCTGCACTAATAATTTCATGACCGCAGTTAGACGCTAACATTTGTCCTGTGCTAAGTGAGAGACAGAATGACACCTATTCCTCTGTGCATTCAGACCTTTAACAAATGTGATGGTTCAGGCACATAACAGACTCATAGTAGGTTCCTGCTTTCATGCTTGTTTGTTTAATGCTCTGTGGTCTTTGTCTTGTAAAACTGTGCACTAACAAATTGTTTGGAAGGATAGGCAGGGTACAGGCCAGCCCAGCTCGTGTCATGGCCTAGAATATGTGAAGACTTAACACCCCAACAGTAGTATGCACCGTGGTTCTTTGCCTTGTGACTGTTTAGTCCCTGTCCTTTATGTGGTTTCTGTTGTCAGGGAAGAGCAGGGAAACTCCTGGGATACTGAAATAATAATCATGCATGTTTTTGTAGTTGCCATGTGCCCAGACATAATATTTCATAATATTCTCTTATATTATTGCTGATTTTTCTTTACACTGGTATCATTATTGTCATATTCAAGCAACATATTTATGTATTAAAAGTGGCTGTTTAATTTTATCTCTATTTTTTTTTATGTATGAATACTTTTGTAATATCTTATATTGTTTTTTTAAGGTTGAATTTGTGTTTCATTGCATTTGATATTTTATTGAAATATATCAGACATACACACTGTGCCAAGCTTATGTTTATTGTTATCATTTTGTATTTATTTCTGGAATGGTAAATGTGTAATCCTATTATATTACTGCAGTAAACATGTTTCAATAACTGAGACCCTTTTTCCCTTTTTTATTGTATGGTGAAGTTGTTGTTGTTGTTGTTTTGTTTTTTTTCCTTTGTTATGTTCTTTGTGAAGTGAATTGCTTTTCTGTGCTGATTGTGAATTGAGATTTTGTTGTTTAAAAATGTCCACATTATTTGTTGTGTCTCGCTGAAGTGTCCACACCACATTATTTGTTGTGTCTCGGTGAAGTGTCCATGCCACATTGTTGTGTCTCTGTGAAGTGTCCATGCCACATTATTTGTTTTCTTCTTCTGCGTTCATCTGGATTGTTTTTTCAGATGTAATTGTGGTGTGTCTGGCTAGGCACCCTTAGGCCATCACATCTGACTTTAGCGTGTATTTATTTTTTTTTTTGGGGGGGGGGGGGGGGGGCCAGGTTAGCATTCCTGGGGGACTCGCTGTTGTGGTGCCGTCCACATCCCAACTGGTCAAGTTAGAATGGTCGAAGACTTCATGGTCAGCCCTCAAGTGAGGGCAGGGGCAGTTCATGGGCATTTTCCGCCTTCCAAGGAGGCTTCCATAATTGCAGAGCCGACATATAGCGCTCTGGTACTGGACTCACCCAAGGAATCGCCACGTCCTGCACATGGCTGCTTTAATTTCTCACACCATGTATTGGGCATTTTGTTCACCACAGGCTGCTCCCCGCACAAACCAGAATGGTCAGTCTGCATGAAACATCCACTCAGTAAACTTTCGCTTCGGACTTCCACATAATGGATTCACTAGCCAAGCATTCCATTTCATGTTAATGGGATGACATCCACTCAGTAAGCTTTTGCTTCAGACTTCCACGTAATGGATTGGCTAGCCAAGCGTTCTATTTTGTGTTAATGAGAAGTTTATCCGCCTTTGATTACGCTAACTCAATGAGTTTTTTTAATATAGAGACTTGAGCACCATAACCATTGCGAGCAATTGTAACGCTTTTTCACCTTTAGTAATGCTCTCAAAGTAGGCTACATGTGCTGCCAGCTCACATGCAGCATAGAGTGATTAGCGGCCAGGCCCTCTCATCCGGGGGATCCCTCATATACCTCGGGTGAGAGCCTTCGAACAAGTGTCTGGACCAAGCATGTAGCAGCTCAGCATCTCACCTCCATTTTGCAGTGGGTTTTGGCCCGGCTCTTACATCCGAGGGTTAATGACTTAGAGGCGTTCAGCCATATCCCTCAGCAGAGAACCTTAGAGTATGTGTCTGGACCAAGAATTAATGGCATCATGTGCCTGATTTGGACTTTGACTGCCTGTCCTCAGTCTACCTGCAAGGCAGCAGGGTGTGTCTCTCTGGGTCTGGTCGCTATCCCAAGACCTGTCAGACATGTAGCTGTGCTACCATTGGCACCGCCAACTGTCACAGCTCTTGGGGTCACTGGAACTTGCAAGCCCGTCTACTATGGTAAGGTGGAGACATATCAGGGGGCTTATTTGTTGTGTCTCTGTGAAGTGTCCATATCACATTATTTGTTGTGTCTCTGTGGAGTGTCCATACCACATTATTTGTTGTGTCTCTATGAAGTGTCCATGTCACATTATTTGTTGTTTCTCGGTGAAGTGTCCATGCCACATTATTTGTTGTGTCTCGGTGAAGTGTCCATACCACATTATTTGTTGTGCCTCAGTGATGTACCCATACTACATTATTTGTTGTGTCTCTGTAAAGTGTCTGTACCACATTATTTGTTGTGTCTCGGTGATGTGTCCATGCCACATTATTTTTTATTTCTCAGTGAAGTGTCAATGCCACATTATTTGTTGTCTCGGTGAAGTGTCCATACCACATTATTTGTTGTGCCTCAGTGAAGTGTCCATACTACATTATTGTGTCTCAGTAAAGTGTCCGTACCACATTATTTGTTGTGTCTTGGTGAAGTGTCCATGCCACATTATTTGTTGTGTCTTGGTGAAGTGTCCATGCCACATTATTTGTTGTGCCTCGGTGAAGTGTCCATGCCACATTATTTGTTGTGTCTTGGCGAAGTGTCCATATCACATTATTTGTTGTGTCTCAGTGAAGTGTCCATATCACATTATTTATTGTGTATCTGTGAAGTGTCTGTATCACATTATTTGTTGTGTCTCAGTGAAATATCCATATCACATTATTTGTTGCGTCTCTGTGAAGTGTCCATGCCACATTATTTGTTGTGTGTCACTAAATCTCTCTGAAAGATGTCTTCTAGTGCCATTGCTCTAGCGTCGGCCAGTTGATAGACTTTTTGGCTTATACGTTTTTATAGTTCATTGAGTTGCATCAGACTCTACCAACCCACCACAAGCTAATTTTTTTAGAACAAGTCTGACCAGAGGATTTTAGCAACAGGGTAATGTTGCTCACCTGAAGATAAAGAATTAATTTGAACTTCCTGATAGGTTTCCTTTGGTATAAAGGATATTTTACCCCTGTGTTTTTTCCTCTCCTTTCAGAGGCTACAGCCAAGTGGAGGATATTCTATCTGGATTCCTCGTCATATTTCTTCAGAAGATTGATATGTAAATTCTTAGACTTTCCTTTGATCCGGATTTCATAATTGGTTCCGGACACTACTTAAAGGGCCCCTGCCAACGAATTTCTAACTGGTTGTTACCAATAGGCAGTAACAACAAGAATCTATCACCCACTTTAAGAGATTTCTTGGAGTTCATCCAATGTTTGGGTGCCACTCTCTGACACACACAGCAGGATCTTCCGTGCCTCCACACATCTACATCTCCAGTGATTCCTGGCCAGTAATAATGGCAGGTAATCCTTTGGAGTGTTGTCCCAAAACACATGTGCCCTTCTCCAGAGATGGAGTGTTATTTGTGAAGAATCGACTGTCTGCAGTTCTTGGGAACAACCAGCTGATCATGCTGGCCCCCTTCTGCCCCGGCTCTCCAGTGTAATAAATGGTTCTTCACAAAGTACTGCCCCCTCTTAGGAGGATAGTACTTTTGGGCAACTTTTCAAAGCATTGCTTCGAGAAGCTCTTATGTCTCCTGGTAGAGGGTTTGAAACTCTGGCTGGCTGCATTTCTTCTCCATTCTGAGAGCGCGTCGACATGACCACAACAATCTCGCGCTTGCTTGGTTCCCCAAGGAACACTACCAACTTCGCAGAATCATGAGGAAATGAGGGTCTGACAAGACTGCGTTTTGATGGTGCTGGTAACATACTTCGACTTGATGTCCACCTGGGCAATAGGTAGGGATATGGCTAGCACACTCTTCATAGCCGTCTGGATCTCAGTCATCTCTCCGGTGAGCTGCTCTGGGCTCACCGAATGGGATGCAATGACTACGTCGAACTGCAGTTCCGTGTCATACAGACACTCCACTTGGTGTCTGTTGACATCAGTTACCTCAACAACAGGTGGCTTAGTACATTCAAGGTTTTCACTCTCCGAGATTAACCCCTCTTTGGACCTTACCCCTGTTTTACAAGGCAGACCACAAAGTGAATGTCGGTATAGTCTTTAGTGTCATGGGTAGTTCTACAGAATGTATACCATCTTTATGACCATTTCTGCTTGGGAGAAGAGGGTGGACTGCTACTCTTGGGTTTCTTACCTTGAGATTTTTGCGGCAGGTTCTCCCTTTTTGACATGTGGTGATTTTAAGAGTTTCACCCCAGTTCACTTCTCTGAGGACTTAGGCTCTTTCTGAGTTGGGACACTAGCTTCCCCGTGAGCTATCACATACCTTTTGGCCATAGTGTTGATCAAATTCAGTCTCTCAGCCCCTTTCTCCAGTAAGAATGTTTGCAGGAGCTTTGCCATCTGAGACTTCATTTGGTCTACTGCTATTGGCTATTCCAAGCTCTCATAATCGTTGGTGAAACCCACCAGAGCCATCCATTTCAGCATGTAAAATGTTAATCTTACTGCATATGCGGAGAACATTTTTTCACGGCGCCTTCTTGGCGGTTCTGAACTTCACCCGATAAGTGTGAGCTGTCATCTCAAACCTTTTTAGTAAGGCTTGCTTTAGAGATTCAAAATCATTCTCCATTACAGGAGGTAATCTTGAGAACACCTCGTAAGCAGCCCCATGAAGACCTTGGGAGAGCTTGAGGTTCCATTTCCCCTTCTCCAATCCCATAGCTGTGGCCATAGCCAAGAACTTGTAAATATATTCACCCAAGATGTTCCCGTCTCTCATCAAAGGGAATTAGGAGGAATGCCATGGGCTGTTATGATCCACCGCCACATGTTTGGGAGCCAGGGTGTGGAGATCCTCCAATTGCTCACTCAGACTCTTTCAAAGTCTGAGCCTTTACTTCCAACTCTCTTATACGGAACTCATGTTCCATAGCCGCCTTCTTGTCTTCACTAGTACGTTTCTGGGCCTTTTGCTTTATAGCAAGTTTCTTTTCCTCCAAGGCCAACTTCTTCATTTCTTGCTATAATTCAGCCTTCTTCCTATCTTGTTCTTCTTTCCCGAAGTCTCTCTCGATTTCTTGTACATATCGATGTAGGTTGATTTCCCTCCAGATCCATTTCTCGGCCTGTGGCCTGAATCTCAGCAGTATTGAGGTTAGCAGACGTCATGAAATCATGTGATATATACATATATATATACTAGCTGACCAGGCCCGGCTTCGCCCAGGCCCTGGCGGGGATCTATCTATATATCAGTCTGTCTGTCTGCTTGTTTGTCTGTCTGTCTGGCTGACCCATCCCGGCTTCACCTAGTCCCTGGTGGAGAGCATCTCATTTAATTCATATAAGTAGTCATATAAGCTCCCGTTCCTGACTATCTGTCTATCTGTCTGTCTGTCTGACCCGGCCCGGCTTCACCCAGTTCCTGGTGGGGAGCATCTCATTTAATTCATATACGTAGTCATATAAGCTCCCGTTCCCGACTATCTGTCTGTCTATCTGTTTGTCTGTCTGACCCGGTCCGGCTTCACCCAGTCCCTGGTGGGGAGCATCTCATTTAATTCATATACGTAGTCGTATAAGCTCCCGTTCCCGACTATCTGTCTGTCTGTCTATCTATCTGACCCAGCGTGGCTTCGCCCAGCTCCTGGCGGGGAGCGTCTCATTAAATTCACACAGTAACTTAAAAGAATGTCCTTCCACACACCATCCATTATTTTTAATGAAAACTATTTTTTAAATAACCTACATGACTGTAGATAACTTCTTTAAGCATAAAAAGATGAGTTACAATGTTATGCATTATGCATTATTTTTATGAAAACTTTGAAAATGCCTTAAAGATTATATCATTATTTGTTATAACTCATATGCCTGTAAATAACTATAGGCAAAGAGTTTATAAATCTTTGAAAACCATGCAACAATATGACTATAAAGTATATAGAAATGTTATTAAAAGTTATGCCCCTTGAAATAACTTTTCTAGAGTTAAGTCCCCTTGCTATATAGAAATTATAATGAAAAAATCAAATGTTAAATTTTATTAAGTAAGTAGCCGATTTTACACTAAGAAACTATTACAGTCGGTTGCACAGGAATGAAAGGAAGACGTGTAGAAAATTTCATCTCAATCGGATGTACCGTTATCGAACGCATCCAATACATTGCCAACCACATAAGTCTCTTTTATATATATATATATATATATATATATATATATATATATATATATATATATATATATATATATATATATATATATTGACATTCTCAAGTGTTGACAAACACTCTGTCTGTTCGTCTGTCACGGTCACTATAGGGTTTTTAGACAGTAATGAAAGTACTCACTCCGAACCTATCAACAAGACAGTCAATAGAGCTTCCTATCTCTACAGAAAAGCCAGAAAATAAATCCCGGATGAGTTCCCACGGGAGGACTGTTGTTGAACTAACTGGTTTAGCGCTATGCAGTAATGTGTGCAACTGCTGGTTTTCTAATGATCGACAATGAATTGTAATTTTAGTGGTTGTCGTAGTAATCCTTTATTACTTTAGTGTCGTCCCTGGAGTGAGGGGAATCAACACCCACATTTAAATTAACCCAATATTATTGTCCTACAGAAACCACCAGAATCCGTCCACAAAACTCCTTCAGTCTGTAGACACTTCTTTCTTACTCTCTCTCACCCCTGGATCATGCCCCCTCTCATTCTTCCCCAACACAACATACTCAACAACTCTAGCTTTAACGAATAAATACAACAAATAATTTATTAAAGCAAAGAGTATGTGTGTGAGAAAAGTGTATGTGTGTAATGTGTAGAATGTGTGTCGAATATTCTAAGGTGTATGTAGAATCAGACCAGTGAATCAGGAGCAAAGTTAGTTACATCACTGTGCTGAGCACACAACAGCACCAAGTATTCCGGACAGAAAACCTCACCAAGAAGATGTTTCTCCGGCCCCGTGATGACTTTCTCCGATCACTCTCGAACAATCAGGACGCTGGTCATCACTGATAGACACTGTTCGATATTGGTCTTCACCCTAGCAAACACTGTGAATTTACACTGTTCAATAATGTTTGTTGATCAGAGAATCTTTCCAATAACTTAAATGTCACATGGGAAAATATAACTGTTCATAAGTCACTGGTTATACAATTTTTCCCATATTTAAAAAAAACAACAACCTATTAATGTTCCAGGTAGTTATATATATTGGTATATGTGTTACGTATATTGTTCTGAATCTACGGTGATGTAGCATATCACTCAAGGAAAAATCACACATATGTTCATCAAGTCCTGCTCAGCAGAAGTCAGGTTTCTGCAGACCAACTAGGCCATGAGCCCAGTGTACAAGCCTCTCAGTAACCTCTGTCTTCCATCCGTGAGCCATCATTTTTCGTTAACTTTGATACTAACTTCTTGGTAGTATATCGTATCACCATCAACAAGTAGACCTGTAAGTGGAACCTGTAGAATAGAGAATCCCCTGGTGAGAGCAACTCAATTCTGACCTTAATTAGGTGAGTGTAGGCCGATAGCAGCACTCAGATCTATAACAGAGAACCGAACTCTGTTATACGGCTAAATAGCTCATCACATTGGTCTGAGACATGGAAACACAAGGAAAGATTAAAGGAAACGGGTAGAAACCCAGCAGATGCCCTACTGGAAGATCCTACCATTTCACATTCCCTTCATCCCTCCCAACCATCCTCAATCTCTCTAATTATTATCCCACTACATTGTCCTTAACTCCCTGAGTTAAATGATATATTACACAAGCTAGTTAAAGCCACACAATAGGTTACTAGTGCCGACGCTCCTATAATACTTTCTATCACCGCACTTATAGAACATTCCATCACCGCACCTATAATACATTCTATCACCGCACAGTACTGTACTCTATTCCTAATCATACTCTAAGTTAGATATAATTAATAGACTACCATATGCCTATTCCGGTTGATGATTGAGACTATGCAATCACAGACTGGATCTATGTCCGCCAATAAATATCAACACTTTGACACTATAGTCTCTTTCAATTATCACAACTCGGAATACTGCGCCGATCTTTTACACTTCAGAACCTTTGGTCGACTAACTCAAACTTGTTTACCGCAACTGGTTTTAAATCGGGGCTTGAGTGACGTCACCAAAAAGTGTAGACGCTGATCAGTCCAGAGTCTGGCTTTCTCCCTGTTTTAGATTGACTGGAATCACCTCGCCGTCTAGTTTGCTTTGATCGGGGAAATCTTTGTCTCGTACAACAAAAGTCCTGTCTGTCTGTGAACCAGGGGATTTTTCCCAACTTCACAGAATCCATCCGACGTCTGTCCAGCATTCCGTCTATGACTTCAAAGGCTGTCTACCGACTTGCAGACGGATGGCGCCATTGTTCGTTTCTCGAACAATCCACATCATACATAAATGCCGACCGTGTGCAGACAGTTTTTGCGACGTATTTTGTTCCTCTGTCCCCTACTCATCGAAGGATCGCCTGTTTTTGTAGACGAATGTCGGGTCTTGTTTGTCATCGATCGAAACTATCAAGTTTTTCCGCGACAGTGGTGAACTGTTGCGTTGGCATTCTGGCAGCGGCCGTATGCACGCCTGTGCTTGCTTTTAGTTTGTCGGGAGACTGCTGTCTGTTCCACCTTTCACATGGGGCAGTGTGGTGCAGTCTGTTTGATATTCACTGGCACAGGAGCGGAGCATTATTGGGCACCCTTTGCTGTGAAGTTGGAACTGCGACTGACTGATTGATTGATTTAGGAACAGACATCACAGTATTTGGAGCATTCCCATAAGCGCTCCATCCCCATCAGCAGCCAGCGAAGAGTTCCAACACCAATAGTGCCAGTTGCATTCTGATTATTTGAAATTATATTCTAAATTATATTTGGATTATGTGAAATATTTCGGCCACATTAAAAGACACAACACTCTCATAAAAACCATACTGGAAGGCAAGGTTGAAGGCAAGCGAACAAAAGGTAGACAACGATACAAGTGGGAAGATAACATCAAGAAATGGACTACCACCAGTCTGACAGAATATACAGCCAGGGCGAGAGACAGACAGTGTTGGAGATCTACTGCAACCAACCTTCACTGTGGAGATAACACCTGATCGATGAGTCTCAATGTCAGCCTCATGTGCATACAGAACGCTGTTTATAATAATAGCATAATCATGGTGGGTTAGAGCTAACTTAAGCATCTTATATATATATATATATATATATATATATATATATATATATATATATATATATATATATATATATTACGAATAGCAATATTACAAAATATGCATGGAAAATACCCAAAGTATAATATGATATTCCCACTTTGTGAGTTTTATTTTTTTTTATGAGAAAAGGTGGGTCGTATGACTAGATATATCCCGGATGGGTTATCAATATCAATCCTCCTTCCTTAGGAAGCCTATGAATGGCTCCGAAACCTTCAACGTGAAGAACAGAAACTAAAGTATACAAGTCCTACACGATTTTTGTAAAGGAAGGGCCTCCTTTGGAAGGCGACATGATCAGGGAAATCTACCATAGACATCTAAAGGAAGAAAACTCACTCCATGTATAAATATATTGTGTCTATGTGTATGGATCCCTCCTCGCCATGATCAAATCCTAATGTAACATAAACATAGTATTGCATAACAAATGTGAACACCACTTCTGAACAAAAACTTTTACAAGTTATAAAAACCAACTCCAGGTTTCAACCCAACCATTTATTGAGAACACTTGGTGGGTTTTGGAGAAATCTCTGTCTGGCCTGTGGATATTAAATCCCCTCCATCAATTACAAACACACGAATGACAAAATCAGTGTACACCATCTGATGTTTTCCGCAAAATCACCAGCCAACAAATGCGTAAATTATTAAATCAATAATTCTTCGAATCTATTGCATATTGATGATAACAGTCTCTCATCTATAAATTCAAAACTAGTCTTATCAAAATGATATGTTCTCTCAACCTGCACTGGGAAACCTTCTTCTGTAACATGTTCCATTCCATCAATGATTTGATTTAGAGAAAGTCAACAGCACAGTCAACAATCTTGGCTCAACCCTGTTATTTGTTTTCATTGTGAGATCCCGGGAGGACATAACTATGACCTGAGATCTAAGTAGGCTTTATGGCCCAGTGAAGTTGAGGCTGGTGTCAGTCAAACAATATAACAAGAATAAAGTGATCTGCAGTAAAGCTTAAAAAGGCTATGAATGAATCCCAAATAACGAGAAGTAGATTGTGAGCTTTACTGAAACACGATTACAAGAAACAAATTGGACGTTGCGGCCAAAGTCTTCGTCAGCACAGAACAAACAAACACAAACCGACACACAACTACATGAAACACACTACATGACAATATTAAGGGTACTTATCTGAATCTGTATCCTTGCTTGGAGCGACTGACGCGTTAGACAACTATCAGTGGATGCTTTTAGCGACTGGCTCGTTATACTGCTATCTGTGCATCCACTGATAGTCGTCTAACGCGTCAGTCGCTCGAAATCAACCAGCAGAGGATGTGAATAGGCATGCTGCCTTTCAGAGAGAGAGAGCGAGAGTGAGTCAGTGTGGGTGAAAGAGAGAGAGAGAGAGAGAGAGAGAGAGAGAGAGAGAGAGAGAGAGAGAGAGAGAGAGAGAGAGAGAGAGAGAGCGTTAGTGTGTGTGAAAAAAGAAAAGAAAGGGAGATGACATGCTATTCCATATTTTTTCTGTATCCCATCTTTCATATTATCATTTTTACTGCCACCTGATTTTGTAAAGGAGTATTATTTGAACTAATAACGCAAGCATTGTTGTCACATTGCATTGTTCTTAGCACTTCTGCAGAGTGAAGGCGGTATTTTGAGAACACGCCTAACCGTGTCATGTCACAGTGATCACATTCAGCTTGTGTTTGCTCATTGGTTACGGTATATTTAGGACTGACACCATCTCCCTTGTATGCCCTTCTGGTTCATTCTCTCCCGAGAAGTCTCATTGGAATCTCACCGTGCCCCACGATGTTTTATTGACATGTAACCGTGTCCCAATATGTTTTTGTGATGTCACCTTGAACTCAAGATGTCACGGCGTCCTCTGTATGTTTTATTGTCATGTCACGGCATCCTCTTGATGTTTTATTGTCCTGTCACGGCGTCCTCTAGATGTTTTATTGTCATGTCACAAAGTCCTCTAGATGTTTTATTGTCATTTCACGGCGTCCTCTAGATGCATGTAGTATTATCATGTCACGGCATCCTCTACATGTTTCATTGTCATGCCTCGGCGTCCTCTGTATGTTTTATTATCATGTCACGGCGTCCTCTGTATGTTTTATTGTCATGTCACTGCATCCTCTAGATGTTTTATTGTCCTGTCACGGCGTCATCTAGATATTTTATTGTCATGTCACGAAGTCCTCTAAATGTTTTATTGTCATTTCACGGCGTCCTCTAGATGCATGTAGTATTATCATGTCACGGCATCCTCTACATGTTTCATTGTCATGCCACGGCGTCCTCTACGTGTTTTATTTATATGTCAGAAGTGCTCGAGTTCCTTTTTTTAATTGACTCTCACGGCGTCCGCAAATTGTATTGGCATGTCATCTTACGGTCGTCACATTAAACGTAACAGTGGCTTTAAAAGAACAGTCATGGAAGATGTGGTTTCTGGGATAAGCGGCAAACTACCGAACGTATAGGTAATTGTGAAGGAAAGTAAGGAGGCGTTGTTAGAAGTGTACTGTAATAGACGTGCAACATGTTTTGAAATGTGTATGTATAGCTCTACCGAAAAGACCAGGAGCAACTGAATGTGAAGCAGTTCGCACAATAAACCTTTTAAACCATGACACCAAGCTTCTACTCAGAATTATACCGAGAAGAACATAAGGAAAATACAGACGGAATGTGGTGAAGAACAATCTGGATTTGTGGAAGACAAGTGAATGGTGTTGGGGATTAGATATCCAGCAGTTATGAATGTCTTATTGTTCAGATCAACACTGCCCAGTGTACGACTGTGCCTCTCGGTCCAGTGGACGACTGTGCCTCAAGATCCAGTGGATGACTATGCCTCATGATCCAGTGGACGACTGTGCCTCACGGTCCAGTGGACGACTGTGCCTCACGGTCCAGTGGACGACTGTGCCTTACGTCCGTCTGCTTCAGTGTTCAACATTTGCTATGTGTTCATTCCGGCAAGGGTCAGCAACATTGTGGTGATGTCTTCATCGGCCTCCCGTAATGTAAGGTTTCTCCTGTGGGACTTAAGTGTTACTCTAAAAATAGATAACAAGCACGAATGAAGAAAATTAAAAGTTTATTCAATCCTGCTGACAGTTTAAATACCGACACATCCATCATTGAAACACTTCAAGTGGCTTCCGGTTTTATTGGCACGAGCTGCCTACCACTTCAGATGCAAAGGCACAAGAAACGGTGGCAATAGCTGTAGGAAGATAGAGGAATAACCTTCGCCCAGGTAAGGCGTTTAGTTTAGCAGTGAGCACTATTTTAAAAACCAAAACGTGAACAATCATCCACGCATTATTTTACTGGCAGATGTTCTACGGGTAGTCTCTGCACTGGCAAAAGTTCTACGGGTAGTCTCTGCACTGGCAGATGTTGTACGGGTAGTCTCTGCACTGGCAGATGTTCTACGGGTAGTCTCTGCACTGGTAGATGTTTTACGGGTAGTCTCTGCACTGGAGATTGTTTGTCCCTGGCAGGACGTTGCAGTCATCCATTGTCCCAGCTGGCTTGTTGTTACAAAGCAATTTTCATCATCATCAGCATCATCATCTTCCACTTCTGCCGTCAAGCGTCGTGGGGAGGAATAATTTGCGATTCAGCGCCCGGTGGGCGGCACTTGATAATGTCATTCCGTGTGATTGTACAATGTCTTTGATGTTTTCAATCCATTTTCTTTGTGGGCGTCCTCTTGGTCTCGTCGCAGAGGATAACTGATGTAGGGCCAGTGATGTTAGCTGATGGTGTTGCATTCTAACGACATGGTCAAACCACTTGATCTTTTGTCTTTAAATAAATGTGGCACAAGGTGTTGATACCACTGTCTGTGTGATAACAGCTTTTCTTATTCGGTCTCGGATTGTTAAGTTGGCAGCTCTCCTCAGGCATCTCATCTCGCAGGTGTTGATTTTGCGAAAGTGTCATTTGGATAAAGTCCAAGTTTGAGATTAGTAGCGTAGGGTTGGTGTGAATATGCTGTTTATTATCTGTCGTTTTGGGGACATGGGTATATTTGGATGTTTCAGTAAGGCGATATTTAAGTTGATATTTAAGATTACTAGCTTTTTGACATCTGATTTCGATTTCTCTGTCCAATCTGCCATCTTCTGTGATCATACTTCCAAGATATTTGAATTCCTTAATTTGTTTCAGAGTTGTGCTATTTATCTGTATACTTAGTGGGCCCGGCGATCTGCTAACTTGCATTACTTCGGTTTTGTCTGTATTTATACTCATATTGAGCGGCTGGCCGAGTGGCTAGAACTCCGGTCTCTCCTTCGGGAGACCCGGGTTCGATCCCTCGGTAAGGTGTGGGAATTTTTTCTGTCGGGGGCAAAAAGATAATCCTAACTTGCACAGTTCGCGATGACTGCACTAGCCAGGCGGCCTTAATGCCTCAGGCAAAGACCCCTCTGCCATACACCGCAAGGTACTATATTGGCAGTAAATGACAGTTGACAGTTTTATACTCATATTGTATCTGTTGCATGTTGAACTCAGATTATTGATATGATTTTGTAGTCTGCCCTCATCGCTGTAGAAACGCACTGGTCGTCTGCAAATAGAAGTTCATTTATTTCCTGTGGATCTGTTGTTTAATATTAATAATAAGGCAATTTTACCTGACAGGAGTGTGGAATGAACCTATTACCCTGCCGTTAGCGCATATGAAGATTAAATGATATCACGTTACACCTATCGGCCATGCCTATGCATTATGCCCAGTAAACGCAGATCTTGCTACAGAAACCCCGTGCAGTCTTACGCTGCTCAGGGATCATTGTTACATACAATGAGTTGTGACTATTTATCGAAGTCCAGCAAACTAAGCAGCATATAGGCTGGCTAGCGGCCAGCGTGGCCGAAAGGTTAAGTAAGTTCTCTCTGAAACTGTGCAATGGTGGCGGGGTATTGGGTTCTTTCCTTGCACACTTCAGTTGGACGCATACGTTGACTTCCTGTTCTGGAAGCAATAGGTAAACTATGAATAAAATGTGTGGAACTGCGGTAAAGCTGTGGACATGTAAACAATATAAAATAACACGAAGTAATGCTGCTTTACAGAACTCAATTACAGGACGCTGCGGTGACTAGCCTTCATCAGCAAACAAATACATACACAAAACACAACATATAATAACAAGGAAGACACTACATTAAGGCGGGATGAGAAAAATGAACAGATGAAAAAAATTAGAACAACGAAGAGAAACATTTTGAAAAAAACATGTGCTACTTAACTCAGAAATGTAGTTGTTTGCTGATGACGGTTAGTCGCCGCAAAGACCTGTGTGTTCCGTAATTGTGTTCTGTAAAGCTGCCTTACTTTGTGCTATTTTATATTGTTAAGAAGCAATAGGAAGCTAAAAGTAAAGTTACTTGCATATCCTTAACTGGACGTCGCAGTCAACAACCGCTTTTATTTTTGCTGTTGTGATCTCTTGACAAGTTTACGTTCAGTAGGATGCCATTGCTTTCTGAACGACCGGTACCCATACCATTTCATAAACAGCCAACACAAGGCGTCCTGCTGATAAATTTCCTGCAGCTGTGTTTCGAACACGGTATGCGGTATTACGAACTACATCCGTAAACCCTTCACCACGAAGCCGGCATTAGAAAGCTACTGAAGATACAATTGCCCATAAAATCAATCTGGGGCTGATAATGCAAAGGACATAAAAACGTTAGCTAAGAAATTCGGAAATCTACCCCAGAGCAACATGGCAATGGCATATAGTGAGATTATCACAAGGCTTTAAAACGCCAGCCATAGAGAGCTGATAAAATCACACAAAACTTGCCACAAATATTATCCTCGTAGGAAAGAAAAAGAAAATTACCACACAGCACATGGACCCCACAGACTCATGTAGAGTCAATTCATAGAATTAAAATGATACACAGGCTCAAGTAGCCTCAGTCTTCTTCTTCTTTCGTTCGCTTGAAATATGTCTATAACTGCAATGCTGTCTCTTGTATGAATTTAACTGTCTTTTTCAGTTCACACAGCGGTCCATAGAGTTTATCTTCCACTGTCGTCTCTCTAGGCCAGAAGGTTTGCCTAGATATGTTATATTTTGGGCAGTCTTGGAGTATGTGCTCTGCTGTCTGCGACGCCAATCCACATGTGCACATGGCTGTTTCACCAATCTTGAATTTTGTATATATGTGGTTGCGTAATCTATTGTGTCCTGTTCTGAGGCGCAGAATAATGACTTGTTCTGGTCTGTCCATAATGTGGTAGTCATCTTGAGCAGGTTTTGATGGCTTTCTAACTGATTTGATCATTCTTGTCTTTTGATGGTATGTAACGGGCACATCAGGCTGTTCTTCTTTGGCGCCTTCCTTAGCCAATTGATCAGCTCTGTAGTTTCCGGGTACTCCACTGCTAAGTTCAGAAAGTAGTGTCCTTAGTACTGGCAATTTCCCAGACAGGAGCACCTCGAGTACTGATTTTGCATCTGTCAACAGCACCACAGGTTGTGTACCATTGCTGGTATTTAGTAATTTCTCTGTTGCTATCTTGATCGCCTCAATTTCAGCATCATAGTTATGGCAGTACTTTCCTGTCGGTACTCTGGCTGTGTCCCTAGTATTATTTAGGTATTCTATGTACACTCCTGCTCCTCCATTTTGAACAGCATTTTGTGCTGACCCATCTGTGTAGACTCGTATCCAGAGGTCCTGTGGATATTCGTCATCAAGGAAGCTGAGAGTGGCTGTTCTGCGCTGCACACTGTTCTGTTCTTCCTTGTCAAATATTCCTCTCACTTTTGTCTGGATTTGTAATGATAGTCTATGTTCATCTTTCCATGGAGTTCGCTCTGGAATAGTTGTTAAGGGATACCAACTGTTGGAAGATCGGTGGTTTCTCTGCAGAGTCTTTTGGCCTGGTGGATAAAACTACTTCTTTTCAACCGCCCTATTGCTAGGTTTTCAAATCTGTTCTTCATAGGGTGGCCTGGCAAGCTGAGGAACTTTTCTGCTTGTATTAGCGTTTTCGTATCTCTGCGCTCTCTCGGTGCTTGTGTCCTCCCCATCTTCTCCATTTCCACTATAGGGGTTGATCTCATCCCTCCTGTGGTGTCTCTAAGTGCTTGATTTTGCACCTTGTCCAGCTCTTGTAGTGTGGTTTTCAATGCCGAACACCACGCAGTTGACCCTAATTCCAGGTGTGGTCGTATTCTCTGTTGATAAACTTTACTAAGTATTTTCCCACTGGCTCCCCATGTGGTTCCACTTAGCTTTCTCAGAATGGCTATTTTCCTTCTGGCGTTTGCTACTGCTTTGTTGATGTGCTTTCTCCATGTCAGTCTGCCATCAAATGTTACTCCAAGGTATGTTGGTTCTTTATCTTCTCCTAGAGGTTGTCGGATACGTCGAGATTGATGGCCCAACCCCCAAAAAGATAAAGGGTGCAAAATCCTTGTTCCCTGTGTGATCCTGCCCGTTTAATTAATTTAGCTGTACTTACTCAATTGTTTGAGACCAGAAATAGAGTTTTAGAGAACCAAGGAATACCTTCAGGAAATAACTGAAAAAGTTGCATTCCCTTTTATACCCAAAATATCCTTTAAGTGGTTCCTTGCCTCTCCTCTACCAACTAATTAATTCTATCTAGGGTAGGTTAAAACAATTTGACTATGACAAGTAAAAATACAATCAATACATGACATGACCTCATTTTGTTATGATTTAATAAACACAAACATGGATTTTGTAAATTGCATTCAAAATTACAATTTCCTGTCATAAAATAAGGACTTATACATATAATGGTAATTATACATAGTTGATGTGCCAATTATAATGTATATAATAATAGCTATATTTTTCCAGTGGCATGTACTGCTAATCTTTTACTGGTCTGGATGATCCGAAAAAAGAACTGTCTACACTCAGGGTTCTCCACTTCCAGCTTTGAGAATCCTTCTGGCTATCAATTAATTGCTGTATGTTCTGTAGTCTTAGTGTCCCAGGTCTGAGTAGAACATAAGTTGGCTCTTGGTTTTCTTTCAATTTTTGGCAGGTAAATGTTTAAATAAAGATTACCTCTCCTATGAGACAAATGGAATGTTTGCAGGTAGATATGTTTCTGCATTACTCTACCAAGGGCATCACTCAACAATGTGCTCACTCAACAGGTGCTGCATTCAATCTTCACCAAGTCAGGTCTGGATTTACATGAGTATGACCACTACCTGAAATTCCATCAATCACATAATTCTAATGATATCATAAATATGACATTAGAAATGAAATGTAAAAGCCTAAGAACACAACAAGTAAAAACAATAAAATGAATCTTGTTCTTAGAGAAAATAAACATAGAAGAAAGATAGCCTTGGTGTTCTCAATTAGTTATCACCAACATAGTTGTTTGCTCTCACTCCAATCTTCCACTATCAGGTTTCAAGGTTTAACTAGCAGATGTGCAGTTTCATCTTCACTTATGCCTGTCCTTCAGGTCTATAGTTTAAGTAATACCTTGAGTGATTTGGAATTTGACAATTATGTTGACCATTCTCTTTTGTACCTAGTTTTGTTCTCTGCATCTTTTTCTATTCAGGAAAAAGGGTCTCATACATTATGGGTTTTTAAATAATTTCCCATTGTAATGAGTAGTTGCTTATAAACAATATAAGTACACCATGGAATCAATTCTTGTATGGCATTCCGGTGTATTCTTCATTAAATGCTTCAAGTGAGAAGTTTTCTTCCATTCTCATGGATGTAATATTTATTATTATCATCATCAACATCATCATGGTTTCCTTATATCATTGTAATTACAATCATTATCATTATTATAATGCTCATTATATCATTGTCATTACATTATCATTATTATCATAATCATTACAGTCATCACCATCATCCTTGTAGTACATTATTATCATTACACTAGACCATATGTGTTAACAGGAGTGACATGAACTACAAAGTGGGATTTTGCTTAAATACAAACACAGATGCTGGGCGCATGCGTAAGGTATGATATTGGTTGTCTCGTGCTTAGCGCACAAAACTAGATATTATAGCATGAATGATATTTTATACAAAGTGTTGTTATGCGCCTGAGTGTACTAAATTATTATTTAGTTTATGGGTTATGCCGAACCAGTTCTCTGGTGATAGTCATGGCATTACACATCAAAGTTGCCGGCTATCCTGAGATTGACTGTTGGCCTATACTCCCTCTCTCTCAGCATTAACTTCACTTACTCATTCAAACTCCTCATGCATCAGTCAACATATCCATCTTTGCATGTGGGGTCAATTCACTCATCTCAGACATCATTCATATGTATTGTGACGAGATACTGTGAGTTAATGATTCCCTGATAAACGAGTAAGATTAATTACAAGGTATGAGGATGGTTAACAATCGAGTTTTCTGTCTTGAACGAGGACAAAGGGCTGGTCATTGACCGAAAGGTAGAGAATTCAGGGACAGGTGTTCGCAGAGGTCAGTGACTGCCGATCTTATCGGCCCACAAGACGGAGACACGAATACATCGGAACGGGGAAAACACACGAAGACGGTGTAATCTCTTTGAAGTGCGACGAGTGATGAACGACGGAAACAGCGGAGGAACAGAATAGCGTGAGCAATTGACGTATACGTGACTTCACAGACGTTTGATGTGGGGAGGGACGGCTAAAATGGATTGTGGATCAAAAACAGCGGAGGATTTGACACTGAGTATAAATGAGTGGAAAACTTGTTTTGGAGCAGAGTGGGTTACCAAACTGGACGGAAAGCTGGATTTATGTGTCCTGTAATAGAAAAGAAATATCATCCCTTGCAATGGGATAGAAGTACTTATGTGCTGATAGATTTCAATTCTTGGATTAACCTAAATTCTATATATAAGGTAAACTACCCCTAGTGTAATAGTATAGCATAGGGAAATAGACGGTTGTTCTTGACGTGTAGCATTTCTTTCGTGTAGTTAATCGGTTAAACTTAGTGCACTCATTAATCTTATGTCAGAGTGTCTTTCGGAGGCTTCTCAATATGGCTAGAGAAGGACACTCACATGAGAAGAAGTTTGAAGCAGATTCATCTCACCTGATTGTATATATGTCCCCAGGTTTCAAATATACTCCTGACCTGGTCAGAAAAGAGTACAGACCCTAACGTCACAGGTGCCGTGGAAGTATGTCACTAGAGAAAATTCAACCAGTGAAAGTATGTCACTAGAGAAAATTCAACCAGTGAAAGTTTGTCACTGGAGAAAATTCAACCTAGCCATTCACTAATCGTGGGCTAACATAACGAATGACAAGTAACAGGTTTTTGTGAAACCCAGTGAAAGTACTGTAATTATAATAAAACAGAGAGTTCCAAACTGTATGCAATTGCACTGGGAAAACAAATATACATATTTCCGAATGAGAGACAGTGTGTAGAACATTTACCATAGCAATAGACATTGATAGACAATGGTGATGTGTGTTTTCGTGATGGATGGTATAACTTCCAAAACCAGGACAGATGCTGTTTTTTTGCAGTGACTTACCTTAATCGCATTATCTTCTGGTGAATATACTGTGAACATTTTCCCAAAATTGGATTACGTCCAGAATCAAGCAGAACGGAACCTCCAGGGTGAGATCAGTTCATTTCTATGTTTGCTGTCCTGTGTTTTGGCCGTATTGATGAGGAGAGAAAGTATACGGCACATACGAATTCCTGAGTCATATCTTGCATTCACCATAGCAGACACTACCAACTACATATACACATTCAATACATACAACTGACATAGTTTTCAACAATAAACATGTTATTAATTGATGGAGGAAACTATTGTCAGGGTATGTTATCAAGGATTGCGATATATATATATATATATATATATATATATATATATATATATATATATATATATATATATATATATAGTGTATGGAAGACAGAAGGGAGGAGTGTAGACAAAAGTCATTCAATAGTTCCAATAGTAGAAGGATATTAAAGGTGTGCTTGTGGAGTCCACTTTCCTCCAGGGACGACAAGCGACATGTATGGATGATCATTTCACTTAGTCTATAGACACATTCATATCGGTATGGGTGATCACATAGGAATCATTCATCACACATCCTTCATACTAGCATGTAAGGTGGGTAATTATACTTATGTGATTTCCCAATGATAACTTAAAATGTTTACCATAATTGAAATCACAATGAAATATCTTCTTGCACAATCATATCTGTAGGAATGACAATTATACCTATGTAGGTGCTTTACACATAATACATTCACAGATGTTTAAGAATAATGAAACACACATGACACAAGCATGCTCTTCAATGACATAGACATATGACCATTAGGCACACTTATGAAATTCACCCAGGATTTAGCAACATGAAATCCACGAGTCACCACATGCTCTCATCAAATACATACAATTTATGTGATATACTCCAATTCACATTCAGGCATTATGAATCATAATCATTCTTGTATGGCGGTTGATTACGCACTATTATGTGGCACAGATATTATTATTCCCCATGTTTGATAACCATGAAAATATATTTGCCTTTCCACCTGTGTGCTTTAACATCACATAAATTATGATACCTATAAAACTCTTTTTGGTTCCCATGTGTTCAAGAAATATAAGAAACTACTGGTTTGTTCATGTTCTTATGTATTACAAAAATCATCTACTGACTAACACACATTACACTAGTTTGAATTACCAGTGTTTACACATTTACAGTAGTTCCCTTAAGTCTTAAGTTACCACTCTAATTCATTGTAGATTGAGTTTCATGCTTAAGAAATTAAATGTATAACATGTGTCTAATGTTTATACATTAACTAAGTTGTTTAGCTGGGAGAAAATAAAACACTGTAGTTTTCTCCTAATGTACAGTTTATCTTATGACTATGATAACTGAGTATAATATTATTTAGTTTCTACTAGATTAAATTCTTAAGAACTCACCATTCTAAATCATTGTAGATTGAGTTGCTTAAGAAATAAATGTACAACTTGGACTAATGCTTATACATTAAATCAGTTGTTTACTTTGAGAGAAAATAAAACTCAGTATGGTTATTCTTAATGAATAGTTTATCTATAAACTATTACAATTAAATATATTATAATTAACTTCTTAACAAGTCGACTTACCAACTCTTCTTCTTGGAAAAAGACTCACAACTAATCTAAGAATTAAAATAAATTAAAGTAAGTATGATGAATCAGAATCAGATTATCAGAATGACTTCAACATGTCGACACGTTTTATGATCTGAATGAGATGCAATTTCTCACAAGCGATGTCGTAGGCTGAGGATTTTCTTTTCTCGTGTGATTTTGAAACTCTCTCACTCCTTCCGCTATTTCAGGTCTTATGTCTCATGCTGGCTGATGAACAAACAGGCCATGTCGCTTTGCGTGCTGCAATTTATACGGTGACTTTTCCGGTTCACATTTTTCATTGCCAATGGGTATATTAAATCTTGGATCGTACAATTGTGGAACAAGCAATCCTATTGCGGTGTTCAGGCTTTAATTGTCAACGGGAATGTGTACAGCATGTTACGTTTGTGAAAATAAAGTATATCACAGGGTTGTTCCATTTATCTGGATCAGCCCTGTCTTTTCTTTTGATTGATTGATTGATTGATTTAGGAATCGACATCACAGCATTCGGGGCATTCCCATAAGCGCTCCGTCCCCCATCCTCAGCAGCCAGCGAAGAGTTCCAACACCAATAGTACCAGTAGCAATCTGATTATATGTCCGTCTCGCCTTTCCTCTGAGCGTTGAGCGTCGGCTAGACCCCTTCGTCACTTCTCGCTGTCTCATTCTTGGTTTTGGAAAGAGGGTGAATAGGGTGGTGCTGCACTTGTCAGTGCTTATGCTGACACACCATCTATTTGCCCATACCACAAATGTATCTACAGCTCTTTGTAGAAATCTGATGGCCACTGATGCTTGTTCATTTGTGCTCCATATAACCAGGTCATCGGCTTACATTGCCGCTTTTATTCCATGCGGTAGATTAGTAACGAGATCATTGATGAAGATTTTAAAAAAGTGTGGGGGACAAGACTCCGCCTTGGGGAACACCGTGACGCAGTAGTACTTTCTTGTTCTTGAGTCCGTCTATCTGGACTAGGGCTCTTCTGTTGTGCAAGTATGCTTTCACCCCTTTGTACATTCTTCCATTGGCTTTGCAGTTTCTCAGTTTCTTCATCAGACCTTCTTTCCAGACTTTGTCAAAGGCTTTCTTCAGATCTATCCATGCCGCAAGCACCAGTTTCTTCTCTTGGAATGCATACTCAATTTTTTGAGAGAGGTAGGTTGTCTGATCTTCCGTAGAGGAGCACTGTCTAAAGCCAGCCTGCTGTGGCACAAGGATGCTTTTACTTTCAATGTACCACTGCAGTCTGTAATTGATGATGCGCTCCAGTGTTTTGCAGAGACAGCTGGTGAGGCTAATTGGTCCGTAGCGAGAGGCAATGGAACTATCTTTCCCTGGGGGGCGGGGGGGGGGCGGGGGGGGGTAATCATGATTGCTTCTCTCCAGGCTTGTGGAACACTGCCTAAGGTCCAACTGTCATTGAAGATCTGCAACAGCTTTGCTTTGACCTCTGTTCCTAGGTTCCTGATCATTTCATTGGAGATACCATCAACTCCTGGTGACTTTCTCATTTTCAATTTTTATATGGCTAGCTCCAGTTCGCTGATTGTGATGGGTGCCTCCAAAACCTCATGTACTATTTCCTTCTGTCCTGTATGTTGCCGTTTCTCTCGAATCTCTTGTTGTTTCTCTGGACTAATTTTGATATTGTTATCTTGCGCGAATGAGTCCGCAAAATGGTCAGCTGCTTTCTTTCTTGTTAAGATGTTTCCATCTTTATGTAGTGCAATTTTTGAGTTTCTCCTTGTGCCATCATCGTTAAGTTCTTTTATTAGCTTCCACAATTTACGTGTGTCTCTTTCAAAGTTCAGAAACTCCGTTTTCTCCTGCCAGCTTTTCCGTCTAACTTGCAGCTTTGCCTTTGAAATTTGGATTTTGCGTGCTGGAATTTATTGTGGTGCTCTTGGCTGGATGTGGCCTCTGCTTGCTTTCTGCACACTTCCACATCATTATGCAACTGTTCCAGTTCACTACTCCAGTAGAGTTTATATTGTTTACAAGATCCTCTTGGTACTGTTTCTCGCGCTGCCTGTAGTATGCATTTCCCAAACTCTTCAACTACTTTATTTATGTCTTTCTAAGTGTTCAGGTTTCTGGTGTGCTGGTGCGATGCTTGTACATTGCCCAGTCTGCTTTCTTGTAGTTCCACCTCGAGAGGGTGCTGCTTTCACTTACAAGCTCATTTTCTACGGTTAAAAGGACTGGCCGATGGTCACTGCCACCAAGTTGTTTGTTAATCAAGATAAATCTATTCTCATCCTGCCAGTCTTCCAGTCTCTCTCCTCTCTGTTCCATGTGATCATAACCCCAACTCTGCGAGTGGCTGTTGAAATCGCCATACACAATCATTTTTTCTGTTAATGGTAGTGTGTCCAGTGCCTGTGGGCGATCACTTGGACAGTAGTAATTGATCAGATGTAGGTCTGTATTGCCTGTCTTAAGTTTAAGTGTCTGATACTCAGCCCCTTCCATGTAGACTTCGATTTGGGAAACAGTGATGTTATTTTGTAAAAGGGTCAGTACCCTACCTTTTCACCTGTCCTTTCGGTCATATCGGTAACACTGGTAGCCTCTGATTTTGAAGGTTATATTTTCGTTGAGGTGAGTTTCTTGCAAGCGACATACGCTTACCTTTTCTTGGTCTAGGATGTTTTCCAATTCTATTTTTTTGTTGCTGACTCCCTCCGCATTTCAGTGCATTATTTAAGTCTTTGTTTAGTATGGCCAGTCGTTCTATTCTCATGTCCACTGGCTCCACAGACATCTGAGAAGGACCTCCAGTAGTTGGGGTTGGACCCTTTCGAGACATAGGGCCCGGTACTGCACCTGCCTGGGAGTCCAAAGCAGGGCGAGCACCTTAACATTTAGCAGTAGTCGACATATTCCATTTTGCGTAATTGCGTGGCATCCTGATTTCTGTGGTGCGCCTCCTGGCTGGTTGCCTCCGTCTTCAGCACCTTTCCTTTGCTAGAGCAGACTGTGGTCTCACTCGAGTTTAGATGTGTACGCGTACACACACGTGTTTGCGCATGCATGTACGTGCATACACATCTAGAGCATACTGGTTATTTTTCGGCGCCAGAAACTCGCCGTCGCCCCTTCTGTTAGTAGAAACAATTCCGCAACGTAAGGGCCATGAGTTGGACTTTTGCTGCAGAGGTTATGTATTCACGAGCCATTTGGGGTATTTAAGCAATGTTAGGTGCTCACCCCAACACTGCGCCCCGGCTACATACAGCAACATTTGGAACCGTAGCGTCAGTTAATTGAGTTACAATGGTACAAAGACCCATCTAGCCTCATTTCATTGAGTTAAAATGGCACAAAGACTCATGTAGCGCCATTTCATTGAGTTAAAATGGGTAAAGGGGCGACGCGGCTGAGAGGTGACCTTTGCCAAACTGTGTTACTCCCGTTTTTTCGACAACAATAACATCTGGACAAAAATGATAAAATTATTCAAAGTCGTGACTAACCGTTCCAGATCTTTAATCTGTCGCAGAGATGGTGATGACTCTAAATCAGTGTTTCCCAACGTGGGGCCCACGCCCCACAGGGGGGCAATTTGACTGTTAAGGGGGGCAATTCGAAAATGGAAGAAATCGGCTGAATATAACAAAACAGGGAGACTTGAGACTGAAGTTAACTAAATTGGAACCTGACATAAGATCTCTTTGCAGCAAGCATCAAGCGCAAGGATCTCACTAAATTTAAATAATAAATAATTACTAATAATTAAAATAATATAGAAAAATCTTTCATTAAAATTATTTTGTACTTGAATTTCAGTTCTCCATTATATGTTTTGAAAATTTACTTACTGTGTTTGCTCAATAATTACCTAGTGATTTCTTCCTAAAACCTATCATTCAAGTTTCTTTAGTGAACATTTCAATTTTTGAATATTAAAAATAATGTATATGTTGAGGGGGGGGGGGCATGGGGCGGGGGAGGGGGCAATATGGATTTTAGAAAGGCTTAAGTGGGGCATGGTACAAAAAAGGTTGGGAAACACTGCTCTAAATGGATGAAGTCGGCTAGGTGATCCCTGATGCAGAATCGGCCCTTAGCGCTAAATTTACTTCTATCCTCGAGCTCCCATTCCGCTAAGTTGCAGTCGTTTGAATACTCGCAAATATATGTCTAGGGTGGCTTTGCTATTCCCTGGTTCATGGTTCATTCTTCAGTTGAATGTCTTTAATAAATCTTCCTCCTGATTCCAAGCCGCGTCCAAGCGATCGCCACATCCAGGTGTCACCTTAACCGGAGCTCACATCAACACGTCCGTTCTGGAGCACAACTTTCACAGCGTATCCTTGTTGCTGTCTCTGACGTATTCTAGTTTCCCTAGAGCTCTTTCCCACTCTGTCCACGTTGGTGTACACATGGGGAAACTCCCGTTCACACTTGTTTATATTTTGTGGCGCGTGGCCAGTCTTGGCATTATGCCCCCCTCCCGGATATTTCTATATATGTACATACTTGTAGACTATAATCATATCAAACAACCATATTCCAACTCCTGACTAGCTTCTGATCAACCCTCTTATCTACCCTCAAAAAAAAAATTTGCTCAAGACGGGCACGCCCACCTGTCCAAACCCCACGTTGGACGTCGTGTGGCTGATCTATGGGAGAATCAGACCAACTAATAATTATATTAGTCCCTACTTGTCAAACGACAAGCCAAGCGTCCTCACTCTAGGTAAAACCATGAGATAAAAGACGAGGGTGATAACAATGAGTTCCCAGTACACCATCAGTTGTCGTTGGTCGTCGTTCCCGTATGATACATATCCTTTGTTGATCCATCCTATATCCACGGGTAGGGTCCACGTAGCGCTTCCACCTTTGTGAACTTATTTATGTCGTACATATTTAGCGAACATTATCGACTCTATCTATTATATGGTGACATATACGTGACTGTGATAATGAAAATGTGTGATGCTCATTCAAATGACACATAATATTGCTGTCTCATCACAAAATACAATTACCAAACCAATGAAGCCCTGGGATAATGACATTTACCATTACTTATTCAACTACATAACTATATATAACCGATTAATGCTAATAATTATGCAAGTAAGCAATAACTTAATGACAACCTAATCAACTTAGTCCAACAATTACATTATGAACGTAATAATAGCAACATCTACATAATTATTACTAACTAATCCAATAACCTATCATAAGTCAATAGTTCACTTCAGAAGTACATATCCGTAATATCGAAAAATGTTCCTCCACAGAATAAGTACGTTAATACTATAATATCTATGTATATGTTGTGTCACTTGTGGTGTGTCGTTATTGCGTGAAATATATGGTTTCAACATATTTATGTGAAAAATTTTATGTCTACCATTCACATCAATTTGATAATCCACATCACTAATTTTCTTAAGTACTTTAAATGGACCTTGCCATGACGTAACTAAACAATCTCGAGGATCCGGTAATAATAGCGTATCCTTGTTGCTGTCTCTGACGTATTCTAGTTTCCCTAGAGCTCTTGTCCACTCTGTCCTCGTTGGTGTACACATGGGGAAACTCCCGTTCACACTTGTTTATATTTTGTGGCGCGTGGCCAGTCTTGGCATTATGAACACAGTTTGGCAACCTTGTCCGCCTCGGGTTGAGAAAGTACAGGCTTAGATCCCAGCGTAGGGTTGGGACATGTTCCACACACTGGTATCTGATGTCACACCCCCCCCCCCCCTTGCCTGTTCTCTTGGCTAGTGACATCGGTTACCTACTCTTTCCAGAACAGGATCAAAAACAGAAGTTCCCGTGTGAAAGTTCTGTATGGTAAAAACCCCACGACAGATGCAAATCATAAAGAGTAGACCGTAAGCCATCAGCCCTGGCAAGATTGTTTGGAAGGAAAACCTACCCACGGATAGATGGAGCCTGTTACTTGAATGGAATCTGTCTAGAGAAAGAAAACTTTCCCACGGGTAGATGGAGCCTGTTACCTGGAATTGAATCTGTCTAGAGAAAGAAAACTTTCTCACGGGTAGATGGAGCCTGTTACTTGAATGGAATCTGTCTAGAGAAAGAAAACTTTCCCACGGGTAGATGGAGCCTGTTACCTTGAATTGAATCTGTCTAGACGAGGCGAAACTGACATACATACATGCAGACGTCAGATATGCTGACCTTTGAACTGCTTGACCAGGTGTTACGCACTATCCTCGAATGGGGAATGAAGAAATACAGGAAATGAGTACAACAGATGAATGTTACTGTGGAGAAAACAAAATTGCAACTGATCATATGCTTTCTCACTACATAGCTACTCCAAGAGCAAGAACAGATTTGGCTGACACCAAGAACTTATACAGATAACGTTTAGGCAGTATTAGAGGACAGCTGTGATGTTTATTGACCGCTGTGGTTGTTCAGGTTTAGGCAGCATTAGAGGACAGCTGTGATGTTTATTGACTGCTGTGGTTGTTCAGGTTTAGGCAGCATTAGAGGACAGCTATGATGTTTATTGACTGCTGTGGTTGTTCAGGTTTAGGCAGCAGGAGAAGACAGCTGTGATGTTTATTGACTGCTGTGGTTGTTCAGTTTTAGGCAGCACGAGAGGACAGCTGTGATGTTTATTGACTGCTGTGGTTGTTCAGGTTTAGGCAGCATTAGAGGACAGCTGTGATGTTTATTGACTGCTCTGGTTGTTCAGGTTTAGGCAGCACGAGAGGACAGTCGTAAGTGGCAGTCGTTTTTATTTATATTGCTTGCTTACGTTCTCTGGTTGTGAACTCCAGCGTGAAGTCCTGTATGTCGGATGAAGACATCCTGTTGTCCAACATCAGTGTGATGCCATACCGGACTGAGGTTTGGGTGAGTATCCGTTGTCCCATGTCTGGCTGATTGGTGTGCAGACAGGTGGTTCCTCGCCGTGCAGGCAGATACTCTCCGACTTCGGAAGAAGACATATTTATATATTCTGAGGTGCCTTCCCAGTCTGGGGCGGCCACAGTCACGTCTCAGCCACAGCTAAGCAACGATGATGATGCTTGTAGTTGAGTTGAGTTGAGTTAAGAACCGACATAACTGCACTCAGGACATTCCCATACGTGCTCCGTCCCATCGTTCAACAGCCAGCGAAGAGTCACACTGCTAATCGTTCCGACCGCTATATGATTAAAAGTTCTCCTGGTCTTCCCTCTCAGTTTCGAGATTCTTCCAGAACCCTGCCTATTCCCCGCGATCTCATTCTTTCTTCATATGGGTTCTCAATCTGTTCCTGCGCTTTCTCCACCTGGTCCCACAAGCGCACGACAACCTCCCCCTTGTCCATAGGCAAAATACCACTAATAGGTGCCCTCCCTGCTAGCTTATCAGCCTGTTCATTCCCCCGCACCCCCGCGTGGCCAGGGCAAAATATCCATACAATTCTCACAATCTGTGACCTCTGAAGCGACGAGAGCCATTCCACACGAAACTTCCTGTCTCCACCTTGCTAAGCATACTCTTTGATTTACAGTCCATCTCAGTGACCTATTGTCTGGAATATGCATTAAGGCATAGTTCCCCGCTAAGGAGTCCTGGGTTTCTTCTGTCTTAACCTTTCCCTTTTTTGTTAACTGGGGAGAATATATAAAGTGCTCTTTTTCTCTTTCTTCTTATTATCCTTTTCTTCTCTGGCCCACTAAAAGTCAGTGTTGCGCTTCTTTGTCTTTGAGCACCTAAGAATAGGAAACTATGTCCTCTTATCCTTTATATTCTTCTTCCTGTTACATTAAGGCACGGAGGAACAGGTGGCCAATTTTTCAATTCCCTTAGTGGCACGACGAACGCAGGCTTCGAACCCTCGACAGAACCGTGGCTGCGTTGCAACTTCCGCCTTCTATGCAATAGGCGTATGCTAATTCATGGGCTTTCAGTAATTCCCCTGCGCTCTTAATTTCCCAGCCGACGAAACGATTTACAGAGTGTTAAAAATTAATGCATATTTAATGAGGACTGTTATTTAACCTTATCCGTGTCAATAAACGTGATTGTGAATGTGAATGAGAGAGCAAACTAGCTAGGAAATGATGTTCTTTGTTCAACACGACGATAAATCATTGTACAGCTAGTCGACATTCTCCACATTAATTAGCACCCAAACATGGCAGGCAGGGGAATTACAGTTTCACCGCTTTAGAATCCATTTAAGAGCAGTTCGCCTTATCCGGTTTCTGTCTGTGACACTGTGATCTTTGAAGTTTTCAGTTCACGTCGTGTTATTATGATGTTTGAAGTTATCAATTCCCTTCTGTGAGATTACGATGTTTCAAGCTGTCAATTCTGTCTGTGATATTATGATGTGTGAAGCTATCAATTTCTATCTGTTGTATTGTTATGTGTGAAGTTTTCAATTTCTGCCTGTGATATGTTGGGGATTGAGTTGAAAAACAAAAGTCTGACAGAAATTACAACAGCCATACCATTTTCTTGTAACAGGTCAATATTGTTGTTAAGAATGTCAATAATGTTTAGTACGTGACATCACGTTGCAGACGAACACGATGACGTCATAAGGACAGTTTAAAGATGGCCGCCCCACTTTTAACTTGCACCAAAGAGGGGTTCTGTTATCCGTGATTTTTTGGTCAGCGATGTGGTGAAACCTATAGAAATTCATCAGCGAATGAAGGTCCGGTATGGTGATGCATGCCTGTCAGTCCAGCAAGTGTATGAGTGGAGTAGGATGTTTCACAACTGTGTGATTTATGTGACAGACTGTTCATGACCAGGTCAGGCACACCGACTAGTGACCCCCCAGGGTCGATTGCAGCCGTTGAAGTCCTCGTACAAGAAAACCGCCGACTGACTGTGAGTGACATGCCGTACATCTTGACATCAGTCAAAGTTCAGCACACCACATCATCCATGATGTGCTACAGTACCGCAAAGTGTCTGCAAAGTGGGTACCACTGCAGCTTATTCCAGAACTGAAACAACGACGCATTGATGCTTGTCAAGAACTAGCCCCAAGTAATTTCCACTTGTTTGGACAACTCAAAGAGTCAGTGGGAGGAAAGACTTTTGTGTCAGATGAAGATGTACAGCAGGTGGTGCATGAGTGGTTACACACGCGACCAAAATATTTTTTTTTCTACAGGAATCCAAGCTTTTTAGCAGCGCTGGAGGACTTGCATCGAACATTACTACATCGAAAAATGGTAATTTATTCTTTACTTTTCACCCCCCCCCCCCAAAAAAAAAAGAAACATTTAAGGTTTTCATTTGAAATTTCGTTCACGTCAACGGTGGGGCAGTCATATAACTGTCCTTATGACGTCACAGTGTTCGACTGCATTGTGATGTCATGTTGGTTATTCACATTTTGAAATAAAATCACTAGATCAGACAATATATCAAATCTGTTCTTTAATTCTATGTTGAAAATATCTTGTATTTCCTTGTCATTTTTCAATATATAGAAATCAAATTTAGTGTTTCCTAGTGTATATTTGACCTTCTTTAACTATAATTTTCATAAACAACCCGTGATGACTATAACAGTCTGCATTTAGAACATTATAATGTGTGTAGTTTTAAATCCCTGTCTGTGATATTATGAAGTTTGAATCTTTCAATTCCTGTCTGTAATGTTATGATGTTTCACCGTCTGAAGGAACACAGCGACTCCACGGATGTAGAGGCCTTGCGTTAGAATGTCAGACGTAAGTAACTACTTTAACTTGTGCTTCAGGGCTCGACTGTACCGCGTGTGATTGGAGAATTTCCCCTCACAGGAACCTGCTGTCAGTTAGTGAAGTCTTAGAACCAGCACATTTTGTAAGCCGGAGAACACAGAGCATTAGATGGCCAGTCTCATCCTTCCATGGCGGAAGTGGAGAGCTGACATCGAGCCCTCGACCGACCGTGATTAGAGAAATGAGTGCAGGAAATAACTGAAGAATAAGCGCGTAATGGAATAACGCTGCTGTCCGGTGATTTCCCAAAGACTAGCCGTTGGGAATGTTGCGAGGACGAATAGGCCATACTAATTAACGTCATTAGCATCCTGACGCCTGGTGTTCCATAACCTTTCAATATTTTGGTTCTCTCGTGTTTCTTCTTGTTTTTATTTCATTTCCTCTGCTTATTGTCTGTTTGTGATTTACTTGACACTTTCACGTTCAGTAGTTTGTCATTGCAGCCTGATCGGCTGACGCTCATACCATAAAAATCAACGCAGCGCGTTCTACTCCCCAATCGACTGGGTGCAAACAACTATCGGTGTAATTGTTGACCCATGTTATTGTTATGTCAACGCCTGCAATGAATCCCCCGGGACAGCTGTTTATGCACCACACAACAAACAAGTCTTACAGGGGTAAGGACAGCTTTCAAGGACGGCACCTAAGGGAACACGTGTTGAACAAGAACACTTCACATCAAATTCAGCTTTGTTCCAGGCACTTTACCGTAATGCGGCGTTTTAATGTTTCCACTTTTAGATATCGAAGTGATTATTCGCAGTGCGCTGCGAGTAATACTGAGCGTTATTCGCAGTCGTGGCTCGTCACGTGACGTTTACTACCGTCGACGATTGGTCACGTCACGTGACGTTTATCTTCGAAAATGGCGAGAAAAAGGAGCACGAAGAAGAGATATGGCTCCTCTAACAGTAGAAGTAGTAGTAGTACAGGAAAATGGGCAATCTTCTGAATAACGGTCCCAAATTATTTATTGTAAAAAGTATCCATTACAGGGCCTCATTATGTGATATAATAAAAAATATTAAATATATAGAACAGAGATTGAAATAAAGATTTATATAATTGAATGTGTTGTTGATCACTTCTGGTTGAGTGTGTGGTGGACTGCTAGACCGATCGATGGATGCAATAAATGATTCTGGGCCCGGAGTGATCTCACTGTCGTCGGAGTGTATACCTATATCTTGTGCTTCTCGTCTTACCATGTGTATGTCCCATCTGTTTGCGACTGAACCGCGACTGTGAATAACGGTCAGTATTATTCGCAGCGCGCTACGAATAACGCTTCACTGTAGATATTGCCACTGGGAGATTTTTTGAAAATTGTTTAAGAAATTGACACTGGGAGATGCTTAAAGTGTTGATGTTTGTCCGTGGTTGTCAGAGAGGACCGCATCTATCTTGTCAGTCCTAGCGTGGGTTCAAAGATGGCGGATTAGGCCAATTTAAGCCCGGAGTTGTCTGCTATAATGAAGGAAGAGGAGTGTAGATGTTTTGACGTCATGCCGCACGTTTCCGTGTAGTTTCACCAAATTTTAACAATTTAAAGGTGCCTATGCCAGCTCTTTGGCATGGAGGTATATCAGCAGCAGAGTTGATCCAGAACAGTAAAGACTGAGATCTGTGGAGAGACATGAACGCTTACGCCAGCTGGCATGACACTTTATGATGATGATAATGATGATAATGATGGTGATAGTGATGGTGATGATGATGATGATGATGATGATGATGATGATGATGATGCCAGTTGTGATTAGACAGCGCCGTGCAGATTTATCAGCAGCAGTGTTTCCCCTAGTGTCCAAAGTTTATGCTTCCATCTCTAGAAAGACTGGCTCAGGAGGGAGTGAGTAGAGCTTTTCAACGATACTGAAAGCGTAGAGGAAATGCCAGACGGAATTTTAACTAAATTGCTTCTGGAATAATAACATAGAAACTCTTCTGTGGCTTATTCAGAATGAGACTGAGCACACGTGGGAATGTCCCGAGTGAAGTGATGCCGATCTATAAATAGAGTGATCATTATTACAGTCAATGCTACATGTGTTACTGGGGTTTTCAGTGTGTCTTTGTGTTGCTTTTTAGGTTCACATCAAACTGGCAGCTCTGAGCCAAGCTAGCTTTAGAACATATTCTTTAGAAGTTACTCATAGGGCATGCAGAAAACGTGGCTGGTCCTCTTGAGCTGAGATGTGTGCAGCATGATATTGTTACTTGTTACGCCATCCCGAGAGAGAACGTCTTCATCTGTCATTAAAACTTACCATACACCTGTCACTTTAGCCTGCCGTGTTCAACTGTCATGATCCTCAGGCAGCTCACATAGAAGTGGTTGTAAGGGAAATGACCCAATGTCCAGATATAAGTTGTCCGCCTAGCGTTGATGCGTACAGTTGTTCTGAAACAAATCCACAGCCCACCAATCGCTAGAGCTCTAATGGATTCGTCGCCATCCAGAGACTCCAGAGACGGCAGGTTAAAGTTCAACACATCACAGACTAACGAAATTAATGGAAAATATTGGAATCTCTAATGTCTGAAAATAAAGGAAAGAAGAAGTAGAATAAATATATCAAACAGAGCCTTATAGGGAATCAAAGGGAAGACATGGAGACAACCCGTTGTAACATCCCAGCAAGCAAATAACAACCGACAACATGCCAGTAGAAAGTGTAATTGAGCACAAAACATTAGGCCTCATCATTGATAGAAACCTAACCTTTAATCCTCACGTTCAAGCGCTCACTAAACAAACAGCGAAAAAAGTCTACCAACTCGCCAAAATTAAAAATTTTCTTGATGAGGACACAAGGAAAATATTCTATACGTCTCACATACAGACACATTTTGACTACTGCTCTACAATCTGGGACGGTTGTTCCAATTCAAGCACCAAGCGACTTTACTCACTCCAGAAACGGGCCATTAGTTTAATCTATAGCAAACATTTAACTGACAATCCTAGCCTGCATAAACGCCTTCAGTTACTACCACTCCGCAAACGTCTGCTTTTCAATAAGGCCAAACTAATTCACAAAATCCTACATCGTAATGCCCCTAATTACCTTTGGCCATTGTTTGAATATAATGCTAGACACAGTACACGATTAAATATATTACACATTCCGAAGCCTTGTTACAAACCTTTGAGAACAAAGTTTTAAGACGCATCTTTGGACCCATTAGGGATACACAAAGTGGAGAGTGGAAAAGAAGAAGTAACAAAGACATTTATGATCTGTTTAAGTCCCCGCTAATCACTGGTATCATGAAGGCTAATAGACTACAATGACTGGGGCATATAGAAAGAATGGAAGATAATAGGGAAACAAAACTCGCTTACACTCAGGAAATAAATGACCGTAGACCCCGAGGTAGACCAAGAAGACGGTGGAGAGATAATATATATGCAGACCTACAAGCACTTGGAATCAACGACTGGCAAGAGAAGGTCAACCAGAGAGACGAATGGAGACGGATTGTATCTGCAGCAAAGAACCTCAATGGCTCGGAACGCTGAAGAAGAGGAGAAGCCTAGGATAGACTTATACAAAACAAGCTTAACGTACTCTGCAGCTCAGCTGTGGAACAATCTTCCACATGAAATAAAAGACATAACCAATCCCTATACATATAATCGCAAATTATTTGAACACTATCTCAGTACGGATTACCTTCCCCCTTAATAATAGAAGTAATAATAATAATAAAACCCTAGTATAACAGCCAGTCCCCTTTTGATAGGCCAGTATATTCCACATAGCTAATAACAAGTGCCACACCAGTTATTACTATTACTGAGTCGTGTAGTATTGATTTTTCATTTTCCACATGCCTTTATAATGCATACCCTTTATATTGTTGCTGTTTTCAGTTAGCCTTGAATGATGTGTGAATGGTATAATGTATGAAAGAAAGTGATAAAGGGGCAGAATGCTAGACGGGCCTGCGTGCCCAATTCTTAACCCTTTCAAAATAAATTTGTGTTGTTGCTGTTGTTGTTGTTTATTTCAATCATACACCTATGGGGGGAAGCAATGTAGACAAACACGGAGGAACAGAAAGAGATATTAATATGTGAATAGGAAAGGCAAGAGCGGCTTTCATAGCACTAGAATAGTGGTTCTCAACCGGTGGGGAATTCCCTTCTAGGTGGGAATTTTAGGGTTTCCGGGTGGGGGCGGGGGGGGGGGAATGAAGATTATTTCAAGATCGCGTTAATACAAGAACCGATTACTTGATATTGTTTGTCCCTCCATACTTTACATTTCTGTACTCCTCGCCCTTCTGATATTCGTCTTATAACGTAAATTGACCCACAAATCACGTTTTATGTAGACGTTTAAACTTGTTCCAGTATGTTTAGCTTCCATTTTTACGTATATTATGTAGGGGCAGGGTGGGAAATTTATAGGGAGGAAATACGAAAGGGGAGGAATGACATTCTCAACATATGGTGAAAGGGGGGGGGGCGTGGGCCAAAAAAGGTTGAGAACCACTGCACTAATAGATTTGTGGAAGTCGAAGGGAGTTAAACTTAGCACCAAACTTAGAATTTTGAATTTCAATGTTAAATAGGTACTACTGTAAGTTTTAAACACTGAGCACAACCCACTACTGGCAACGCTGATCGTATTCCGGTACGAACCTAAGGCCTTGTCAACGTCAATATGGAAGTACTGGACTCGAGTTTCGCTCTCGTTTGAGCTCTTCGATAGTGCACATCCTTGGCTGGACCCGGGATCAAACAAGATCACTGGCGTGTAGGCGGGTGTGTAACCACTAGACCAAGCGGCACACGCTGAACGCGACAAAATTATCACACTATAGCCTACGATGGGTAGCGTTGGGTATTCTGTTGTGATAATTTGGTGTGTCCAGTGTGTGCGGCGTGGTTACACACCCGCTTCACACGCGTGATCCGGGACTGTTTCCGGATCCGGTCAGGGATATGCACTACTGACGAGCTCAAACGAGGGCGAAACTCAAGTATAGTGCTTCCATATTGACGTGGATAGGCCTTAGGTTCATACCGGAATGCGATCGGCGTTGCCAGTAGTGGGTTGTGCTCAATATTTAAATTACACTAGTATATCACAACGTCACCCATCGTAGGATATAGCTCAAAATTTGTCCGATCCCGCGACTGACATCAGTCAATCAATGTGATCGCGAATGATCAGGTCTTCTCGACTGGCAAGGCACACCAGGTCGCCTAAAGTCCAGCGAGCAATAATCAAATTGATTTATTTGTTTTTTTTCCCCTGGGATTTGAGATTTAAACATTGAGCACAACCCACTAACTGGCAACGCTGATCGTATTCCGGTACGAACCCAAAGCTTTGTCCACGTCAATATGGAAGTACTAGACATGGGTCAGCCACGTGCAAAAGAACTACAAGAATTACTAATAAACTACAAACATCCACTAATCGGTGCCTGTGGGACTAAAATAGTGGGACTAAAATTGTGGGACTAAAATAATATGACAGGATAACGAATGAAGAGCTAGTAGAGAGAACTAAACAAATCCCAGTGAACCAAGAGGTTAGGAAAAGACGCTGGTGCCACAGAGGGAACACTGAGAAAACATGAGGACAATATAACTAGATACTCTCTTGTCTGGAACCCACAAGGCAGACGAAATATCGGGAGACCTAAGGCACGCAGAGAAAAGAATTACAGACATCAATAATATGGGGAGGGCATTGAGGGAGCTACAGAAGATAGCAAACGATGGGACGGCTTGACTTGGGATCGTTGAGCGCCTCTCCCAAATGAGGGATACAGAGCACAAGAAAAAGAAAATGTGATTTACTCTCTCTCTCTCTCTCTCTCTCTCTCTCTCTCTCTCTCTCTCACTCACTCTCTCTCTCTGTTTCATGTTTCCCGTGGGTTTCATAGAAAGTACCTTCTAGTTCAGTGACTCTCAACCTTTTTGGCCCATGCATCCTTTCACCATATGTTAGAATGTCATTCCTCCCCCCCCCCCCTTCCAGCGAACGAAAGAAGAAGAATTTCCCGCTTTCCAAAATTGTCAGCCTCAAAAGGTGCATTTTTTATATTCACAATATTTTATCAACACACCAAGTTAATCATATTACAATAAAATTATTAAGTAGCATGTCCTTCACATGACGTAGCAGTCAACCCCAACCTTTTCGCTGTTCGTGATTCCTGGGCAAATTTTACGTTCAGTAGTTTGCCATTGCTTTCTGAACGACCGGCACCTATACCTTTTTCGAAAAAACCAGCACCGCCGTGTTTCGAACCCGGGTATATGGGTTCACAAACCGCGTTCGCAAGCCCTTAGCCACAGAGACCGGTATTACAATAAACAAGCAGTTAAAACGTCAAGGAATTGTCACTTAATAGGATAGTGTGCCTGAAGCCATTTTGAGTCTGCCAATCCGTGGTCTTAATTTCCCCCGTGGAAACCCCAAAATTCTCCCCGGGAGGGGGCGGGGTGGAATTCCCCACCGGTTGAGAACCACTGTTCTAGTTAAAGAATTAACAGGCTTTCTCAACATGTTTCCTACCGAGAGACGAACTTTCTCCACTTCTTGATTCGCTGAGATGAACATGTTACATTAGCTCTCCCCATAAGCGGCTCTGTCATTTCATTTTAGTCCGTCTACCTTGCGCTGGCACCAGTTAATGAATGTTTGTAGTTCATTAGTAATTGTTGTTGTCATTCGTGTTTCTGATCCATACAACAGTGCAGGATTGACATTAGAGTTAAGTGTTCTAACTTTGGTGCTAGATGTAATTTACGTTGACTCCCATACCTTTCCTCAACCCGCGTAAGCTCTTGTGTTGTTTTTTTTGGGTATTCTAATATTATTATCTCTATCTGTTCCTAATGCTTGTCTACAATGAAAACTACATATGTCTATGTTTACCGCTTGAAGTGATCTCACACAGGGAGGTCCATTATCATTTATTTGATGTATTCTCATTATCTTTGTTTCCCCCCTATGGACCTTATTGTTTTAGCCTTCCATCAAGTGTGTTTAATTTATCTGGATCTGACTTCGTGGGTGGGACAGGAGTGCAATGTTGACAATGAAGTGCAAATTGCCAAGATGCTATGTTAGAGTCCATTAAATTACATTTCTAAAGGAGATTATTGTTGTACATAGAATTTCAGAAGAAAGTTTTTGCAGAATCTTCTTGTAGCATGCAACGAAATGTGGCACCTTTATCGTGGCGCTACATCATGAAATATCTGTTGGAACTTGTTTAAGAGATGAGTTATATCTGGAAATATCTGTTGGAACTTGTTTAAGAGATGAGTTATATCTGGAAATATCTGTTGGAACTTGTTTAAGAGATGAGTTATATCTGGAAATATCTGTTGGAACTTGTTTAAGAGATGAGTTATATCTGGAAATATCTGTTGGAACTTGTTTAAGAGATGAGTTATATCTGGAAATATCTGTTGGAACTTGTTTAAGAGATGAGTTATACGTGATAGCCAGCTGGTCATGACATGAGCATGTTGGGGCGTGGGTTCCACACTTGGGCTCGTCACTTGTCAAAGTGAGATAAAGACTCTTCCTCTTTGCCGTGGGCCTACAAAATGTGATGGTACCTACACATCAAAAACCCAAAGCAGGAAACTGCTACAGGCAACAGTCATGTAATAGTTTTCCCTTTCTGCCCACATCAATATCGGAGTGTATCGTCCGCCTTTGCCAAAGTTTACGGTGTCTAAGATAACGTAATATACCTTCCTCTATGACACCTTAGCTGAACTGACAAGAGTTCTATAGAGGTATCCATGTATCCAGGCAAGATACTCGGTCCCCAAGATTGTGTTCACCACAACTTGGTGGGTTGCCCTCCCACTACTACTTGCAGGTTGGGTTGCGGTTCTTCTTGTATTGAAATGTTGGCATTTCGCAAACTCTCCACAACGTCAACCCTAGCTATCTAGAGGACATTTTGTGACTGAAGCTTCAACTGGAACTCTCTAGGGGACATTTTATGATTCAAACTTCAGCTTTCTAGAGAAGATTTTGTGACTGAAGCTACAATTTTAACTCTGTAGTGGACAGTGGACAGTTCGTAACTGAAGCTTCAACTTTGCTTTGCTAATCCTCTCCTCTGGAGTAAACTAGACAGGCCGAGAGAGGGATCATGCTGCATGGGCAACACATGATCTCTAAATTCAGCCCAGGCTTTGTGCTATGGAGAGGTATAACTCCATTTGACAAACTATCGTCTTTGAAGACGTCAAGGTGGCATTCAGTGATTCATTTAGGAATGGCTAAATTTAGAATGTCACTTAGTCACTAACACTTGTTTATCACAGAAATATCATGTAAAATGCCTTCTTGTTGCACAGATACCCATATAACTGAGACATATATATTCGTGATTGTAATACACACACTGTTATTTAAGAGTACTCACTCTTCTCTGTAGTCACCTACTACAAAACATTTCATTATGTGCCAAACATGGCCATTTCGCCACCATGTGACCTGGATTGGTTTCTGTTTTTTAGTACATGCAATCATTTATGACATTGGTATTATCATAATTTCATATCTCACAACCCCGCATGCTTGTGATAATATCTCAGGTGAAAGCATAAAACCATTGTGATCATTCCGGCTACCAGTGGTTCTAAACCGGTGGGGAATCCCCCCCCCCTCCGGGAGGAATTTTAGGGTTTCCGTGGGGGGGGGGGGGGGGAGAATTAAGATTATTTCAAGATTACGTTAATACAAGAACCGATTACTTGATATTGCTTTTCCCTCCATACTTTACGGTACTGAACTTCTCGCCCTTCTGAAATTCGTTTTATAACGTAAGTAGACCCGCAAAACACGTGGCATGGTCGAGACAGGAACACGGAGCTGATCCACGACTCTGGTGATCGAGTGAGATGGCAGAACATGACCGCCCCGCTTATCGGCATGGCACATGATGGATGGATGGAGACTTGTTCTAGTGTGTGTTATTAAATTTAGCTTCCATTTTTACGTATGCTATGTAGGGACGGGGGACGGGGGGATTTATAGGGAGGAAATACGAAAAAAAGGGGGGGGGGAGGAATTGTGTTTTGAAAATATGGTGAAGGGGTGCACGATCCAAAAAAGGTTGAGAACCACTGGGCTAGTCGGTTCCATCATCAGAAACACATTCAATAGTTTGTTATCTCCACACCTCATTTCATCAAGCACAATTGCTCATTTCTTTATATATACACACTAGCTGACCCGGCCCGGCTTCGCCCAGCTTCTGATGGGGAGCATCTAATTTAATTCATATAAGTAGTCATATAAGTTCCCGTTCCCGACTGTCTGTCTGTCTGTCTGTCTGTCTGTCTGTCTGTCTGTCTGTCTGTTTGTCTGTCTGCCTGCCTGTCTAATCATTTATTGGTTGCAGTTAGAACAACCTTAGATAAACGAAGACCAACTTACAAAAAGCATTAGAAAGAGGGAGGTGAAGGAGGGAGGAGGAGGGAGGAGGAGAAGGGAGGAAGAGATAGGCGGAGAGAGGAGGAGGAGGGAGTAGGAAGAGTAGGGATTAGGAGGAGGAGAGAGGAGGATGAGGGAGGAGGAGGAGGAGGGAGGAGGAGGAGTAGGGATTAGGAGGAGGAGTAGGGATTAGGAGGAGGAGAGAGGAGGAGGAGGAGGAGGGAGGAGGAGGGGGAGGAGGAGGAAGAGGGAGGAGGAAGAGGGAGGAGGGAGGAGGAGGAGGGAAGAGTAGAATGCAGGAGGAGGAGGGGGAGGAGGAGGGAGGGGGAGGAGGAGAGGGAGGAGGAGGAAGAGGGAGGAGGCGGAAGAGGGAGGAGGCGGAAGAGGGAGGAGGCGGGAGAGGGAGGAGGAGGAGGGAGGAGGGAGGAGAAGGAGGGGGAGGAGGAGGAGGAAGAGGAGGGATGATGAGGAGGGAGGAGGAGGAAGAGGGAGGAGTGAGGAGGGATGTGGAGGGAGGAGGAGGAGGTAGAGGGAGGAGGAGAGAGGATGAGGGATGAGGAGGAGGGAGGAGGAGAGGGAGGAGGAGGGAGGAGGAGGGGGAGAAGGGAGGAGGAGGGGGAGGGGAGGAGGGAGGAAGAGGGAGGAGAAGGAGGAGGAGAGAGGAGGAAGGATGAGGAAGAGGAAGAGGAGGAGGAGGGAGGAGGAGAGAGGAGGAGAAGGGAGGAGGAAGGAAGAGGAGTGATTAGGAGGGAGGAGGGCGAGGAGGTAGGAGGAGGAGGACGAGGGAGGAGGAGGGAGGAGGAGGAGGAAGGAGGAGGAGGAGAAAGGAGGAGGAGAGGGAGGAGGAGGATTGAGGAGGAGGGGGAGGAGAAGAGGAAGAGGGTAGGAGTCGCGCCAGTGACTTATGAGAGTATGGAGCTGGTGCTGCTTGGAATTCTGTAGACTTCTAAACCAGTAAATTAACGGCTATCAACTTATACTCAGCTGCACCAGAGGCCAATAGTGTGGTGATAGAACCATGGAATAACCACCCCCACAGCCTTCTTAGTCATCATGCAGGTGGGTCGTAGACACCCAACAAAAGGAATCACAAATTTCCTTTGTTGTGGTTGTAAACAATCAGCCGTTTCATGTTTTTCTGCTATAACCGGCCAAATGTTATTTTATCTCAATTTGGCCCGGTGTAGGAAATAAAGAGAGAGAGAGAGAGAGAGAGAGAGAGAGAGAGAGAGAGAGAGAGAGAGAGAGAGAGAGGGGGGGGGAGGGGATAGAGAGAGAAGACAAAGAAAAAAAGAGAGAGAGAAAGATGAGACTGAGACAAACTGAGACAGATTGGCAGACAGACAGACAGACAGACAGACAGACAGACAGACAGACAGAGAAAGCGAGAAGACAACAACAAACACAAAGAGAGAAAGATAAGACTGAGACAAAGAGACAGAAAGAGACAGACAAAGAGGGACAGACAGACAGGAAAAGAGAAACACAGAGAGAGAGAGAGAGAGAGAGAGAGAGAGAGAGAGAGAGAGAGAGAGAGAGAGAGAGAGAGAGAGAAAGAGAGAGAGAGAGAGAGCATATGACATTCACTACTAAACATAATATTGTATGACAAATCTGAGGCGGTCCCACGAGCTGTGAGCAAGGTCGGGGGTCATGTTTACTGTTTGTCTTGCGAAAGCTGCACCCGGTTTGGGCAAATTGGCATTATGACGGCTGATTACTTGGCAGACAGCAGGAGTCGGGGTAAGGGGGGGGGGGGCGGAGGACAGTTATCTAGTAAGTAAATATAGTATACAGAAAGTAGACAGCCGGAGAGGAAGGCAGAAAGAAAGCAGGAAAGAGAGATAGACAGGCAGGGAGAACGAAATAGAAAGAAAGAAAGAAAGAAAGAAAGAAAGAAAGAAATGAGTAGTAGCAGTAGCAGCAGCAAGAAGAAGAAGAAGAAGAAGAAGAAGAAGAAGAAGAAGAAGAAGAAGAAGAAGAAGAAGAAGAAGAAGAAGAAGAAAGGGGAGAAATATGAGGAAAATAGAAGAAATATGAGGAAAAGAGGAGGACGATGCAGAGGAAGAACACAAAGAAGTAGAGGAGGAAGAAGAGAAAGAGGAAAAAGAGGAAAAGGATAGAAAGGAAGAAGAGGTAGAAGAAGGAGATAAGGAAGAGTATAAGAAGAGAATAAGAAGCAAAATAGAAAGAAGAGAATTAAGAAGAAGAATATCAAGAAGAAGAAGAGGAAGAAGAAGGGGAAGGAGACCTAAAACATGGCCGAATAGATAAGAGCGCTCGTTCTAAAACTTCCGTGTGCTTATACCAAGGTAGTGGGTTCAACCCTACACCGGACAGCTGGACTAAAATGTTGACCTGTCGTCCTTGACTCGGGACGTAAATTACAAGTACCTCTGAAGTCGGAGAGGGTTCGCCTGATGACGAGGAATACTGGCAATAGGTAAAGCTAATCCACACGCATAAACCAGCCCAGCGCACTAAAAGTAGTAGCTGAGTTCATAAGCGAGCGAGCGCGCAAACATTCTGCATGACAGGGCTCCGTGTGACTATTCTTTGATTCCTTTATGGCCTCACTGCCACAACAGCCAACATATACACGAGCTGACTACATGTTTATTACATCACTACATCTACAATGTTTTCAGAACAACTACAATATATCACCACATCTACAGTATATCACCACATCTACAGTATATCACCACATTTACAGTATATCACAACATCTACGGTATATCACCACATTTACAGTACACCACCACATCTACGGTACACCACATCATCTACAGTATATCACCACATCTGCAGTATATCACCACATCTACAGTATATCACCACATCTACAGTATATCACCACATCTACAGTACATCACCACATCTACAGTATAACACAACATCTACAGTATATCACCACATCTACAATATATCACCACATCTACAGTATATCACCACATCTACAGTATATCACCACATCTACAGTATATCACCACATCTACAGTATATCACCACATCTACAGTACATCACCACATCTACAATATATCACTACATCTACAGTATATCACCACATCTACAGTATATTACCACATCTACAATATATCACCACATCTACATTACATCACCACATCTACAGTATATCACCACATCTACAGTATATCACCACATCTACAGTATGTCACCACATCTACAGTATGCCACCACATATTTAGTATATCACCACTTCTACAGTATATCACCACATCTACAGTACATCACCACATCTACAGTATATCACCAATCTACAGTATATCACCACATCTACAGTATATCACCACATCTACAGTATAACACCACATCTACAATATATCACTACATCTACAGTATATCACCACATCTACAGTACATCACCACATCTACAGTACATCACCACATCTACAGCATATCACCACATCTACAGTACGTCACCACATCTACAGTATGTCACCACATCTACAGTATGTCACCACATATTTAGTATATCACCACATCTACAGTATATCACCACATCTACAGTACATCACCACATCTACAGTACACCACCACATCTACAGTATAACACCACATCTACAATATATCACTACATCTACAGTATATCACCACATCTACAGTATATTACCACATCTACAATATATCACATCTACATTACATCACCACATCTACAGTATATCACCACATCTACAGTATATCACCACATCTACAGTATGTCACCACATCTACAGTATGCCACCACATATTTAGTATATCACCACTTCTACAGTATATCACCACATCTACAGTACATCACCACATCTACAGTATATCACCAATCTACAGTATATCACCACATCTACAGTATATCACCACATCTACAGTATAACACCACATCTACAATATATCACTACATCTACAGTTTATCACCACATCTACAGTACATCACCACATCTACAGTACATCACCACATCTACAGTATATCACCACATCTACAGTACGTCACCACATCTACAGTATGTCACCACATCTACAGTATGTCACCACATATTTAGTATATCACCACATCTACAGTATATCACCACATCTACAGTACATCACCACATCTACAGTACACCACCACATCTACAGTATATCACCACATCTACAGTATATCACCAAATCTACAGTATATCACCACATCTACAGTACACCACCACATCTACAGTTTATCACCACATCTACAGTACACCACCACATCTACAGTATATCACCACATCTACAGTACACTACCACATCTACAGTATATCACCACATCTGCAGTATATCACCACATCTACAGTATATCACCACATCTACAGTACATCACCACATCTACAGCACATCACCACTTCTACAGTACATCACCACATCTACAATATATCACCACATCTACAGTATATCACCACATCTACAGTATATCACCACATCTACAGTATATCACCATAGCTACAATATATCACCACATCTACAGTACATCTCCACATCTACAGTACATCACCACATCTACAGTACATCACCATATCTACAGTATATCACCACATCTACAGTATATCACCATATCTACAGTATGTCACCACATCTACAGTACATCACCACATCTACAGTATATCACCACATTTACAGTACATCACCACATCTACAGTACATCACCATATCTACAGTATATCACCACATCTACAGTACATCACCACATCTACAGTATATCACCACATCTACAATATATCACCACATCTACAGTATATCACCACATCTACAGTATATCACCACATCTACAGTATATCACCACATCTACAGTATATCACCATAGCTACAATATATCACCACATCTACAGTACATCTCCACATCTACAGTACATCACCACATCTACAGTACATCACCATATCTACAGTATATCACCACATCTACAGTATATCACCATATCTACAGTATGTCACCACATCTACAGTACATCACCACATCTACAGTATATCACCACATTTACAGTACATCACCACATCTACAGTACATCACCATATCTACAGTATATCACCACATCTACAGTACATCACCACATCTACAGTATATCACCACATCTACAATATATCACCACATCTACAGTATATCACCACATCTACAGTATATCACCACATCTACAATATATCACTACATCTACAATATATCACCACATCTACAGTATATCACCACATCTACAGTATATCACCACATCTACAGTATATCACCACATCTTCAATATATCACCACGTTTCACTATATCACCACATTTACACTGTGCAACGTCCTGTATGTGTCGTAATTCTGTTATATAAAGCTGCACTGCTTTGTGTCATTTTTATATTGTTGTTTACATTTTCACAGCTTTACCGCAGTTCCACAAAATTTTATTCATATTAAGATTATATCATGACATTAAGATCATATTACCATATTAAGATTATATCACCACATTAATATTTTATCACCACGCTAAGATTATACCACCACATTAAGATTATACAACGATATTAAGATCATATTACCACATTAATATTATATCACCACATATACATTATATCACCATTAAGATTTTATTTTATTGTGTTTGTTTGCGCTCACTCGCTTTGAACTTAAACGTAGGCCATACACACTTGTAGTTGTGCTGGACTGAAGTTTGCGTGTGGGTTAGCTTTCCCTATTAACAGTGTCCCTCGTCATAAGGCGAACCCTCTCCGACTTCAGAGGTACTTGTAATTTACGTCAGCATCAGCATCAGCACACCGGATATTTAGAACACGGGTTCTTATCCGTTCGGCCATGCGGACCCACATTAAGATTTTATCTATCACCAAATATACATTCTATCACCACATTAAGATTATATTACCACATGAAGATTATATCACCACATATATATTGTATGACCACATTAAGATTATATCACCACATATACATCTGTAATACATATACATTATATCACCACTAATATTATATCACCACATTGAGATTATATCACTACAATATATTATATCACCACATTAAGATCATATCACTACAATACATTATATCACCACACATACATTAAATCACCACATTTACTTGCTGTCACCATTGAGGCACTTATCACAAGAACACCACTGTAATTGACTGGCTGGTTAATTGATCCGCCTCTACACGGGCATGGAGTGTGCTCCACGCTCATGGGGCCCCGCTACGTTTTAACAGACGTTACTCTTCTGTCATAGGCAGCAAAAACGCAAACCCCATCAACTGCCACTGTTGACGATAACCTCCTTGCAATAACGACTTCAAACAGAAGATCAACGGTACTTTACCCCCACCGACGCCAAATTAAAGACTGCATTGTCGATTTGACAACAACCGATGTTAAAACAGTTTACCATTAAATGAAAACCCCCATTAGACGCGAGCGATGTTCATAATCGGACTATATTCCTAGGGCGGAGTGAGAATCTAGACCAGCGGGCGGTGAGACGAGTCAGTGTGTGTCTTTCACTGACTGTCTGTGTATGCGTGCGATCCGCCATTTAACTTAACGTTCCTGTGAATTTACATTGGATCTATCGCTATACGTGTGATAGTGTTTCTGTCTCTCCCTCTCGCTCACATTCCCTGGTGTTTCTTTGGATCTGTGGATGCGTATACGGAATACTGTTTTCACTGTGTTGTGTGAAGCCTGTGTTTTTCCCACGAGGATTTTCAATCGTTGGAGTAGGCCACAAATGAAGTGAAATTTTGATGGAGGCCGACCTGGTCAAACAACTGTCCCGACAAAAGCCTGGAGAGGCTGCGTTGCAGCTTCAAGAGGGAAAACAAATTGGAGAGGAGGAAGAAATAAGTGATCGCGATGTTCGCCCCGAGGCCCCTCTTTGTACTCCTCCTTCGTGCAACAGGGATAAACTACCGCCGTCAAAGCAAAAGAATAGGAAAAATTCAATATTCGATGAGGATATTATTGATGGATTCGCAATATTGAGTTTCAGAACTTTGGAAGAACTCGAGGTAAGAATTCACCTCTTTATATGTATTACAATTTCACGTATCGTATCGTGAGTTTATACCTTTAGTGTCTAGCCTATACCTATACCTATTTTATATATGCGTATATGTACAAGAGAGATGGGAGGGGCGGTAGCACAGTGGCTGACATGATTATCAGCAGACTTAGTGATATGTTCCAATCCCCTTCTAGGCAGGGATTGTTTCACTAATCTGTGCTCCCAGGTCGACCCAGCCCAAACTGAGTACCAGAAAATTGTATGGGAAGTAAATAAGTCCGGCGTGTTACTGACATCGGGAATCCAGTGCTCTTCGCTGTAAATACGGGACTAGCACCATTTACAAATTCGCCAGATTGCGTGAACACGCGCGCGCACACACATACGCGCACACACGCACACACACACACATTATATATTCCGCATAGCCTTTTACAGAACATTGTAGTCAACACCAGCATTTTTCAACTGCTGTTGATGTCTCGGCAAGTTTATATAGAGGCCACATATTGTAGATGGCACACGAGTTTTGCCTTACTGCACCCGGCGCTGTATGTTATTAGCATGACACAATGATAAACTACCACCTTTGAGGTGTAAAGCGTTAGATCTGCACATATTCTAGGTCACTGCTAATGAGGTGGGGTGTTCAGCTCCTTTCCTCCTTGTCTTTCTATGTCAGAAAATTCTGGTAGCCATTTTATCTGACGACCCCCCTCCCCACCCCCCGAGCTATGCTGGTAGGGAAACCGTAATCCTGCCAGGGTTGAGAATTGAACCAGTCTCACGCGACTTGAGCACTAACTACTGCGCCACCACGGCCTCTTGTAATATCATTATAAGTACAGGAAACTCAAGGACAACTCTTGTTATGCTAGACTCCCTCATGCTTAACTGCATTCTATACCACCCAACTCACCATGCGTGGGTCTGTTTCTCCTATGTTCATCACCAACGCGCTTCTGGGTGGTCTACTCAGTGGTCTCTCTTAGTTATTGCTTGTAGCTCATTCTATACCAGACAACGCACTGTACGTTCCCTGGCTCAACCACACATCACTCACTTCTCCCGCCCTTGTCCCAGGTAAGTGTCATTTTAGTGCATTAAATGTCTGGAGGACAAGCGGTTAACATAATAATTGTCACAGACAGAATGGGGTTTAGTAACATTTTTATGAGTCGGCAGTTAAATTAATAACTGTATAAAACACCACTTAAAAAGTACAGTTAAGGACCATTTTTAGGCGCCTTGATGTGTACCGGGTATATGGCGCTACAACCACACGTTATTATACCAACTGGGAACTGGAGGGGTGGTGCCATTAATATCACGCCTACCACCTTTACTTCCCGTGGCATTTTTGGTACATATTTTAGACAGATTCGAGTTGAGATCCCGGGTTAATTAAAAAACAAACACATCGTCATCGATGTGAATTCGAACACATTACCACAGCTAACCGGCAAGTGTAGCAACACTGTTTCACCGGCTACCCAGTAAACACTATTATGTGACCACAGCTAACCGGCAAGTGTGGCAACACTGTTTCACCGACTACCCAATAAACACCATTATGTGACGGAAATTAAATTTTGTTTACGGTGGTGACAAAGGATATGCCACAGGCGTCCGTGTGCGGTAAAACGTAGTTTGTTTTGTTTCTTGTGAGGATATAAATCTACTCTTATTTGTTATTTTATATTGGATTAATGTCATACCCTGCTGCATGCCGGTCCTTTTTAAAGCGACCTGGAATAATATAGCCATCCCTCCACATACGGTTTCTATCACTTTCTCGACATCTACCTGGCATCCTTGTTTGTAAGACTGGATCGACCGCAGGGCCGCACCGCAGGGAATAACATCCGGCCACTATTCGGGATTAAACCCAGACCTCTATGTTCGTATCAATCAATCAATCAGGTTTCGTCTCCACTGTGAAGGTTGGCTACAATGGATTTCCAACACTGTCCGTTTCTCGCCCTGACTACATTCTGTCAGATGGCTATTCGTCCATCTCTTGATGTTATCTACCCACTTGTATCTGTGTCTACCTCTTGCCCGCTTACTTTTAACCTTACCCTCCAGTATGGTTTTATAAGTGTTATATCTTTTAACGTGGCCGAAATATTTCACTTACCTCTTTATTAATTCTTTCATCAACTCTCTTGTCATTCCCAGTTTTTCTAGAACCGCTGTATTTGATTGTTTTTGTTTCCATGAAATACGACAATGTAGTTAGGGGCCCGTCGATTCAATTTGCATACTTTTGTAGGCCTACAAGAAGTGGGTACTGGTGATTGCTTGGCGCCATCCCCATAGGCAGGTATCCCACCCAGGGCAAACGTGTGAGTTGTCCACACGGTGAGTGCATTACGTGGGTGGTGAGTATCTGCCATTGTCTTATGGAATTGCTGTGACTGTTGCACTTTTGTAGCCTGCATTGTTTGTAGTCCTCGGCAGGTTTCGCTGTAGCGGAGACCATGATGGGTCCTGCCTTTGTAGCCTCCTTAGGTTATTTTGTTAGGCTACCTTTGTTAGAGTAGGACATTCTGGGCAGACATTAGTCATCAAATGATGACCTTTGTTAGCCAGGCAACTCTATGCCCATGATGTCCCACGGACCAATGTCTGCCCAGAATGACCCACAGACTAGTGTCTGCCCAGGATGTCCTACATACCTACATACTATTGTCTACCAAGAATGTCAGTCAGTCAGTCAGTCAGTCGCGGTTCCAACTTCACGACAACGGGTCGTCCCCATATGCTCCGTTCCTGTGCCAGTGAATACCACACAAATTGCTCCTCACTGTCCAATGTGAAAAGTGGAACAGACAGGAGTCTCCGCAATCCAACAGCCCGCACAGGTACACTGTGCATAATGTCGCCGCCAGAATGCTAACACAACAGTCATCCACGAAAATTACAGTTCATCGTCGATGGAATCGGCAGTCACTAGAAAGACTTCATTGACCCGGGTTTTCTCACAGGGCTCGGTCTCTTTCCGCAGTGCGACCCACCGAAAGCTCTGCACAAAGCACGAACTCCGTAGCTCCAGCGTCGACTCCCAGGAGTCTCCTGAAAAATGCACTCGTGAAATGAAAAGGCACATCAGTCAATTCAGCAACAGCCGGTAGCCATTGTTCCGAACATGCAGTTCACTGTACAAACAAAAGCTGACAGATGTAAAAGCATTCCACATGAATTTCACAGCTCACAGTGTCGCGCAACGCACTTACTCTGTAGCAGGGCGACGGAACCATATACTACCAATATAACATGAGGAAAATGCGAATGCAAACCACAGTCACAAGGATAAATACTTCAGAAGCCGTAGTGGTTCAATGCCTAACAGCCATTCTCGGGACCGGAAGTCCCAGAATGTCCCACATACTAGTGTCTGCTCAGAATGTCCCACAGACTAGTGTATGCCCAGGATGTCCCACAGACTAGTGTCTGCCCAGAATGTCCCACAGACTAGTGTCTGCCCAGAATGTCCCACAGACTAGTGTCTGCCCAGAATGTCCCACAGAGTAGTGTCTGCTCAGAATGTCCCACAGACTAGTGTCTGCCCAGGATGTCCCACAGACTAGTGTCTGCCCAGAATGTCCCACAGAGTAGTGTCTGCCCAGAATGTCCCACAGACTAGTGTCTGCCCAGAATGTCCCACAGAGTAGTGTCTGCCCAGAATGTCCCACAGAGTAGTGTCTGCCCAGAATGTCCCACAGAGTAGTGTCTGCCCAGAATGTCCCACAGACTAGTGTCTGCCCAGAATGTCCCACAGACTAGTGTCTGCCCAGAATGTCCCACAGAGTAGTGTCTGCTCAGAATGTCCCACAGGCTAGTGTCTGCCCAGAATGTCCCACAGAGTAGTGTCTGCCCAGAATGTCCCACAGACTAGTGTCTGCCCAGAATGTCCCACAGAGTAGTGTCTGCCCAGAATGTCCCACAGAGTAGTGTCTGCCCAGAATGTCCCACAGAGTAGTGTCTGCCCAGAATGTCCCACAGACTAGTGTCTGCCCAGAATGTCCCACAGACTAGTGTCTGCCCAGAATGTCCCACAGAGTAGTGTCTGCTCAGAATGTCCCACAGGCTAGTGTCTGCCCAGGATGTCCCACAGACTAGTGTCTGCCTACAATGTCCCACAGACTAGTGACTGCCTACAATGTCCCACAGACTAGTGTCTGCCCAGAATGTCCCACAGAGTAGTGTCTGCCCAGAATGTCCCACAGACTAGTATTTGCCCAGAATGTCCACAGACTAATGTCTGCCCAGGATGTCCCACAGACTAGTGTCTGCCTAGAATGTCCCACAGACTAGTGACTGCCTACAATGTCCCACAGACTAGTGTCTGCCCAGAATGTCCCACAGAGTAGTGTCTGCCCAGAATGTCCCATAGAGTAGTGTCTGCCCAGAATGTCCCACAGACTAGTAATTGCCCAGAATGTCCACAGACTAATGTCTGCCCAGGATGTCCCACAGACTAGTGTCTGCCTAGAATGTCCCACAGACTAGTGACTGCCTACAATGTCCCACAGACTAGTGTCTGCCCAGAATGTCCCACAGAGTAGTGTCTGCCCAGAATGTCCCACAGAGTAGTGTCTGCCTACAATGTCCCACAGACTAGTGTCTGCCCAGAATGTCCCACAGAGTAGTGTCTGCCCAGAATGTCCCACAGACTAGTGTATGCCCAGGATGTCCCACAGACTAGTGTCTGCCCAGAATGTCCCACAGACTAGTGTCTGCCCAGAATGTCCCACAGACTAATGTCTGCCCAGGATGTATCACAGAATAGTATGTGCCCAAAATGTCCCACGACTAGTATCTGCCCAGAATGTCCCACAGACTAGTGTCTGCCCAGAATGTCCCACAAACTAGTGTCTGCCTACAATGTCCCACAGACTAGTGTCTGCCCAGAATGTCCCACAGACTAGTGTCTGCCCAGAATGTCCCACAGACTAGTATTTGCCTAGAATGTCCACAGACTAATGTCTGCCCAGGATGTCCCACAGACTAGTGTCTGCCTAGAATGTCCCACAGACTAGTGACTGCCTACAATGTCCCACAGACTAGTGTCTGCCCAGAATGTCCCACAGAGTAGTGTCTGCCCAGAATGTCCCACAGAGTAGTGTCTGCCCAGAATGTCCCACAGACTAGTATTTGCCCAGAATGTCCACAGACTAGTGTCTGCCCAGAATGTCCCACAAACTAGTGTCTGCCTACAATGTCCCACAGACTAGTGTCTGCCCAGAATGTCCCACAGACTAGTGTCTGCCCAGAATGTCCCACAGACTAGTATTTGCCTAGAATGTCCACAGACTAATGTCTGCCCAGGATGTCCCACAGACTAGTGTCTGCCTAGAATGTCCCACAGACTAGTGACTGCCTACAATGTCCCACAGACTAGTGTCTGCCCAGAATGTCCCACAGAGTAGTGTCTGCCCAGAATGTCCCACAGAGTAGTGTCTGCCCAGAATGTCCCACAGACTAGTATTTGCCCAGAATGTCCACAGACTAATGTCTGCCCAGGATGTCCCACAGACTAGTGTCTGCCTAGAATGTCCCACAGACTAGTGACTGCCTACAATGTCCCACAGACTAGTGTCTGCCCAGAATGTCCCACAGAGTAGTGTCTGCCCAGAATGTCCCACAGAGTAGTGTCTGCCTACAATGTCCCACAGACTAGTGTCTGCCCAGAATTTCCCACAGAGTAGTGTCTGCCCAGAATGTCCCACAGAGTAGTGTCTGCCCAGAATGTCCCACAGACTAGTGTCTGCCCAGGATGTCCCACAGACTAGTGTCTGCCCAGAATGTCCCACAGACTAGTGTCTGCCCAGAATGTCCCACAGACTAGTGTCTGCCCAGAATGTTCCACAGACTAGTGTCTGCCCAGAATGTCCCCCAGACTAATGTCTGCCCAGAATGTTCCACAGACTAGTGTCTGCCCAGAATGTCCCACAGACTAGTGTCTGTCCAGAATGTCCCACAGACTAGTGTCTGCCCAGGATGTCCCACAGACTAGTGTCTGCCCAGAATGTCCCACAGACTAGTGTCTGCCCAGAATGTCCCACAGACTAGTGTCTGCCCAGAATGTTCCACAGAGCAGTGTCTGCCCAGAATGTCCCACAGACTAGTGTCTGCCTTGGATAACCCAGACTAGTGTCTGCCCAGAATGTCCCACAGACTAGTGTCTGCCTTGGATGTCCCACAGACTAGTAGTATCTGCCCAGGATGTCCCACAGACTAGTGTCTGCCCAGGATGTCCCACAGACTAGTGTCTGCCCAGGATGTCCCACAGACTAGTGTCTGCCTTGGATGTCCCATAGACTTGTGTGTGCCCAGAATGTCACACAGACTAGTACCTGCCCAGAATGTCCAACATGGAGATGAAGAGCGGCTGTGGTCAATATAAACCCCGAATTGACACACCGGCGCCTGTGATCTCTCATGCCCACCAGTTGTAACCATGTCGTGTAAGTATCTAGGTTTACTGCTGACCGGCGAAGGGAAAGTGATGAGAGAAATTCGCAGAAGACCATGCACTGCTCTTGAGAAACTAATGTAATCGGAATCTTATCAGAAAAAGGCAGTCTTCAGTTTTTTGGCCACGTTATGATGAGGCAAAAACTGAAACATCTTGGAAAGATTTGTGGAAAGAGAGATCAAGGAAGACAGCGAGAGAACATTCTTGAGTCTTGTGCCATGACACGGAAGTGAGGCAACACATAAATTGATTCAGTCCGTTGGAGATCGCAAGATGTGGGAAAGCATGATCGCCTACACCAGTAGGCAAGGCACTTGATGATGATGGGCTGGAACAGATAGAACAACACAAGCCAGAACACCAAGAGCACGCATGTTGCCTGCCCTTTGCAGAACTTCGCCATCAATCCCAGGTTGATATTACGTTCTGTATTTGACCACTGATTTCTGAACGAGAGGTCAACGTTTTAAGTCCAGCCGCTGTGTGGAATGAATACACTACCTCGCTGTCAGCGCACAGGAAGTTTTAGCGCGAGTGCGATAAACCTCTCGGTCACACTGACTGTGTGTGGCAAGACACGGGCGCGAAACTTTGATGTTGAACAGATCATCTGGACAGCACATATCCGCCATTGAATGTAAGTGATGCAGAAGCGTATCACAGATCCTCTGGACCGCAAGGAGAACAAACAATCTCTTCAACAAGAAATCAATCCTGGAGGGAGATTGATTGATGATTAGGTCAAACATAACTGAGAAACGTCAAACGTGAGTCTAGAACAGATAATTATAGAAGACAGCGTTCCCAAGATTCGAGAAAGAGAGAGGCCGGAACTGAGATGGACGCAAGAAGTCATGGGTCATTCACACTTTCAGCAGCGGAGACGGGGCATTCTGGATTATGTTAGAGAAACATAAGGAAAGATATGTGGAATTGAAGGTCTGTAGAGGATGGGCCACTAGATGGTGATGATAATGATGAGACGTTACGCAATGGCGATTGCAAATATTAGAAGTGCCCGACTGTTTACAGAAAACTTGTGTTTTATTGTGGTGGGCTGGTGGGAATATGTTACATAACACGTTATTAACAATAACGGAATATGGGATGGGCAGGCTAGGTCGAGTGGGAATTGGTTTTGTCTGTAGGGAACTTATGGAAGTGTACATCGACAAATGTTGGATGGGTTTGTCAGTACTGTCAGCGTAAACATTTGTCAGTACTGTCAGTGTAAACATTTGTCAGTACTGTTAGTGTAAACATTTGTCAGTACTGTTAGTGTAAACATTTGCCAATTCTGTCGGTCTCAGTGTTTGTCGGTACTGTCAGTGTAAACATTTGTCAGTACTGTTAGTGTAAACATTTGTCAGTACTGTTAGTGTAAACATTTGTCAGTATTGTCAGCGTAAACATTTGTCAGTACTGTCGTTGTAAACATTTGTCAGTACTATCATTGTAAACATTTGTCAGTACTATCATTGTAAACATTTGTCAGTACTGTCATTGTAAACATTAGTCAGTACTGTCATTGTAAACATTAGTCAGTACTGTCAGTGTAAACATTTGTCAGTACTGTCAGTGTAAACATTTGTCAGTACTGTCATTGTAAACATTTGTCAGTACTGTCAGTGTAAACATTTGTTAGTACTGTCAGTGTAAACATTTGTCAGTACTGTCATTGTAAACATTTGTCAGTACTGTCAGTGTAAACATTTGTCAGTACTGTCAGTGTAAACATTTGTCAGTACTGTCATTGTAAACATTTGTCAGTACTGTCAGTGTAAACATTTGTCAGTACTGCCATTGTAAACATATGTCAGTACTGTCATTGTAAACATTTGTCAGTACTGTTAGTGTAAACATTTGTCAGTACTGTTAGTGTAAACATTTGTCAGTACTGTTAGTGTAAACATTTGTCAGTACTGTCAGTGTAAACATTTGTCAGTACTGTCAGTCTCAACATTTGTCAGTACTGTCATTGTAAATATTTGTCGGTACTGTCAGTCTCAACATTTGTCAGTACTGTCATTGTAAATATTTGTCAGTACTGTCATTGTAAACATTTGTCAGTACTGTTAGTGTAAACATTAGTCAGTACTGTCAGTGTAAACATTAATCATTACTGTCAGTGTAAACATTAGTCAGTAATGTAATTGTAAACATTTGTCAGTACTGTCAGTGTAAACATTTGTCAGTACTGTTAGTGTAAACATTAGTCAGTACTGTCCTTGTAAACATTAGTCAGTACTGTCATTGTAAACATTAGTCAGTACTGCCATTGTAAACATTAGTCAGTACTGTCATTGTAAACATTAGTCAGTACTGTCAGTGTAAACATTTGTCAGTACTGTTAGTGTAAACATTTGTCAGTACTGTTAGTGTAAACATTTATCAGTACTGTCATTGTAAACATTTGTTGGTACTGTCAGTCTCAACATTTGTCAGTACTGTCATTGTAAATATTTGTCAGTACTGTCATTGTAAACATTTGTCAGTACTGTCATTGTAAACATTTGTCAGTACTGTTAGTGTAAACATTAGTCAGTACTGTCATTGTAAACATTTGTCAGTACTGTCAGTGTAAACATTTGTCAGTACTGTCAGTGTAAAGAATGTCTCCCTTCTCCCTGGAGATTGACTAAGTTTAAACACTCCAAACAACTTATTTTCACTTCACCGTGGGGTGGTCGTGGTGGGGAATAGAAATACTGACTTAATCAGTAATCTATTATTCCATCTTTGACAGACGATTCACTTGAAGACCAGGGACAGGTTTAAATTATTTTGGTGGGGGATTGGTGGGGGGGGGGGAAGGGGGGATAGGCATTTAAACTATTATCTTACTCTTCTTCTTTGTTCACCTGCAGAACCTTCTTCTTCTTCTTCTTCTTCTTCTTCTTCTTCTTCTTCTTCTTCTTCTTCTTCTTCTTCTTCTTCTTCTTCCTCCTCCTCCTCCTCATTCGTTCACCTTCAGACGTCAGTGTGTATAAATGCAATGAAAGCAGCAGTCGTGTTAAGTTTATTGATATCACCATAGGGTGTGCTCATATATCACTGTTAAGTAACATTCTCTAGTGATTTTAGGACTTGAGATAACAACTGCCTGAGACAGAGAGAGTTAAGATATGATATGGAAAAGGACACTTGCTCGTCACATGTAACACTGATACGTATTAGTCAAAGTGCCCTGAGTGGAGATACCGGCAAGCTATCCCATTCAACATATTGATGTGGTCACATGTGCACTCGGTTGATCATGTATCTGCATGCAATAAACATACGTGCGTGCCCCGACCTGAACTGTTTAGTTTTAGTTTAGTGTAGTCTGTGGATCAACATCACGGCACATGGGTGCAACCCATAAGTGCTCCGTTCTCCTCCTAACTCAAACCTGAGTCTGGAGAAACTCAACTCGGTGCACGAACTCCGTAGCACTGGCGAGGATCCTAAAATACTTGAGACCTGAGCTGTTCTGAATCTTATGTAAATGTAGCGGCTGTGTGCTAACGAGGCCTACAGTGGAAACAGAGAATAACAGGGCTGTTATTTACCATGCATGTCGTAAGAGGCGACCAAGGAGGGTTGACGTGAGACTGGCTAGGCATGCCTTAGACAGCATTAGCTGCAGAATACAACCAGTCATGAGCATGTCAACGAAGGGCTTGGCTTCAGTTGATTGAGGGTGCGTGCTCAGTTTGGAGATTAGAGGTAGCAGTAGATGCAGCAGCAGAAGTAGTAGTAGTAGTAGTAGTAGTAGTAGTAGTAGTAGTAGTGGTAGTGGTGGTGGTGGTTGTGGTGGTGGTAGTAGTAGTTGTAGTAGAAGTAGTAGTAGTAGTAGTGGTAGTGGTAGTAGTAGTAGTAGTAGTAGTAGTAGTAGTAGTAGTAGTAGTAGTAGTGGTAGTAGTAGTAGTAGTAGTAGTAGTAGTAGTAGTAGTAGTAGTAGTAGTAGTAGTAGTAGTAGTAGTAGTAGTAGCAGCAGCAGCAGCAGCAGCAGCAGCAGCAGCAGCAGCAGCAGCAGCAGCGGTAGAAGAAGAAGAAGTAGAAGAAGAAGAAGAGGAGGAGGGGGGGGGAGAAGGAAAAATATGTATATAGTGCAGCGAACCAGGCGACCGAGTTGGTAGGAGAGTCTCAAGAAGGAGACCGTAGTTCTAATTCCCGAAAAGGTACAGTATGTGTGCCTATAGGAGCCGAGATAATACGTGTATCTTATACGCTTGTCGTGCCAGTGGCCTCTCTCTCTATCAGCCCTTCCAGAATCCTCCCCGCAATCCAGCAGTGGTACAATTGTTGAGTTATTTAGTGCTTATATTTATTAACAATCTTATATGATTAAAACAATGTTTTCTCGTATGAATTTGAATAACGAAGACACACTGTAGATTGCACGGATTTATTGCCTGGCATATTTCGCTGTATTTCGTCAGGTACATCATACAGCAGAAATCACACGACATAAAGTAACTGGATAAATCCCTCAAGCTGAAATATACACATATTCGCACAGTAAATTACCCCCTTGTATAATGCCGTGCTGTGTTTTAATCTCCCGTGTTTAATACCGTTATATGTAGTAAACCTTGCTTTAATGCAGCTCTGTTTATGAAACCCCCTTTATTGGATGCCAGTCTGTCGTTGATAATGTAATTGAGCTTAACTTGACTTGTAATGTCGGTGAGCGGGATGTAGAATTGTGTACTTAGTTGAACCTTCCTTCGGTATTCATGAAGCGTTCCTGCTAGAGTCCACATTGGTAGGCCTGCTGCAGTAGTTTGGACTAGGTTCCCGAGTTCCCCAGGCGTCTCAAAGCACTTCTTGATTACATGTAAACATTGACAGCAGCAGTCAAGGAAACATGACCTGTCAATAGTCACGAAATAAATCAAATGTTTGCAACGTTTCGAGACAACTACTATTCTTTTCTTCAGGGGGTAAAATAATTATTCGCTATTATCCAGCCGAGATCACGCCTCTTTTGTTTGCTTGTATTGTACGCCTGAATATAGGCACACACATTTTCTGAAAGTGAAGGGTATTTAATTGTGAATGAATAGGATATTATCTCATCTAACCTTTATATAATGGAAGTCACTGAGCTGTTGTACTCAGTTTATTGTACACCAGTTAAAGAACTGGAATCAGCTTGTGGCGGTCTTCGGTAATTGTGTGGTACACTTGGCATCATGGGGTTACACCATTTTGAGAATCACTGTTTAATTTATTTGGTTGTTTCGGGATTTGAGGTTTAAAGATTGAGCACAGCCCACTACTGATCGTAAATATGATTAGCGTTGCCAGTAGTGGGTTGTGCTCAATATTTAAATCATTGTTTGGCCTGGGCCCTTTTATCTTATATAATACATCATCACCATGTAAGAGGTCCTTTGAATAAAGAAACTTCATCTTAATATCTTATCACGACCCGTTGACAAGATTCTCGATCTTTTACCAGTCCCCTTACCTCCTGTGTATTCATCCCCAATGTGAATATCGTGTCCAGCGTCCAACATCGTCCTGGTCGACTCCTGTCTCGTCTTCCAGTGATAGGCCTTCCATCACTCTTTCCACACCATCATGACTATTCGTGTGGTCAGAGTGTTTCAGTTTCCCAGACATGTTTATGACCCAGTTTTCTTTGATGTTCAGATCTTGTAGAATATTCTTCTTCTTCTTCTTCTTCTTCTTCTTCTTCTTCTTCTTCTTCTTCTTCTTCTTCTTCTTCTTCTTCTTCTTCTTCTTCTTCTTCTTCTTCTTCTTCTTCTTGGTGCATGGTGTTCTGGGAGTTTTTCTTCTTCTTGGTAAACGGTGTTCTTTTTTTTTTTTTTCGCTGTAAATTTAAGCTCAAAAGCCTCGATTATTTTCTTTGGTTATTGCGAAATTGTCATTGGTTCATATTCATATGTTGCCAAAGGAAAGATGTATTTCTCACAAATTATTCTTCACTTTGTTTGATACTGTTATACCATAGGTTCTTTATACTATTTAACAATTAGCAGGAAGAAGAAGAAGAATTGGAAAAAAGGAAGAAGAGGAAGAAGCGGTAGAAGAAGAGGAGGAGGAGGAGGAGGAGGAGGAAAAACCAGCATCAGCAACTGCTGCAACAGGAGAAGGTGTAGGGGGAAAATAAGAAGAACAAGAGTAAGAAGTATAAGAGGGCGAAGAAGGGAAAGACGAGGAGGGTGATGAAGAGGCAGAAGATTGAGAAAAAGAAATAAGAAGACGAAGATATGGGGATTGTGCTGAAGATGAAGAAAAAGAGAATCAGCATCATCAACAGTAGGAGGTGGAGGAGTGAAAAAGAAGAAGGGGGATGAGAAAGAAAAAGAGGATGAGACGAAGATGGTGTAGGAGAAGAAGAAGAAGAAGAAGAAGAAGAAGAAGAAGAAGAAGAAGAAGAAGAAGAAGAAGAAGAAGAAGAAATATGAAGTGAAGAAGAAGAAAGGGGAGGTGAATGAGGAGAATTAAAAAGAGAAAGAGGAAGGAAATAAGAAAAGGTCATCATGCAGCCATATTAAAGATATTACACGACTCTTTCCCTGCAGTAAAATATTGCCACTGAGCTATCTGACGAAATGCAGTGTCTGGCGTTTCACTGTCATAATTTCATGTATTATTGAGTAAATAATCCAGTTATTATGAAGGCAGACAAAGACTCCTTGGAGCTCTGGTTTTCAGTTCAACATTGATTGATCACTGTTACTCGTATCGATCACCGCTAGCTGGCGTGAGATATCAGATTACTGTAGGCCTGGGCGGGCTGGTAATGACACTATCGGCCGTTTATTTCCAGACCTGAATATTGATGACATTTGTTCCAGAACATTCCAAAATAGACCTTTGTACTTCTGGTGGTATAATTCCAATGACATCCGCTTCCTCCAGATGCAGGTTATGTTTATATGGGTGTTATCTAAACAAGGCCGGAAATGAATTCCGTCTAGTGTCATTGTTGTAAGTTGGTCATCTTGTAATGTTGGTGGCTGAGCGTTAAGTACGCTGTTCCGTCAGTAATGCAATTTATCATGTTTAAGTGAAAATTAATGCTCGTAAAATATGTGTGTGTGTGTGTGGGGGGGGGGGGGGGGTTGACTAGACGAACAAGGTGCAAAGCACAGTTGAACGTTTCTATAAATGTCTTCTTCAGCGGGACATAAAATCGTGAAACAAAATGCGGGATTATGACATAGTTATGTGACAGCCCAATTATGACACCTAAACACATGGCAACTCGGTTTTTACTCTAAACATACGATGATGGAAAAGTGAAAACAGAAAGTCCTAACAGTGACACAGGAGAACGAATACTGAGGGATATGGCTGAACGTCTCTAAGTCAATTCCCTCGGATCTGAGGGCCTGGCCGCTACCCACCTCCAGCTCTTGGAGGTTTGATGCTGAGCCGCCAGCATCTGCAGCCTACCTTGTTCCAGACGTACTGGTTATCCTTTCCTCTGGAGATAACAAGGCAAGGCCGAAAGAGGGATCATGCTGCATGGGCAACACATGTTCTCTGATGTAATGCCCAGGCATTGTGCTTTGGAATTCTAGCTCTAGTTCCAACTCAAATACTTTCGTCTGCAAAGACGGCAAGGTGCCACTTACTTACTGAGCGCTCTAAGAATGAAACCCCATAGAGCAGGGTGAAGGCAGATAGCATATGTTTGAACGGTCTCCGTTGATATATGGACCCCATTTATTTGTGTGGTCAAGCAAAACCGGACTGGAAATATTAGTCACTTAGCGCGGACGCATTTATTAGATAGGAGGTATCCACACTTGCAGGGATGTCCGGAGTACAATGATGATAATGCACGGTGAACTGAATGGGAGGCTTGCTTACTTTGAGTGTGCGTACATTCTAGCAGTCTGAACATTTCGGCTGATCTCAGATGTTCATGGATTAACTTTGATTTGCTAGTCCTTACACGTTCTCTTTGCCCTTTTGTACTTTAAAGATATTCTTTGCCACAGCCCATTCATAACTCTTTTGGGCGAAACTATTCTAGCTACCTGCAGGAAATGACAGAGCATTCAAGCGAATGAACCGGTGATGAAAAGATAACGTACCACTTGATGATTTCGGTTGATATTAACTGTCTAACCTTTTGTTATCTTGTGTGGTGTTCATACCCGTTGCTGTATATTACACGACTTTGTTATCCTGGCGATTTACCTTGTTTGTTTCCAGTATGTGTGTTACCATTGTGCACGCATGCTTTCTTTCTCCGCTTCTCCTCCTCTCACATCCTCCCTCCTCCTCTCACATCCTCCCTCCTCCTCTCACATCCTCCCTCCTCCTCTCACATCCTCCCTCCTCCTCTCACATCCTCCCTCCTCCTCTCACATCCTCCCTCCTCCTCTCACATCCTCCCTCCTCTCACATCCTCCCTCCTCCTCTCACATCCTCCCTCCTCCTCCCACATCCTCCCTCCTCCTCTCACATCCTCACATGTGGATTGGCGTCGCAGACAGCAGAGCACATACTCCAAGACTGCCCAAAATATAACATATCTAGGCAAACCTTCTGGCCTAGAGAGACGACAGTGGAAGATAAACTCTATGGACCGCTGTGTGAACTGAAAAAGACAGTTCAATTCATACAAGAGACAGCACTGCTGTTATAGACATATTTCAAGCGAACGAAAGAAGAAGAAGAAGAAGAAGATCCTCCCTCCTCCTCTCACATCCTCCCTCCTCCTCTCACACCCTCCCTCCTCTTTCGTCCTCTGCTGCCCCTGATGCTCATTTTCATCATTATCAGCTGGCTAAGCGTTCATGGCTCACCACAGATCTCGGTCTTTGGTGTTCTGGATCAACTCTGCGGATGATATTCCTCCATGCCACCGTCTTAATCCATCCAGCATAATTTCTCTTGGTCTGCCTCTGCCTCTCTTCCCCTCGATCTTTCCAGTTGTCACGATGTTCTCCAATGTCACCCTTCTCTTCACATGACCAAAGAAAGCTGTTTGTCTCTTTCTTATTGTTGTATATAGTGTTCTAGTTTCATTAGCATCTTTCAGGTAATCGTTGTTAGTTACTCTGGCAGTCCAAGGAATTCGCAACATTCGTCTCAAAAACCTCTGTTGCTTCTAAATTCTTCCTAATTTGTTCGTTTACATTCCAACATTCACTCCCCTGATGCTGCAGCTTCGTTTTCTTCTTCTTTCTTCCCCTCCCCTCCCCCTCCTCCTCCTGATTGGTTCTTGTAGAATGTATATTTGTATTTTGTTTCTTTATCCACGATATGCTAAGAAAGTTTCTGTAACATGTACATTTATAAATCCGTCATCCCACAACTGGTGCAACAAAAACACATCCAGAAAATCGTTTAGAGAAACACCGAGCAAGATGTGGTACAGATGACTGGAATAAATCAAACAGGAGATCTGTTCAAGAGTTAGGCAGAAAGGCAGCATATTGTGCACATTTGTCCAGAATAGCAGGGCTCTAGTATCAACTCAGCCTCGTGAAATTAGTACCAGTGATATGGGAAAATAAAAGGTGTCCCGTGCAACACTACTGATTAAATCCCGTTGTTGACTGTCGCTGTCAGTATTAACCACATTGTCGGATGCCGTTCTGTTTTAAACCGCCTTGTATAATGCCGTTCTGTTTTAAACAGCCTTGTATAATGCCGTTCTGTTTTAAACCGCCTTGTATAATGCCGTTCTGTTTTAAACAGCCTTGTATAATGCCGTTCTGTTTTAAACCGCCTTGTATAATGCCGTTCTGTTTTAAACAGCCTTGTATAATGCCGTTCCATTAATTAAAACAAACAAACCCTTGTACATTTATACGCCTCTATTAAACTCTTTAGAGTGTAAAATGGAGCCATATTCACACTGGTATGTTGCCAGAGAAAAGATACATGTTCTCAAGACTTTTACTTTTCTTTCTTTGCGGGTGTTCTCTCATAGGTAGACGCCTTATAATATATAGAACCTTATATCTGCTTGTTGTCTAGATCTACTCTAACCTTCTGTTTCAGTGTTAATTCCAGTAATTGTTTCTTTCCTTTGCCTTACAGCTTGCCATGGAACGTAGGTCCCCAGCTACCTCATACCAGGCTTCACTACCTCAAAGAGTTCTTCCCGCGCCTGTCCCAATTTACTCATCTCCGCTTCTAATTATCGCCAGCGTTATATATACAGTGGTACCTCGGGTTACGAACTTAATTCGTTCTAGAACTCAGTTCGTAACCCGAAACGTTTGTAACCCGAAACTTTGAAATTAATAAAATAAAGACAATCCGTTTCAAGATGAAAGAATCGTTCTTTTTTTTCTTTTTTTTTAAAAATTAACATTCGGTCGTTTACCTAACAAAACGCAAAGAATACGTGTACGTCACGTATTAAATAAAGAGAAAGAAAACAACCAAATGAATTAAATGTAAAATTAAAAAAAAAAAAGATTTAGTCTATCTTTATTACCAAGAAATCGATCATGGGAAATTTGTTCCTTTCTTTGTTATTCTGAATCATTAGCTTCAGGAGTATCCTGTCGCTGTTTCTTGGCAGCCGACTGGGAATCTTTCTGCACCAAGAAACTATCAAGGGGAATTTGTCGCTTCCTTTGCTGGAGAATCTTTCTGAAGTGGGCCATCGTGTTATCATTCATCAGGTCTACTGCCCTGTTAGCAACAAGTTTGTTTATATGATGGTTCACAATGAAGTCTTCATCGTCTGCCCACTTGCTGCATATTTCTTTAATCCTGCCAGTTGAAACGATCACTGAATCCTCATCATCGGACGACTGCTCCTCCTTTAATGTCTCATCTGTAGTACTGTTTGTACTGTACGCGATCGTTTATCTCCAACGTTACACCTTGCTCTCTCTCTCTCTCTCTCTCTCTCTCTCTCTCTCTCTCTCTCTCTCTCTCTCTCTCTCTCTCTCTCTCTCTCTCTCTCTCTCTCGCCTTCGTTCGTAACCCGAGGCTCTGTTCGTTACCCGAAACATACAATATTCGAAGTTGTTGTTCGTAACCTGAATGGTTCGTGACCTGAGGCGTTCGTAACACGAGGTACCACTGTATATTGAAAACACGGTTAAAGCGTGTAGTTGGCAAACGTCTACAATAGAAAGATCTGAGAAGCGTTTGAAACGGAGAGATTTGCCCAGTTCAACGTGAGCTCGCAAAGTTTTCAAATAAGCAACATCTGGAGCAAGATCTTGATATCATTTTGGCGGTAACTTCAAAGACGTCAAAGGTTACCGGAATTGTTCAGATATAAACAGTTACGTAATACACAGAGATATCAGTTGTTGGGGGTCTTGAGGCAGTTGTAACAGCCTGAGAATATCATCGAATGAATTGCATTGCACTGTTTTATCCGCCTTTGGGTCAGGTCAGGTCATACGACTTCGACAAGCATGTTTTCGAGTTTGCTTTCCTTGAATTTGACTGTCCCCAGTCTAACTACGAGGTCTTTCTGAACCTGGTTCCTATCCATTGAACTATCCGGCATGAGAGGTTATACCAGTAGCTGTGCTACCGTCGGCATTGATCTTGGGGTCATTGGAGAACCTCTACCTCTTAAAGATGGTGACACACCAGAAGGGGTGTGAGAAATTATTACACAGGTATTGTTGCGCACTCGCAGAAGTAGAGAGAATAAGTAGAGATTAGAGAATGCATTTTTAAATGTTGCAGATCCCTAACAGGACGTCGCAGTCAACACCAGCATCTTTCAGCTGCTGTTGATGTACTAGGCAAGATTACGCTCAGTAGTATGCCATTGCTTTCTGAGCGACCGGCTCACATACCCCCGTAAGTAACCAACGCGGCGCGATCCGCTACCGAATCTCGCGCAGCTGCGTTACTCACGAGAATATACGGGATTACGTAGAAAGACGTTAACACCTAGGCCAGGGAGACCGGCAGAGAATGCATTAGGTAATATAATCTCATCTTGTTCCTGTTGTACCTTGAGATGTCGAGGTGAAGCATAAACAGTGGAAAAGGGCTCGTTTATGGGCTTCACATATCGTGATTCCCATGAATTCTGTTATTCCTTCTAGATCCATTTGGTCCGTATATCATTGCCTGTAGTGGTATACAGTTAGTTGGTAGCCTAGTTATATGGCCAAACCATTTAACTTGCTGTTTCTTATTATTTCTTCGAGCAGGAAAAAATCCTCTGCCGGCTTGCTATGCCAGTCGCAGGTTTAGGACGAAAAATAATCTGACTATGGGTAGTCCGTCCGCTCCCCCCCCTCTTCCCCCCCCCCCCCCCCGGCGAGCCGGAGCCCATTGTCCAATGACCTCGCGGTCATGTTTTCCCATGGTTTTTTCATCCTCCTCACACCCTCACATCCTCCTCACATCCTCCTCACATCCTCACATCCTTCTCCTCCTCCACCTCACATGCCCCTCACATACTCCTAACATCCTCACAACGATAGATGGGGATACATTTTCCAGCGCAGACGACATGAACCCCAATGTCTAGGACTTAATCGTTGGAAGTCAGTCTTCCAGATGATTTACGCTCAGCATCCAACACACCACAAGTCCGCTACGATGATGGGACGCAGAGGTGTTTCCAAGGCACCAGGGCCAGGATCTATACTGGCCAAGACCTGCTGACACGTCCACACCGTGCGTCCTGGGCAACAGGTCCCTTCGGGGACCTGCCTAACATCAGTAGGTTCGATGATTCCTCCGAAGTCGGAGAGTATCTGCCTGCACGGCGAGGAACCACCAGTCTCCTCACCATAAGCCAGACATGGGACAACGGATATTCACGCAAACCTCAGGTCCGGTATGACATCACATTGATGTTGGACAATAGGATGTATTCATCCGGCATACGTGACTTCACGCTGGAGTTCACAGCCAACGAACACAAGCAAGCAAGCTACGATGACCTGTGAAATGTTTGACTCAAAGTCCGCCATGTTTCAAGTGGCATGTAGAATTCTAGTTTTTACCGTATGCAAACTGACAGTAAGTTAGCAAAGACAAGAACGAATGTACAATATTGTCACATATTGACTTGAATACTCCGACCCACAGTTAGTTTCAATTGATCTGACCTGAAGAGCTGCTCACGTCAGTTTCCTGTTGTTTGATCAGAAGTGGGTTTTTGAATTGAAGAGCTGCTCTCATCAGCTTCCGGCTGTTTGGCGAGAAGGTGAAAGTAAGTACACGATGGGCCTTGTAGAAAGTTTCACGGCTGAGCTTGACACCTGAACCAAGTGTAGAAGTAGGTAAACGGGTCAAGGCAATCCCACAGCAGCTACTGTCCCGGGGTGTGAAATTATGGGTTGTTCACGGAGTACACAACTGCAGGTTAAATATCACCGTTTGTAAAGACGGCAAAATTGACATGCTCGCAAGGAATATGCAGTTTTGGAAACAAGTGACTGCGTACAACGAGGGCACTCTTCGATTTTCTAGAACAGGAAATAGATGCGTAGATGTGCGCGAGAGGCAGGTGTACACAGCTGTTCTTACAGGGTTGGATGGTAAAGAAGGGCTTAGTCCACACGAATAGCTCAGTGCGTACACCATTGTTCTCCAATAGAGTACACTAATGGCTTCTCATCACAATGCACAAACTCCCTGGTGGCCGAAAGGTTAAAAGCGTTCGTTCGCAGACTTGTTGTGCGCTGATGGTGGTGTAAGGGTTCATCCCCTGCTCCGGTCAGTTTGACTTAAAAGTCGACTTCTCGTTTAGAAAGCCATGGCAAACTACCGAACTTAAACTTTTATAGAAAATCAACCAGGGATTGATCACAACTTCCTTCGAAGGACAAGCAACATATAAGAGGAAGTACACCTGGCACCTCCTTGGCGAAGGAGTTACGGATGCAGTTCGTAATCCCACATACCCACGTTCGAAACACATCTGTGGACGACTTGGCAGCAGACCGCCTTGCGTTGGTTTTTTATGAAATGGTATTGGTGCCGGTAGTTCAGAAAGCAAACTACTGAACGTAAACTTGCCAAGAGATCACAACAGCAAAATATTCTGGTGTTGACTGCGACGTCCTGTAAAGGATATGCAACTAACTTAACACTTTGCACAAAATGCACGCCGACGTCGGACATGCTGACCTGAATTAGAGTGCTGCATAACCAGGCGTGGGTGGCTCCCCTTGGATGAGGTAAACACGTGAAGGGCAAGGGCAGTAAGCGTCGGCGGCAGCAGCAACAGAAGTTGGTGGCGGGTGTTCAACACACGGTTGCTGGTCGTTGAGGTGAGGTGGGACTGGCATTAGATTAGGTCAGAATTAAACAAGATCTGGTCTGTAGCTTGTCGTTGAGGTCAGGTGGGACTGGCATTAGATTAGGTCAGAATTAAACAAGATCTGGCCTTCAGCAGGATCATCGTCATCATGTGCCATGCTAATAGACTTGGGCGAGCATGTTTCGCTATCTCAGGTGATCAGGGGCGTCTTAAATCAGACCAGTATTATTCATATCCAGATTATTCTATATGGCCTAGCCATCCGGGTATTTACCGCGTTGTCTTCCCCCTGCTCACTTCCCAGTATTGTGCAATTTTTCCGCCGAGAATCTCATATGGTGTATGTACACCAGAATCACACAAGCTAGAACTCTTTTTGTGTAGTTAGGATTTCTAATATCAGATTTGCCTGCTCAGCTGCCAATTCGACCTGCTCTGTTCCATATCTGCAATAAATGTGTAACATGCACGAGTGTCTTCCTATTGTTTCGTCCTTGCCCGAGATTGCATGATTCGGTGGATAAAGGGGGAGGAGTGGGGGGGGGGGGAGAGACGACGTGTACATCTGACAACACTCATAGTAGGCTACAATGCTGTCTTTATGGACAGATAACTCACAGTGGAATCTACAGCGGGGGTATCATGCAATTATGCAGACCTCCTCGGGAAACCATCGGACAGAAGAAATCAATCAATCAATCAATCATGTGCCATGCCGGAAAGCGGACAGAAGAAATAGATGGAACATAAACACAAGGGGAAGAGAATTAGAGGGAACATAAACACAGGGAAAAGAGAATTAGCGACAGACATGAGTGCTGTGTGGAGGACATGGAAGGGGCTACAGAAGACAGCGAAGGATTGGAGGGCTTGAGATGGTCGAGCATCTGGCTTCATTATGAGATGAAAGGCAGAAAAAGAAGTAGAAGTGCGACCCAGAAGTCGACCCAGCCTGATAAAGTGGGCGCCGTATAATTTTCAGAAATGTCTGGAAAGAAAAGCAGCGAGGAACGTCGTTACCACCCCATCTCATTATGCGATAGCCTAGCATATGTGAAGACTTAACACTTGACACGCCATGGACAGTCTCCGCCACGGGACCACCTTACAACTGCAGGGATCAATAAAGCAGAGCCTGGAGTTTACTGGTTTCGGGTTTCAACTAATGCTTATGAATAATAAACCCCGTGTACAATCGATGCCGTATGTTCCAATCATCCATCTAGTACGGGATTATTGTAAAACGCTCGCGAGCTTCTAATTATATTTTAATGTTGCGTGACCTTTGCAGGGCTTTGCGGTCAACCTTCGGTTGATCCTACAGGCAATTTTACGTTCAGTAGTTTGCCATTACCTTCTGAACGAGAAGTCAACGTTTAATTCCAACTTTATGCCTGTGGAGGGGTTGAACCGTCGACGGTGTACCGGAAATTAATGAGGAACAGTCTTACCCTAGGGACAACACCGATGTCTATGATAGCCTACCAAAGATTTATCTCGGCAACAAATATAACCAGACAGATAGCTGGTCACCCACCTCGTACCGCCGTGGTCTATTGTATGTGAATAAATTATACTTCAAAGTCGTATGGCGAGTATATGCCGTCGGGTTGTCTGCACAATTTTTACGAGAGCCGGCGTTAATTTGTTTCTTACTCTGAGGGTTAATTGAGTTTTGTTTTAATTTGCTGCATAAATGCCGAGGAGACTGCGAGAGAAAATCGTTATGGCCTCGCGGGTAAACACGCACTTTTGAGAAATCATAACTTCGTGATTACGTTAGTGCCATGAAGTCTAGTACTTGTTCGTGTTATTGATTAGTGGTGTTGTAGTTTCAGGAGGAGGGGTTACATTTATGTAGCTATATCTTCTTCTTCTTCTTCTTCTTCTTCTTCTTCTTCTTCTTCTTCTTCTTCTTCTTCTTCTTCTTCTTCTTCTTCTTCTTCTTCTTCTTCTTTTTCTTCTTCTTCGTCGTCGTCGTCATCGTGGTCGTCTTCGTCTGCTGCTGCTGCATTTTTATCTCCTCCTCCTCCACCTCCACCTCTACAATTACCATAATCACATCACCATAATTATTACAACAGCAACAACAACAAAACCAGTTACAACAACAACAACTACTACTACTACCACTACTACTACTACTACTACTACTACTACTACTACTACTACTACTACTACCACTACTACTACTACTACTACTACTACTACTACTACTACTACTACTACTACTACTGCTGCTGCTGCTGCTGCTGCTGCTCTGCCGGAATTTACCATCTGGGTTCTATCTTAATCTGAGGTGGATTGTTTACCCGATATGACACGGGATGTTACCCGCCTGGTAAAACTGATACCATATACTTGCTGTATGAGAAGTTCAGCACCTCCACATTGCAGTGTGGCGATAATGTTTAAAGTGCTGCCACTCACACATGTTAAGAAGATATGCCGTGGATTAGTTTATACTCAACCTGCTCATGTGATGATTGTATCTCTTGTGTCAGTGCTTTACCTTCTTATCTGATGGTCGTCATTACTGTGCCATTACTTGACTTTCTTGTGGTGATCCTATCTGTTGCGCATCTATTATGCCATCACTCTGCCTTCGCTTGTGATGGCCACGTCTGTTGTTCTGTTATTTTGCCTTTCTTGTGGCGGTCGTTTATACTGTACCATGACTTTATTTCGGCGTGGTGGTTTCATCTACTGTGCCATTACTTGACTTTGTTTGTGATGGCCAGGGCTACGTTACCAATACTGCTATATTGTTTTGGTGGTTGTATTTAATGTACCGTTACTTTATCTTTCCTTTTAATAGTCGTTTCTACTGCCATTACTTTTACAAATGACGCGGTTAGCCTTTGTATTTCTTCTCATGTTTCTCCCCCAATCCTCTCTCTATGTCAGCCTCACTTTGTTTCTCCATGTGTTTCCCTGCCCCCTCCCCCTCCCTCCTCTCTTGCTCACATTCTCTGCTTGTCTATTTCTCTCTCTCTCTCTCTCTCTCTCTCTCTCTCTCTCTCTCTCTCTCTCTCTCTCTCTCTCTCTCTCTCTCTCTCTGTGTGTGTTTCGTTCTTTATTTATCTGTAACTTTATTTCTCTCTGTCTTCTCCCTTCCATTTCATTCTTTATCTTTCACCTTTCTCTCTGTTTCTCTGTTTATCTGCATTTGTCTCTCTGTTTCTCATGTTGTCTATCTCCCTCTGTCGATGTCTTCTATTTCTGTATCCCTCTCGCTCTCTCTCTCCCCCTCATCTCTCCCCCCCCCCACCTCTCCCCGCCCAGACTACCAGAATAATTCGCATACCCCTAATCTCCATTAACGTAACACTCATACATCGACTTCTGATCTCATTGTTGCTACCTCTCGTGGTGTTGTCGAAACATATGCAGCTGGCCTGGCCCAGACACATGTTATTTATAGGCTTTCGCCGTTTACAATGGCTTTTATCGACTGGCTGTGATAAAAAGCCGAGTAAATATAATATATGGAGGTCCCGTGTCGGTTTGATGAACAGGTTTATATCTCGTGTGCAATAATTCTGCCCGAGAACGTGTCAAGTGTTAGAATACGTTATCCTGCCCCGAGTCGCGGTTTAAGGGTTCTTTGTTTGCTTACCTTATGTATGTATGACGTAGCTTGCAGACGATGAGAACAGCTTTAGCCAGTCATGGGCAGCTTCATAGACATGGACTGGCTGGTTGAGATTCTGCCAGCAATCGCTCATTTAGCCTTATTTGTAGGCTTGGTCATAAAAGGTCCCATGGGATGGGATGGGATGGGACAGCACACATTTGTATTTCCCCTGGGACAGCATGGGACAGTAGCCATGTCATAGCAACTTGATCTACGTCAGAGCTACCCTTAATTTTGTTTATTTTTTTACCCTTTTGAAGCCTTTTATTCTTCTTTTTTTCTTTATATATTTGTGTCTATTCTTTATCTTGTGGTGGGACACCGGATAAATGAATAACTACACATAGCCTTTTATTATATAAGATTACATTTTGATGCGTCACCAGCAAAAATAGAAGACATGGTTAAGTCAGTTGTTACTAAGAAGAAAGGGAATATAGACACCATATTCTAAGTCTGTTGTTCCAACTGTTATTTTATTCAGCAAGTATTTAAATCTTTCTTCTGAATAATCTGCTGTATGTGAAGTAGCAGGAATTGTAGAACAAAAGCCGAAAAGTGATTTTGACTTATTTTTTGATCCTCCACCAAACACAGCGCTTAAGTTTGATGACCCCAGAAACAAATGCCTTGAGATGAAGTCACCATGTTTCAAAAATTACGGCAACCAACTTCACAACCATTAAATCATTGACAAAATGAACATAGGTTTCCACTGCTAAAAGCAAGTGCGAAAATTGTTTTGGCCATACCAGTTGGTTACGGGGATATGTGAGCCAGTCGCTCAGAAAGCAATGGCAAACTACTGGGCGTAATCTTGCCAAGATATCCACAACAGCGGTAAAATGCTGGTGTTGACAGCGATGTCCTATAAATAGTATATGCCCTCCCCCCCCCCCAAAAAAAAAAGGAAAAAAAGTGTCATCAGCAGCAGTAGAGCGCTTATTTAGTGTAGCTGGATTGTTGTTGAGTAAGTTAAGAAAACGGATGTTACCAGCTCTCGTTATAAACTCTGTGTATATCAGATTTGCATGTAAGATGCAAATTGTGGACATGGTTTAGAGATTACCTGGATTAATTGAATTATCGGAAACAGTCGATCAGCAGGAAATTGATAATGTGCTGAATGAGCAGAGTGACTCAGAAACAGAATGAGCGTGTCAGTCAGAATGACACTGAATTGTCATATTTAGTTTAAACTTTAAAAAAAAAAAAAAATACTCTTGAATATTAAAATTAATAAATTCTGTCGTTTTACATGTCTCTTTGTACATATAGTCCTATGTTGTAGACACTAAACCTAAACTTTCATAAATTCCATAATTTTATTTGAACTATATTCCATATTAATATTATAATGGGAATCCCATGGGATGGGATGAGATGGGACAGGCATAAATTACTATGGGATGGGATGGGATGGAACAAAAAAATATGTCCCATGGAAAAGCCTGCTTATTTGACCATTTCTCTCCCATGGGAAAACAACCGGTATTGAAGTTTGTTATTTATCAAATTACTTAATTTTTGAAATAATTTGAACCACTGCCTCAAATGTTAACAGACGCAGGATGCGCTAGGAAGTTGATAAACAGACCTTTTATGAATGAATCAACAAAAACGAGAGGTAGAATCGGTGTTACAAAATGAACGTTGCAGCTAAAGCCTCCGTCAGCACACGAACAACAAAGATTCGCTGATACAACTACATTACAAAAATCTACACGAAAATATATATAAATTTTACCCATCTGTTACCTTGTTATAAACTTGAAACATGTATAGTTTAACGACACGAAGTATGGTTGTGTGAGTATGGTTGTGTAAGGATGAGCTTGCAGTTCCAGGCATAGTTCCCCTCCTCAATGCAGATGGGGGAAAATTGGTCACCGATTAGAACAGTGGTTCTCAACCTTTTTTTGGCCCGTGCCCTCCTTTACCATATTTTCATAACGTCACCCCCCCCCCCTTTTCGTATTTCGTACCCCTACACAATATACTAATAATGGAAGCTAAATTTAATAGCACATACTAAAACAAGTCTAGACGTCCACATAAAACATGATTTGTGGGTCTACTTACTTTTATACATTGAATTTTAGAAGGGTGAGACGTACAGAACCGTACAGTATGAAGGGAAAAACAATATCAAGTAATCGGTTCTTGTATTAACGCGATCTTGAAATAATCTTAGCCTGGTCCTGACTCCATCCCAGAGAGATATACAAGGCAGGTGGGTCGGTCCTAATAGAGCATTTTCACCAAGTCTTTACAAACATATGGGTGAACGAGACCATGCCACAAGATTTCAAGGACGCGTCAAAAGTCCGCCTTTACAAACGTAAAGGAAACCGTCAATCCTGTGACAACCACCGAGGCATCTCCTTGCTCTCAATCAACCAATCACTCAATCATGTGCCATTTCAGAAAGCGTGGGCGGTCATGACTCGCCATTTCACTCGATCACCAGAGTCGTGGATCAGCTCTCAATCGCAGGGAAGATACTCGCCAGAATTCTTCTCAATCGCCTCACGGCCCATCTCGATCAAGGTCTTCTTCCTAAGAGGCAATGTGGCTTCAGAAAAGAACGAGGAACTGTTGACATGATTTTCGCTGCAAGAGAAATGTCAGTCCACTTTCATTGACCTTACCAAGCTTTTGATACTGTCAGCAGAGAATGACTGCGGAAGATTATGGCAAAATATGGCTGTCCACAAAAGTTTGTCCAAATAGTGCGGCTATTTCATGATGGTATGCAGGCAAGAGTTCAGGAAAATGGTGAACTGTCTGAGCCCTGTCCTGGCACCAACACTATTCAGCCTCATGTTTTCAGCTATGCTGACGAATGCCTTCGAGAACAATGAGATTGGAATAGACATCAACTAGCGCATGGATGGAAAGTTATTTAATCTCAGAAGGCTGAAAGCTAAAACCAAAATTAACAGCGACACCGTCAGGGATCTGCTGTTTGCTGATGATTGCGCTCTATATGCCAACTAAGAGGCATACATGCAACATAATGTTTCAGCTTTCTCACATGCCTGTGCCAACTTTGGGCTCAATATCAACTTGGAGAAGACTGTAGTTATGTACCAGCCAGCTCCAGGGAATAATCACACTGTGCCGAATATCAAAGTGAATGATCATAGCCTAAGTGTTGTGGACAAATTCACCTATCTTGGCAGCACTGTGTCACAAGCTGCCACAATTGATGACGAAGTGAATGCAAGAATCTCTAAGGCCAGCGCGGCCTTTGGCAGCCTTTACAAGAATGTATGGGACAGAAATTGAATAAGCTAGCAAACAAAGCTGAAAGTCTATAAGGCAGTTGTATTATCCACACTGCCATATGCTTGTGAAACATGGACAGTTTATCAGCGACATGCTAGGGAGTTAAACCACTTCCACACAGTCTGCCTTCGGAAGCTATTGAAGATTAAATGGCAAGACAAGATCCCAGACACTAAAGTTCTAGAAAGAGTGTCCATGCCTAGTATCCACACTCTACTAATGAAAAATCAGATTCGCTGGGCTGGTCACTTACTCGTATGCCAGATCCATCCATCCATCATGTGCCATGCCGGTAAGCGTGGGCGGTCATGTTCTGCCATCTCACTCGATCACCAGAGTCGTGGATCAGCTCCGTGTTTCTGTCTCGACCATGCCACAAGGCCAAGCCATCCAGGTACTTGCTTCTAGGTCTTCCCCTTGGTCTGTTCCCCTCGATCTTACCAGATCACAGCCTCCCAAAACAGATTTTGTTACGGCGAGCTGCGTTGTGGTAAACGATTCCAAGGGGGCCAGAGGAAACGCTTTAAGGACACTCTGAAAATCTCACTGAAAGCTTTTGGTATTCATCATGACACCTGGGAGACTGCTGCTAAAGATCGTAATTCGTGGCGTACATCATTACATAAGGGTGCAGTCACTTGTAAAGCAACCAGGACTGCAAGAGCTGTGAAGAAAAGGCTGGGCAGAAACAACCACTGAAGGAGATCCTCCTCCTGGAACGTCAAGCATTCTTTGCCCACATTGTCAAAGAACATTTCGAACCAAAATAGGCCTTATCAGCCATCTTAGAACTCACGGCTCCATACTTTCAACCCCACTGGATGAAATGAATGGTCATCATCATTCTTGATGGACAAACAACAACAAGGATGATCTTATGTTATATTGTGATATGTTATGTGAGTATGGTTGTGTAGAGATAATCTTTATGTTATATTGTGATATGTTATTTGAGTATCGTTGTGTAGGGATGATCTTTATGTTAAATGGTCATATGTTATGTGAGTATGGTTGCGTAGGGGTGATCTTTATGTTATGTTGTCATATGTTATGTGAGTATGGTTGTGAAGGGATGATCTTTATGTTATATTGTGTTCTGTTATGTCGAACGACGGCACTGCACATTCCGATACGTGCTCGGCCCTCCGATGCAGCAGTCATCCAAAGCATGTCTGCTGACAGTTGCCGCGAACCTTTGGGAGATGATATAACGCCGTGAAACTTACTGCCAACCGTATACCTTACTTCCCTTCAAGGTCCCCAACAACACACGCGTGAACAAAGGGTATTTAAATGAACATATACACGTAGAGCGCGTTGCTGGATACTAAACGAGTTGATAATACCCTAAGGCATTTGCAGTCACGAGATACACTCCAGCCTCTATGTCATTACAGTGACTGCTGCGTGTCTGATGTCAACAGTCAACATGACTGAGAAGATTGACACGCGAAACACAGACACACAAAAAGATGCTTTTTCACACGGTCTGATTTTTGTTTGTTGACAAAGACTTTGGTTGAAACGTTCATTCTTGTATATGTTTGTGTCTTTCGTTTGTGGGGCTTTCTGGTTCACTTCACCTCCTGTCTTCTTTGTGGTGGTATTGTAGGCGTCAAGCTTAGCGTTTCACATCCCCAAGGCAACATCCGCCACTGGATTACTGTTAACATTTATCTCCTCCCCATCCAGCGTTGGTTTACGTAACCACCATTTAAATCCCCGCAACAAATGTTGGTGTACATAACCACCAGTTTCTTCTACTTCTTATAGTACATACCGTATTGTGTTGGTGATCATGACTGTCCAGTCCTCTGTTTCGGTGTTGGTGATCATGACTGTCCAGTCCTCTGTTTCGGGTACTGCAAATCATTTCTGATACCGATGTTCCTCTGTGCCATGATCTCAAACTGTACAGCATCTTCTAGTATTCCCCCATACCCTGTCTCCTATTCCCCCCAGCTTTCCTGTGTCTGGTCGTAATTGCGTAGTGCCTATTTACAGCAGAGCTTCGCAATTCAAGCTTACCACATCGTACTTTATCCAGGCATTTAATGAATGGTTAGTCAGTCCTCCAGGCTATTTTCGCGTGACATTCGCGGCCTCACAGTGGTGACCACATCTCTTCGTCCTTCCAACTACAGATGGTGCTGTTCTCCCCCCCCCCTCCCCCGACATACCATCAGGCCTCTCTCTCTCTCCTGTCGCTACTTGTCCACCACTTGGAGCATGATGTCATATGGGGGTTATCACCCTCTTGTGCATTACTGACGATCCTTTTTCTACGCTGCCTTTTGTCTTTCAGCCCGATCATAGGAGGGATTCTCGCGGTCGCAAGCATATTTGCATATTTGTAATTTTTTATGCAACACTTGTTATAGCGAGGGAGAATGGGGTAATATGGTAACATGGTTAACTAAAACAGTGAAAAGGAAGTTTCGCAAATCTGAGATGGCTCTATAAGGCAGCAGAAACATTGAAGTTTAAATTTCGTTACACAACGCCACCAATCAATCAATCAATCAATCAATCAATCAAGCAACCATATAATAAACGAATCATCCAGCAAACCATTCACTCATGCAATAAATCAATCAGTCGTTTAGTCACTTCGTCGACCTTCCAAGTCACATGTCACATACATAGGCTGATGACATCAGCTCCATGGCAGTCACTGTAATAAGTGAATTAATCAGTCAGTCAATCACGCATATATTCAACAATCATCAAACCAATCAAACACTTATCCAATGAATCACTCATTCAACCAGTCAGGAAATCAGTAAATCAACCGCTAGATGGAGGTAGCATTGACGGTTACAAGATCTGTCCTCAGATGTACACCTGCGTGTCTCTGTTTGTTCTCCGGCTACCGCCGAGGGCATCTAGAGCCTCCAGCAGTACACAAAAAAACCAGAATCTGCCTTTTTAGATAATAAATCAGTCGTCAACTGGCGGAGAAGAGCATATATAATCTCTGGATGCATACCCCGTTATGCCTTCATTACATCACTGTGTTATGAGATTAGGAGAAGATTTCCCTTCCTCGTTACCATTCCGTCGCAGAGATATCCCGGATTGTCATTAGACGAGACGGGTTGACCTTGTTATCCGGGGTAAACTGCCTTCTCAAGTGAGGTCTGAACCTGGGACTGTGTGCTGGGAGGGCCACTGTTTTATCACGGCAGTATATGTCTGGAGATTAGAAGAAGAAAAAATAACACAAAGAGAAATAAATAATTAGGCCAACATGGACAAAATTCATATTTAATAAGCACGCAAACAACTAACAAAGATCACCTAAGGAAATTGAAAAAAAAAAAAAAAAAGAAGTATTACAAATAAAATGACTGAAATATGCACTTTAATAGTTAGTTAGTTAGTTAGTTAGTCGCAGTTCCAACTTCACAGCAACGGGTCGTCCCCATTATGCTCCATTCCTCTGCCAGTGAATATCACACAAAACGCTCCCACTGCCCAATGTGAAAAGTGGAAAAGACAGGAGTCTCGACAAATAACAGCCCGCACAGATACACTGTGCATAATGCCGCCACCAGAATGTCAACACAATAGTCCCCCACAAAGCACCCAGTTCATTTCTGATGGAATCGGCAGTCATTTTCCCATCTGGATGTTTCCTAGATGTTCACCCACACAGTCCACGAAATACAGTTCATCGTCAATGGCAGTGGCAGTCAACCAGAAGCCCAGCAGCCACGCATTTCTGCATAAGGCAAAAACCGGTCAACTCTGGGACATAGCCATCTGCCATCGCTCCGAACATGCAGTCACGTTCCAAAAGACCTTGGGCAGATTCAAAAGCATTTCACACGAAACTCACAGCTCACAGTGTTTAATAGTGTTTAACACTTTAATAGTGTTACATGCAATGCACACACAAGATAGTGTATGTGAGCAGTGCAGGATTTACGTATAAGCTACACGGGACCAAAAAATATTGTCTGAGTGAGCAGTTTGTCACTGACATAGAATATCTGGACTTATAAAGGGCCCCATATTTCAAATAGCTTAGGGCCTTATCAAGTCTAAATCCGGCCCTGTATGTGAGAATAAAAATGGGTTAAAACTACACTGTTATTCTGAGATATGAAAGCTTATGTATATGTGAGAATAACAATGTGTTAAAACTAGACTATGTTATTTTGAGAGGCAAGAACGAAGCCAAATAATCCGTTTATCTGAATGTGCGGACTTTTAAGTTGGAGCTTGTACAGGAAATCGCAGCGGGTAAATATTTACTGATGCCGCGGGCGAGTCCATCCGGGGGGAGAGCAGCACGTGATTTCATCCACAGAGAGATGCACTAGCCAGGATGTGATCCATTACAGAGCTTGGTTTCCTTGATGTCGTTTTTGTGTGTGAATATATTAATTCACGGATGAGGGGGGAAATGCGCACGCAAATTAGGGGGAAGTAGGTGTGTATTTTGCTGTAATCTACCAGCGAAGTGTGGTCATAAGAAGAGACTGCCCTGCCCTTTTGTGAAGTTCTCAAGCTTTCGTGTATATAATGAGATCATGTCTTAATTGGCTTTGGTAACCAGCTTGCTTTGGTGTATTGTGAAGAATAACAAGTTATATATATATATATATATATATATATATATATATATATATATATATATATATATATATGTGTGTGTGTGTGTGTGTGTGTGTGTGTGTGTGTGTGTTGTGTCCTGTACAGTGCATTCCAATCAACCCCAACATTGATTTGGCTGTTTATGGTTGACTATACAATTTTACGTTTAGTAGTTTGTCATTGTCGGTCTCCCTGGCCTAGGCGTTAACGCCTTTCTCCGTAATCCACGCGAGGAACGTAACCTGCGCGAGAATCGGTAGCGGTTCTCGCCGCGTTAGTAACTTACGGGGTATGTGAGCCGGTCGCTCAGAAAGCAGTGGCAAACTACTGAGCGTAATCTTGCCAAGAAATCAACAATCAGCTGAAAGATGCTGATGTTGACAGCGATGTCCTGTAAAGGATATGCAACAAAAGTTTGTCATTGCTTTCTGAACGCTCTTACCATCCAAATCAACGAAGAGCGACGACGTGCTTCCGTATTGCTTCAGAGTTGAAGAATTTAAAATAGAAGGACAAATCACTAATGCAGAGCTTAGGTAGAGAACTAGCTGATTCCAGCTAATCAGAAGCGAGGAACAGATACAGGCGCTTGATAGGATACACCTGGAGAAACCTACTAAAGGTATAATTAGAAAGTGTTAGCTCTGGAACCAACAGGAAATAGGAGACATAGAGACACACTAAGGCAGTGGTTCTCAACCTGTGGGGAATTCCCCCCTCCAGGGGGAATTTTAGGGTATCAGGAGGGGGGGGGGGGGTTAAGATTATTTCAAGATCGCGTTAATAGTTAATACAAGAACCGATTACTTGATATTGTTTTTCCCTCCATACTTTACAGCTCTGTACTTCTCGCCTTTCTGAAATTCGCGTTATAACGTAAGTAGACTCTCAAATCACGTTTTATTTAGACGTCTAGACTTGTACTAGTATGTGTTATTAAATTTAGCTTCCATTTTTACGTATACTGGTTAGGGGCAGGGGGAATTTATAGAGAGGAAATACAAAAGGTGGAGGGGGGGGGAGTAGATGACATTCTGAACATATGGTGAAGGGGCGCTTGGGCCTGAAAAGGTTGAGAACCACTGCACTAAGGAGAGCATTAAGGAGAGTTGTGAACAATACGAGGGTGGGGATGTGGAGGGAGCTGCAAGAGATTGCAAAATATAGGGCGGCTTGGTGTGAGTTGTGGTGGGCTTAAGCTCCAGTGGGAGTTGGAGGGCAAAAGTCGAAAGAGCTGAGTTGGTGGAGGGCTTAAGTTCCAGTGGGAGGTTAGTTTAGTTTAGTTTAGTCGATGGATCAATATCACGGCACACGGGTGCAACCCATAAGTGCTCCGTTCTCCTCCTAACTCAAACCTGAGTCTGGAGAAACTCAGCTCAGTGCACGAAATCCGTAGCACAGGCGAGGATCCTGAAATACTCCAGAGGGAGTTTGAGTGCAAAAGTCGAAAGAGCTGAGTTGGTGGAGGGCTTAAGCTCCAATGGGGGTTTGTGGGCAAAAAAAAGAAGGAGCTACCCTATACTTGGATCACTTGGGGCGGACCGCTGAGTTCACACGACAACTGAGTTCACATGACCACGATCAGGTCTAACACCGGCAAACAGCTTGCAGCACACTTGTGAGGTGTGGTCTGTCTACCGATGGTGTCCCGACTCTGACAACGTGGCAAGGATCGTGATGCTTCTCCGTGGATATGAAGTTCAGTTACCAGTCATGCACAGCCTCCTTGTTTTCTGAGTTTGGAAAGGGGTAGGAGATCTCTGCAGTACAGGCCTCTTGTTGCTGGGTCGGCAGGCAGGTCTCTACACTAGGATCACTGCGATAGATGCAAGCTCTGTCGGAATTCTGTCTCGAGCTTCCAGTGACAAGGATTTATTGCATAAGTTCTTCATCTTATAACATGCAGTTGTTTTCTTGTCCTTTTCTGTTCCTTATCTCTGCATCTTCCATCTGACGTTATCAATCATCTCATCTCATTATCTCATCTTGTTCCTCTTGTACCTTGCAGTGTCGAAGTGGAGCATAAACAGCGGGAGAGCGCCCGTTTATGAGCTTCATACATTGAGATTCCCAGGGACTCTATTATTCCTTCTGACCATCGTTTACATGGTCGGCCTCTTCTTCTGGTTTTGTTTGGTCTATACATCATTGCTTGTTGTGGTATGCTTAAAGTCGCTTAAAAGCTTATGAGTCGACAGGGTCGACTACATTGCACCGGGTTTTATCCCATATGGCTCGGTCTCTTTCCGCAGCGCGGAAAGCGTCGCACCAAGCACGAACTCCGTAGCTCTAGCGACGACCCACAGGAGTCTCCGAAAAATTTAAATCGTGAACCGAAGGACGCGGCCCAGAATCGAACCCACAACTTTCGGAGCCCGAGTCAAACGGCTTGACCACTTCGCCACAGAGACTCCCGACACAGATACTTGTTGTGGTATGCTATCAGTTGGTAGCTTTGTTAATATGGCCGAACCATTCAATTTGCTGTTATCTATGTGCCTAAATATATGAATTTCAGCACTTGCCCCAAAATAATGTCATTTACTTAAATTTTCAGAAAGCAATGGCAAACTACTGAACATAAACTTACCTAGGAATCACGAACATCCAAAATATGCTGTGGTTGACTGCTACGTCCCTAAAGGATATGCAACTAACTTTTAGCAACTTTAATTATACATTTAGGCACGATATGTTTCTTTGATGTCACCATTAATTATTATTATTATTATAAGCCAAGATTAATTATTGTCGCGTTCTACAACCCCTGTATCTATCATTTCCTGTTGATCGTTCTGACTTGTAGCTTTCAAGACGGTGTCACCAGCATAACTTGAGTGATTTATATTATGCCCACCTACCGCGATTCCTTGCGTTTCTTCTGTAGATCTAATTATTTGCCCGCTGTACAATGACAGCGTACAAGGGTAGCGGGGTAGGGGTATCCCCTATCAAAGGAGAAGTAAGGCGCCTCCTTCCCTCCGCTAGCCTACGGGACACCCTTGGGCAAGGTGGAGTACCCGTTTAGCCCCCCGATCAGGGTTACGTGAAGCCATGGGTGCAGGTGGTGGATGAAGATGGAGAGCAGCCGACAGATAGTTGTAGGTTATGGTCTACACCTTCACGACGGTAGGCAGAGGATCTCCTTTTTTGAGGAGACAATGGCTACGGTCACTGACCAGTATGGTCACTGCTGGGAAGGAAAGCAATGGCAAACTACCTTCTTTACACATGCCAAGAAAATCATGTTGTGTCCACTTATCGATAATCAGAGAAACGGCGTAAATGGGTGCTCCATAGGAGCAGCCTCGCCCGGTAGGGATAGTCATGCGCACCAGGTGACTCCAGACCGTCAACAGGCTACTAGGTGCAAAAGATTAATATCATTGAAAGTAGGAACTTGGAATGTTAGAACAATGAATGCAGATGGAAAGTTGGAGGACATCAAAAAAGAAATGGAGAGAGAGAAGATTAACATATTAGGAATATCGGAAACGAGATGGAGAGGAGCAGGGATAAGGACAGGAGAGGAATGTAAGATTATTTACTCGGGGGGAGAAGAACAGCAAAGAGGTGTAGCCATTATATTAGATAAGCAAACATCAAATTCTGTCAAAGGATATTGGGCTGTGTCAGACAGAGTTCTATTAGTAAAATTAAACGGAAGACCTTTTAAAATAAATGTAATTCAAGTATATGCCCCAACAAGTGAAAGCAGTGAAGAAAGTATAGAGGAATTTTATAATGACATGGAGTCTGCTTTGAAGAACTGTAAAAAATCAGAAATAAATATCATAATGGGTGATTTCAACGCAAAAATAGGAAAGCAAAGCGATGGATACAGTGTAGGCAACCATGGTTTGGGAGAGAGAAATGAAAGAGGTTACAGATGTCACAAAATGAAACCGTGCGTTTACCCAGCTAATTGTTAGGGAGGATTTTTTGATTAACCGGACTATCTGCTAAGCAACAAGGGTTTCAACGAATACAGAGAAAACATTCATAGTTGTGGCTACACGTGTTTCCAAAACAGGTCGGGCAGAAATAACAGTTGTACTTGTACATCTGGTTGACGGATTGGCCACTGTCGGAAGTGCGGGAGCCGAATCCCGACATCGCCTTGACAAGGTTGTCAACATTTGAATACAAATGGAAGCCGTGGGGTCAGCCCATATACACATTTGGTGGTGAGTGAGGAGGAAGTGAGTGCGCTGAATCATACATCGTTTTGACAAGTCAGATGGAAAACGGAAGTACTCAGCAAGGAAGTAAACAGTCCATATGTCATATAGTTTCCGGACATCACTCAGAGGGGCAGATTGCTACTGACAGCTTGTTGAGGAAAACTCTTTGTTGGAACTCGACAGCAACTCGCTGGCTTGTTTTGAGAATCTAAACTATTACTGACAACTTTGACAGGACTTAAGCCAGGAAAATAGTTTCCTGACAATGGATGATATGCGCAAATAACACCTGCAGGACGTCACCCATATCACGTGACCAATTTTAGGAGTTTGCCATATAAACCCGAGTTGGGATCAACTAGGGGGGAGTTGACCAAGAACCGTGGATTATGATGGACGTGTTTGTGGGAGAGCTCTACAGTGTTAGATTAATTTAAGATTAACTAGCATGTGCCGTTATGGCAAAGTGTAGTAGCCATCCCGGGAACGAGGCGGTTTTTACATAAGGTAGTCAATATAGTCTATTAGTTCTACTTAATATAGACTGTAGCCTTGTTAAACTATAGTGTGATGATTAGCACTGTTAGTGGAAACTAGTTAGAGTAGAATAGTGATATTAACTCTGCTAGTTAAGAATAGATTAGTGAAGTGTTGATAAGCTTTACTAGTTGAGAATTGAGTAATGAGGGATAATTGGGATCTTCCCGTAGGTGTCCCTGGTGGGCGGGGTTCCGCATTCTGTTTGCTGATTTTTCCTTTGTCATAGCCTGATTCGGCTCTAGGTGGGTAGCTAATCTGCTCTATGACTAATTCTAGTTAGCTAAAGATCATTAAGCAAGGTGATAGGCTTACACTCAGCCGAAAGGATCAGTGACTAGTACTATCACCAGATGTGTTGTTTCTATCCTAGGTTCCCTACCAGATCCAAGGAAACTCTACAAGTTTTGGGAAAGAATTAAAAACCCCATTCTGAAGAACACCAGTTCAAGAGTCAATAAAGTTGCATACAGAAACATAACTTACGCTAGAAGGAAATTGATTCATCAAAGAGAGTGATGCATATTGATGCACCACACAGCATTAGACAGTAGTAACGAACCGAGAACCGGCTAAGAGTACCTAGTGTTAGTACAGCAACAATTAACATTAGAAATTAGCACTTATGGACTGAATGGTTCGATGTGCAACGAGGATGATCTGTCGACTAACTAACTAACTAACTAACTGCGTACACACTGCAAAAGACTTGTGCAGTTTGTTTAGGAACATTAGGAACGGACATTGGGTAGAGCGCAACCGGTCCATGATTAACTGTTAATACCACCGGTGTCTATTTCGGATGTTCATGAAATTGGATTACCAGAGGTCTACAGAGGCAAAGCATTATCCGGCAAGATGGTTCCGGCAACGGGTGAGACGTACTTGTTCTGACGTAACGTGCTGTGGTCTATCTTTGCTGTGATCAGCTGACTGAGTTGATGTCTGAGAGACAGAGTCTACACACTTTATAGAACACGTCACACCTTTTCTTCGCATACACGTCTCATATACGTTACACTTTTATTTTAATAAATTACTCTTTATTAATTTCTAGAAGCAAGAGTTGTTGAGTATGTTGCGTTGGGGAAGTATGAGAAGGGGGCATAGTACGACAGTGAGAGAGTGATAGGAAAAGGTGTCCATAGGCTGGTGGAGTGTGTTGGACGGAAGCTGGTGGATTCTCCAGAATATTGAGAAGGAAAAAAAAATATTATAATGTGGGTGTCGGATCTCCTCACTCCAGGGACGACACTTTAAAGGAGGACACGACATTATTGGGGGCTCGTCCGGGAGATTTGGACAGTGGGATCTCTCGATAACGGGATCTTTGGACAGCGGGATCTCTCGTAAACGGAATCTTTGGACAGCGGGATCTCCCGTAAACGGAATCCTTGGACAGCGAGATCTCCTGCAAGCAGGAACCTTTGACAGTGGGATCTTCTGACAACGGGGTCTTTTGACACGGGATCCTTAGTTATAAGAGGGAGATATCATTTTGGAGAATCCAGCTAGAGTGAATGTGGATAGGGGTTAGGACTAATATCTTACCTGTTCACACTTCACACGTCTGCATAGGTCTGTGGTCCTGATTCTACTCTTGTCACTGAGTGAATGTACTGTGTGTGGTAATATCTAGATTTATAGTACTTGTTCATATATCGGTATAGTAATTTGCAGTTATATTGTACTAGACCGGCTAGCTTACCTCTCTGTATAATGGCCACCCCTAAACTTACCACGTTAGAATTAAGGGCAAAGGGGGAAGACATGGGACTGTCGGGGTCTGCTCTAACGGATTACATACAGGAAGTGGAGAGAGAGTATCGTCAAGCAGAAAGGGAAGATCGAAAGGCCGAGTTGGAATTGAGAAGGATGGAATTGGAAGCTGAGCAAGCAGCTAGGAAATTGGAAGCTGAGCAAGCAGCTAGGAAATTTGAAGCTGAACAAGCAGCTAGGAAATTAGAAGCTGAACAAGAAGCACAGAAAAGGGAGCACGAGTACCGGATGCGGGAACTCGAGCTCAAGAGTCACTCTAATGGAGAAACTGAGGGAGCAGTTGGAGGTTCCTCCATCCCAGGATCAACACCAGTAGGTGGACATGGGTACCATGCTATGAAGTTTCCTTTAGTGGTCTACGAGGAGGACAAAGAGAAGATTGACCAATACCTTCAACGCTTCGAGGCTATGTCAGTTGCTATGGGTCTGGAGCGTAACAAATGGAATCTTAAGCTATCCCAGGGATTACGCGGGACCGGTTACGAGGTTTATACTCGCCTGCCACCAGGACATGAGAACAATTATGATGAGTTAAAGACGGCTCTGCTGAAACGATTCGAGGTTACGTCACATACCTACCGGAAAAAATTTCGAGCAGCGAAACGAGAACCCGGAGAGTTGTTTGCCGCCTACAGTTTGCGTCTAAAATCTTATCTCCATAAGTGGATGGATTTGGCTGGGTTCGCACATGACTATGAGAGTCTGGAAGAGCTCATGGTGGTCGACCAGCTGAAGAAGCAAATGTCTAAACCTATCAGGACGTTCCTGGGAGAACAAGGAGCGGAACGGATTGACCTCGTGACTAAATTAGCAGAACGGTTCGTCGAGGTACATGGGGAGGCAGGGGAGAACCTTTCCACCAACTCCAAAAGTCAAGAGAAACATGACAAGAAGAAAACCAAAAACTCAGGAACAAAAAAGTGGGAGCCTTATGTGCAAAAATCAGAGGATAGTTCAGAGAAGAAGAAGGAGAGAAGCAAGAGCACTTCAAGCTCTACACCTAAACGACCGTGGTCGGAGAAGTGGTGTTCAATTTGTAAGTCACCCTCTCACAATACGAGGGACTGCAAATCGAAGGCTAAGAACCCTCACTTCGCAGCATGTCAAGTGACTTCCAAGGAGGTTGTCACAGAAAATGCCAAGGTCAACAAGGAAGCTCGCCACCAGGAGAGCTCACTCAAGGCCGACAATAGAAAATCTGGGACAGGGAAATGGTGCAACCAATGCAAGTCAAACACGCACAATGCTATTGACTGCAGGGGAAAGTCAGGAGACACTCAATTCGTCGTGTGCTCAGGAAAACCTAAGGTGGAGCCCACCGAACAGGTCGAGGCCGAGGAAGAGACTCCAGACCAGGAAAAACCACCTGTAGTGGAATTGGTAGAGGTTAACGGTCGTCAAGTGGAGTGTTTATACGACACAGGACTGGACGGGGAGGCCGTGATTTCTGCGGATCTGGTACATCCAGAACAATTCACAGGTGAAACATTGGACATACAGCCTGCACAGAAGAGTGCTGTAACCATGAAGTTGCCCATTGCTAATGTGGAGATTCGGTCAAGGTACGTCACCGGCACCATCAAGGCCGCTGTATTGACCGATCCCATTTTCCCAGTCATCCTAGGTTGCCGGTATGTCTTTCTGGGAATGCCCAGGGAGCCAATTCATATGGGAGCAATGCAGACTCGCTCTCAGACGAAAACGGAAGAGGCAGACGCAATTGTGACTAACCCAATGCCGGGGGAGCTACGAACTGCCCAGAGTGAGGATGATACTTTACGTCCTTGCTACAAAAAGCTGCAGAAAAGTGCTGATCCACCAGGACGGGGGCAGTACTACATGAAGAATAGGATACTCTACAGGAGAGCAGGAAGATGAGACAACCTATACGGTCAGTTGGTCGTCCCGAAAGCTCATCGGTCCCAGATTCTTCATATGGGGCATACCATCTCCTTTAGTGGACACATGGGTATTGCCGCCACCATGCAGCGGATTTCCTGCCACTACTATTGGCCGGGAATGACAGATGATGTGCGTCGGTATGTGAAGTCATGCCCTGAGTGCCAGAGGGTGGCACCAAAACACTGGACAGCACCGGTGGTGTTGGGTGAGATGCCCATCATGAACTCTCCTTTCGAGAGGGTAGCCATCGATATCGTGGGTCCACTTCCCAGGACTCGGAAGAGGAACATGTATATACTCACAATGGTGGATTGCTGTACAATGTGGGGTGAGGCGATACCGTTGACCACGATTGACTCGAAAAGAGTGGCGGACGCACTGATGGAGGCCTTTACCAGATTAGGCTTTCCGGATCAAATTCTGACGGACAATGGATCTCAGTTTTGTGGAAAACTCATGGAGGAGGTATTTAGGGTGTTTCACTCTAACCACATACATACCAGCCCTTACCACCCTCAAGCCAATGGACAAGTAGAGCGTTTCAACGGCACGTTGATGACAATGCTCAGGAAACTAGCGCAGGAAAAACCTGATAGGTGGGATGAATATATCCCAGCAGCACTCTTTGCCTATCGGGAAGTTCCTCATGGCTCAACAGGACTACCACCCGCTACGTTGCTGTTTGGTCGTCCAATCAAAGGACCGTTGGAAGCCATGTTGAGGAGTTGGACTGAAGAGGGGACGTCAGAAGAAGTGATCTCATCCTATCAATACGTGGAGGAACTGAAAGAAAAACTCCACAAGGGATGGACTCTGGCAAATCAAAACTTGAAAAAGGCCAGGAAAAAACATGCGGCTTACTACAACCGTAGGTCTAAAGAAAGATCTCTAGAGGTGGGAGACAAAGTCTTGTTGCTACTCCCAACGGGAAACAACAAACTGGAGATAGGTTGGCAAGGACCATTTCCCGTGGAAAGGGTGATATCCAGAACCAACTATCAGATCCGGATCCGGGGAAAGTCGAAGATTTTCCATATCAATCTCTTGCGGAAATACGAAGAGAGACCCGGAGACAAGGCAGCGCACCTCATGGCAATGGCAGTTGCAATGGAGACGGAAGTGGGAACCAGCGAGGGCAGGGAATATCCCTTGGTACACCAGGAAACCTATAGGGATGTGAAAGTGAACCCTGATCTGACCTCCCAGGAGAGGGAAAGGATAACCCAGGTTCTCAAGTCTCATAAGGAGATACTGACTGATAAACCAGGACGAACGAGGTTGGTTGAGTTCGAGATGACTTTGACCACACAGGAGCCTGTTCGCCAAAAGGTTTACCCAGTGCCATTCTCTAAAGAAAAGGCCCTGGGGGAGGAAATACAAAAACTGCTGGAGGATGACGTGATTGCACCATCCACATCCCCATACAATGCGGGGGTAGTTTTGTTACGCAAACCAAGTGGAGAACACAGGTTGTGTATAGATTACCGACTTCTGAACAGTCATACACAGTTTCAGGTGGAACCTTTGCCGAATCCAACTCAGTTATTCGCTAGGCTCCATAAGGCTCGGTACTTTTCAAAGGTGGATCTGAGTCGGGGGTACTATCAGATACCAGTCAAACCGGAGATTCGACCACTGTTAGCTTTCAGTACACCCAGTGGACACTACGAATTCAAGGTCATGCCCTTTGGACTCAGCAATGCACCTAGTGTGTTTACACGCATGATGAGGACTTTACTAGATCCGTTACAGGATCTGTCCATCATCTCATTCAGGGATGATATTCTGATTTCCAGTGACAGCTTGGATGACCACTTACAATCCTTGGAGAGAGTGTTTAAGAGGCTCAAGGAAGCAGGGCTTACTGCTCGTCCAACCAAGTGCATGATTGGTTACCAGACTCTGGAATTTCTAGGTCACACCATCACTCCAGGACACATTGTTCCAGAAGAGAAGAACCTGGAGAAAATCAGAAATGCACCAAGACCAAAAACGAAGAAGGATGTGCGATCTTTTCTCTCGTTGTGTGGGTTCTACCACAAATTTATCCCACATTTCACTGAACTGGGAGCTCCGTTGACGGAAACCTTGAAAAAGGGATTCCCGGACCAAATCATTTGGACACCAGAATGTGAGAATGCCTATAGTCAGTTAAAGGAGGCCTTGGTCAGCAAACCTGTATTACAGCTCCCTGACCTTTCCAAACAATTTGTGTTGAGAACAGATGCGAGTGCGATTGGAATTGGAGCCGCTTTGTTACAGGAAGGAAAAGACGATGCTTCGGTTTTGAAACCTGTGGCATACGCAAGTAAGAAACCTCTACAGGCGGAAAGGAATTATTCAACCGTCGAGAGAGAGTGCTTGTCCCTCGTATGGGCAGTGCAAAAATTTCAGCCATATTTGTATGGAGTTAAGTTTCGGGTCCAGTCGGATCATCAGCCCCTGATGTTCCTGGCTACTTCTCAGAAGCTCAACGCCCGTTTGATGCGGTGGTCGTTGTTACTTCAACCATATAACTTCACAGTGGAGTACATTCCTGGGAAGGAAAATGTTGGAGCGGATTTCTTATCAAGACACCCAGCTCCTGAAGAAGAAGAATGAATCATCTGGATTAAACTCACGGTGGAGAAGAGTGAGATGGACTACTCTCTTAAGAGGGGGCCTATGTCACAAAATGAAACCGTGCGTTTACCCAGCTAATTGTTAGGGAGGATTTTTTGATTAACCGGACTATCTGCTAAGCAACAAGGGTTTCAACGAATACAGAGAAAACATTCATAGTTGTGGCTACACGTGTTTCCAAAACAGGTCGGGCAGAAATAACAGTTGTACTTGTACATCTGGTTGACGGATTGGCCACTGTCGGAAGTGCGGGAGCCGAATCCCGACATCGCCTTGACAAGGTTGTCAACATTTGAATACAAATGGAAGCCGTGGGGTCAGCCGATATACACATTTGGTGGTGAGTGAGGAGGAAGTGAGTGCGCTGAATCATACATCGTTTTGACAAGTCAGATGGAAAACGGAAGTACTCAGCAAGGAAGTAAACAGTCCATATGTCATATAGTTTCCGGACATCACTCAGAGGGGCAGATTGCTACTGACAGCTTGTTGAGGAAAACTCTTTGTTGGAACTCGACAGCAACTCGCTGGCTTGTTTTGAGAATCTAAACTATTACTGACAACTTTGACAGGACTTACGCCAGGAAAATAGTTTCCTGACAATGGATGATATGCGCAAATAACACCTGCAGGACGTCACCCATATCACGTGACCAATTTTAGGAGTTTGCCATATAAACCCGAGTTGGGATCAACTAGGGGGGAGTTGACCAAGAACCGTGGATTATGATGGACGTGTTTGTGGGAGAGCTCTACAGTGTTAGATTAATTTAAGATTAACTAGCATGTGCCGTTATGGCAAAGTGTAGTAGCCATCCCGGGAATGAGGCGGTTTTTACATAAGGTAGTCAATATAGTCTATTAGTTCTACTTAATATAGACTGTAGCCTTGTTAAACTATAGTGTGATGATTAGCACTGTTAGTGGAAACTAGTTAGAGTAGAATAGTGATATTAACTCTGCTAGTTAAGAATAGATTAGTGAAGTGTTGATAAGCTTTACTAGTTGAGAATTGAGTAATGAGGGATAATTGGGATCTTCCCGTAGGTGTCCCTGGTGGGCGGGGTTCCGCATTCTGTTTGCTGATTTTTCCTTTGTCATAGCCTGATTCGGCTCTAGGTGGGTAGCTAATCTGCTCTATGACTAATTCTAGTTAGCTAAAGATCATTAAGCAAGGTGATAGGCTTACACTCAGCCGAAAGGATCAGTGACTAGTACTATCACCAGATGTGTTGTTTCTATCCTAGGTTCCCTACCAGATCCAAGGAAACTCTACAAGTTTTGGGAAAGAATTAAAAACCCCATTCTGAAGAACACCAGTTCAAGAGTCAATAAAGTTGCATACAGAAACATAACTTACGCTAGAAGGAAATTGATTCATCAAAGAGAGTGATGCATATTGATGCACCACACAGCATTAGACAGTAGTAACGAACCGAGAACCGGCTAAGAGTACCTAGTGTTAGTACAGCAACAATTAACATTAGAAATTAGCACTTATGGACTGAATGGTTCGATGTGCAACGAGGATGATCTGTCGACTAACTAACTAACTAACTAACTGCGTACACACTGCAAAAGACTTGTGCAGTTTGTTTAGGAACATTAGGAACGGACATTGGGTAGAGCGCAACCGGTCCATGATTAACTGTTAATACCACCGGTGTCTATTTCGGATGTTCATGAAATTGGATTACCAGAGGTCTACAGAGGCAAAGCATTATCCGGCAAGATGGTTCCGGCAACGGGTGAGACGTACTTGTTCTGACGTAACGTGCTGTGGTCTATCTTTGCTGTGATCAGCTGACTGAGTTGATGTCTGAGAGACAGAGTCTACACACTTTATAGAACACGTCACACCTTTTCTTCGCATACACGTCTCATATACGTTACACTTTTATTTTAATAAATTACTCTTTATTAATTTCTAGAAGCAAGAGTTGTTGAGTATGTTGCGTTGGGGAAGTATGAGAAGGGGGCATAGTACGACAGTGAGAGAGTGATAGGAAAAGGTGTCCATAGGCTGGTGGAGTGTGTTGGACGGAAGCTGGTGGATTCTCCAGAATATTGAGAAGGAAAAAAAAATATTATAATGTGGGTGTCGGATCTCCTCACTCCAGGGACGACACTTTAAAGGAGGACACGACAACAGACTTGTAGAATGGGCAAAAGAACAAGAATTGGTTGTAGGAAACACCTGGTTTAAACAACATCCTAGAAGATTATGGACATGGAGGAGTCCAGACAGCAGGATTAAAAACCAGATAGATTACATCCTGATAAGCAAAAGGTTTCGAAATGCATTAACAGTTGTAAAAACAGTTCCAAATGCAGACTGTTACAGTGATCACAGATTAATTACTGGCACATTGAGGGTAAAGTTAAAGAAAGTCAAGTATACAGCAGGAAACCCTAAATATGACTTGTGCAAATTGAAAACTGACAAAGAAATACAAGATAATTTTAACATAGAAGTAAAGAACAAATTTGATTTATTGTCTGATCTAGAGATCCTATTTCAAGATGTAGATGATCAATGGGAAATGCTGAAGAATTCAATCAGTTGTGCAGCAGAAAAAACTATTCCAAAAGTAAAGAAAGTTGGCCGTAAGACATGGATGACTGAAGAAATTTTACAACTAATGGAAACAAGAAGACAGAACAAAAATAATCCTGCCAAATATGAAGAAATTCACAGAAAAGTCAGAACCTTATGTAAGGAGGCTAAAGAAACATGGCTTGAGAAAAATTGCAGAGAAATTGAAAAACAACACAACAGTAAAAATGCAAAACTAATGCACAAAAGAATTCAGGAGATTACTAATCAAAGAACACGTACATCAGCAGGCTGCCTAAAGACAAAAGATGGAAGAGTCATAATAGAAAAAGATCAGATATTACATGAATGGTCAGATTACGTGAAAAACCTGTATGACGATAGCAGAGACGAACAATATATTGTTCAAAATAACAATGAAGGGCCAGCAATTTTGAAGATGGAGGTTCAGAATGCTCTTAATCATATGAAATCTGGCAAAACCCCCGGTCCAGACAGCGTCACAACAGAAATGATTAATGCTTTAGAAGAATATGGAATAGATAAAGTTACCAGTCTGCTTAATACAATATATGATACTGGAAACATACCTCATGAGTTATGTAATTCTGTATTTATTGCAATCCCAAAGAAATCAGGAGCCTTGGAATGTGATCAACATCGAACAATTAGTATAATGAGTCACATCACGAAGATTTTGCTAAGAATTATCATGCAAAGAGTTAGGAGGAAAATACAACCTGAAATAGGAGAAGAACAATGTGGGTTTGTAGTAGGCAAGGGTACAGTAAATGCTGTGTATATACTGAGAACCGTAATCGAACGTTCTATAGAAGTAAACAAAGATCTACACCTTTGCTTCATTGACTACACAAAGGCTTTTGATAAAGTGAGACATGTCAACATGATAAGGATGCTTGAAGAACTACAAATTGATGGGAAAGACCTTAGACTTGTAAAAAACATATATTGGAAACAACAAGCTGCCATAAGAGTTGATAATGAAGTAAGCCAATATCAGCCTATTAAGAGAGGTGTGAGACAGGGATGTGTAATGTCTCCAGATCTGTTTTCCCTGTACAGTGAAAATATTTTCAGAAATATTGAAAATATGGAAGGAATCAACATTGGGGGACGATGCATCAATAACATTAGATATGCAGATGATACAGTCTTGATTGCAGACAATGAACAGGACCTGCAACATTTAGTAGATGCGGTTGTTACACACAGTGAACAACAAGGGTTAGAATTAAATTGTAAAAAGACACAGATTATGGTCGTCACTAAGAAGAACGAAATACCACAGTGTAATATACAAGTAAATGGGAATATTCTTCAACAAGTGAATAGGTACATTTACCTCGGAACAGTAATAACATCTGATGGGAGATGCCTTGAAGAGATTAGAACAAGAATCGCCATGGCAAAAGTAGCCTTTAGCAAGATGAAAAACATACTGACCAATAAAAAGATGTCAATTGAAACGAGAAAAAGAGTGTTGAGATGCTACATAGAACCTGTACTTTTATATGGATGTGAAGCTTGGACAATGAGCAGCCAGGCTGAAAAACATCTGATGGCTGTAGAAATGTGGTTTCTGAGGAAAATGCAAAGAATACCATGGACAGCCAGAAAGACCAATGAACAAGTCCTTCAAGAAACAAATGAAGATCGTAAACTGATCAGAGACATTAGACGTAGACAGTCACAATTTTTTGGGCATGTTATGAGAAGAAATAATTTGGAGAACTTGGTGACAACTGGTAAGATCGAGGGGAACAGACCAAGGGGAAGACCTAGAAACAAGTATCTGGATGGCTTGGCCTTGTGGCATGGTCGAGACAAAAACACGGAACTGATCCACGACTCTGTTGATCGAGTGAGATGGCAGAACATGACCGCCCACGCTTACCGGCATGGCACATGATGGATGGACAATGACAATAAATCAGGAGACATTAAACTTCCTTGTCTGACGCCCTTCTTTAGTCACAGAAATGTTCCCGAATGGTTGCTGGTTCTTGTCTGACGCCGTTCTTTAGTCACAGAAATGTTCCCGAATGGTTGCTGGTTCCTGTGGCTGCTGTTAGCTGCCTATATATGTTCTTTTAAGGTCTCCGTGGCCAAGTGGTTAAGCCGTATGCCTCACGCCCTGAAGGCTTTCTGTTCGATTCCGAGCTCCGTCATTCGGTTCACGAGTGCAGTATTCTCGGAGACTCCTGGGGGTCGTCGCTGGAGCTACGGAAGCTTTGAGCAACGATTTTGGCAGACCGCCCTGCGGAAAGACCCGCGCCATATGGGATAAAACCCTATGTAGTGGAATTGATCATTTCACCTTTAAACCCTTACCATGTTCTGTACCATACATTATGATTAAATTATCATTAAACGGAAGACGGGTTCTGTTCTGCCAGGGATGAAAGAGGCAAATAGCCAGAACCGTTCAGGAGCCGTGCCAATCTACCGAATGTATAAGGCCAAGAAACTACTGTCGCGGACGCTGAATACAATGATTGCAAAGAAAATCACGCCATTCGAATGAAGTACTGCACAAAAGTGCTGAGAAACTAACACCAGCAGTAGGGTACATAGCAGAGTGGATACTGAAGTCGCTAAACACATTTCCGGTCTGGACATGAACATTGTTGTAGCTTATTATTATACACATGCTAGTAACGCCAATAAAAACAATCTCCATCTTTCTGTCTGTTCGTCCGCCCGCCCGCCGGCCCATCCATCCACCCATCCATCTGTCTGTCTGTCTGTCTGTCTGTCTGTCTGTCTGTCTGTCTGTCCATGCCTGCACATACAGAAATGCTCGTGTGTGTGTGTGCGTGCGCGCGCGCGCGTGTGTGCGTGTGTGGGGGGGGGGGGTGTATGCTTGTTTCTGTCGCACTCGTAAAGTCACCAGGGTTGGGTTGCTCTCGTTGATGGCTGCTGTAGATCAATTATCACATATTCTGTGTGAACGCTTCCACAACAATTTCTCAGGAAGTAACTTTGCTTATTGGATAAAAAGCTGCTTTCAAAGGACGCGATTCGTCTTGAAGCTACTTCAGACGACTTCAAGAGAGTGCTGTCTCTTTGCACTGAGAAGCGGTTCTCAAATTTATCTTTATCTCAGGACATATCATCATCATCATCATCATCATCATCATCATCATCATCATCATCATCATCATCATCATCATTATCTTCTTCTTCTTCTTCGTCGTCGTCGTCGTCGTCGTCGTCGTTCACTTCAGATGTCAGTATGAACTAATGCAAACAAAGCAACAGTCAACATTGTTGACATCTCTATACTGTTTGATCACAAATGAAGCGGATGTAGGCCAACATTGGTTTCTCAGTTCCGCATGTTGGACACTCCTGCAGCAAATGTTTAGCTGTTATTTCACCAGTTCCACATATAATATATCAGTGTGTTGTAGTGACACGCGCGCGTGTTTGTTCGTTGTGTGTCATTTATGTGAACTTGCTGGATTTCATAATGTCATGTGGCTGTAAGAGCTGAGCGCTCAAAGAGGTGATGTGCTGGTGATGTTAGCGGGTCTGGTAGGAATGTGTGCGGAATGGCCATGCGGCACATGTTGTGTTTGATGTCTGTTCATTGGCTGTAATGTCCGGTATGTTCACAGAAGGACCATCGTGTGACCATCTTTTCTTGTCGGATTGTTAATGAGTTTCTTTGGGATCTCGCTTGTCGTATACTTCTATACTCGCTGTCAGTGTCTTTAATGGTCCTTCTATTCAATTAACTTTCTTTATATATTTGTTTTATTAGTATTTTAGCATTTACGTAGTTGCCATTTCTTGATCCTTCCGAAGAGAACAAGTAACAATCTTCAGACCTGGCACACAATACAACAGGCTGAAATTATACATATTTAATAAACTAACGATAGGAGATACTGATAAATGTAACTAGAACTGATGAAATGACAGTTGGGCGTGTGGCAGGAGTGTCCAACATCTGCAGAACAGAGGAAGCGTTTCCTTAACACTCGCTCCATTTGAGGACAAACTCTAAGGAGATATCAACAAGCTCAGGTTGACTTCTGCTTTCTTTGGATATATTCATTTTGGCGTCTGAAGATGTACGAAGATGGGGAACAGAAGATATCTTCTTTAGATTCATAATCGTTGTCGTCGAAAAAAAAAACTTCTGACATCACGTGACTAGTTCTTTGCAGACGTTGCCCTCATCACATTCAAGCTTACTAGAACAGAAGAACCCAAGATAGCATGCAGCCAGAAAAGCGAATCGCAAACAGGGGCGGCGAAAGCTGGTTTACAGCATAATAATATAAATGCCATGAATTAACAGTAACAATGACTCGACTTGTTCCATGGGAGTATTGCTACAAGCTGCCAGTTTTTTTTTTTTTTTCAAAATACAAAGTGCAGCCTTTGCTTTATATAAGTGGCTTTTGTGACCGGTTGCACGGCTAGTTGTAAATTTGTCATACCGAACTGTCTTTGTTGTAAACACTAGTCATTTTATGTCACACCAACTTGGCTCGGTGGCATCACCGCGCGATAACGTCTCTTGTTGAAGTAATTAATATATATACTGTCATATTTTAATGGCTTATGTTTTGCCTCTGTATCTGCCACGAGTATGTGTATATATTCCGCTGTTTGTTTCTCATCTCGTCTCATCTCATCATGCTCCTCTTGTACCTTGCGGTGTCGAGGTGAAGTATAAGCAGCAGGAGAGTGCTCGCTTATGGGCTGTTTGTTTAAGTGTACATATGGCGTCAATATTTTCCGTGTATATTGGCCGTATATTCAAGTTAGTGACATTTTCAGTGTTTTCACTACAAGGTTAGCAGTCTGCTAACAGCACTTGGAATACAGGTGATGTGTGTTTGGCGTACATAAACTGTCTGTCTACTGCTGATAGGCCTTCTCGTGTGTCACAATTGTCCCCGCAGATTACACAAGGGGTCAAAGCAACCCAGTTACAGGCAGCCCCTCCCATAGTTCAAGTGCTACACTATACTAGAAGGACAAGGTAATTAAATGATCCCGTTTCACGGCATGACTCGCATTGGGTATATGGTGCTGCCTCATATTTGTAGACCAAGTCACGTGCTGGACCCTCAATAGACCAAGTCACGTGCTAGACCCTCCAATAGACCAGTAAGAAATAAGTTAGCCACCCCTTTTCATACCATAAAGGGCATTGGATATATGTGCTTGCCACATACGTTGAGACAAATGGTGCTCTGCGTGTGGCCACCTTCATTACCTTAACCTTGCTGATTTATCCGCCCATCTCTAATACGCAGCTTGGCACAACCCTTCTGGCATCTTTTATGTTCATTGTTATGCAGCCGGCATTTGTTCCCGCGAACCATACATACATCGGCCATATACCATATTCAACATACAATACACCTCGTTGTATTTTCTCAGCCAGTACTTTATTTGCCGCAAATCATATTTAATATATTACACAGCTTATTATTCATGTCGTGTGTGAGTGTTGTAATGTCATCTGCGGTATTTTATGCCTCGTACCATTTGCGCATTAAGCATAGCTAATGTACATGTTATTCTTTGTTCATGTCACGATAAATGTTATACCGCCACCTTTTGTATTGTACGGCAGCTTCGTATTTGCCACACATTATGTGTTGTATAAAGCAACCTTTCACGCCCACTGTTATATACTTATATACTATTTGTTGTCGGTATAGAGATTTGCATCTCTTTCTCTCTCTCTCTCTCTCTCTCTCTCTCTCTCTCTCTCTCGCTCTCTCTCTCTCTCTCTCTCTCTCTCTCTCTCTCTCTCTCTCTCTCCGTGTCTCCCCCCCCCCCACACACACCATTCTTGATCTTTTGTTTGCCGATAAAAACATTGGAAACGTTCCCATGTGTGTGTGTGTGTGTGTGTGTGTGTGTGTGTGTGTGTGTGTGTGTGTTCCTTTCTTCGAGGGAAACGATAGCCTACTTGTCTAGTAGTTTGGAGGTTAATCACCAGGCTAAGAATAATGTGCGCGTGCGTGCGTGCATGCGAGTATGTCTGTCAGTTTGTGTGTTTTTGTTGTGTTTTTTGTTTTTATAAAGACTCTTAACGTGGATTCCCGAAATGTCAGTAGAGGGACAATCGGAAGAAGACTGGCATCTTAAGAAGACATTGCACATTGTGTGGGCAAGTCATAAGAAGGAGGAGGACAGCTGGAGTATGTCTTTACAACGAGAAAGTTGCAGGGAAGGAGAAGCAGTGGAAGACCAAAAGATAAGGTGCTTGACAATTTGACATCAAGACATGGAAGAACATCAGTATCAGAAATGATTGGCAGTATACGAGACAGAAGGCTGTGGGCAGACATGATCGCCAACGCCACGCGGCGTGGACTATAAGAAGAAGACGGAATCTGAAAGTAGAACCATGGGCAGCTGCTTTGGTGGCGGACTAGTCACAGCACTATCATTCTGAGCTGGTGATGGACCCCAACTATAACTTCTCCTTGAGGTTGAACGAGGGTAGGGTAATGGTGAAATCGAATCGACAGGGAACTCACTGAACACAAATAGAGCAGCCTGATGGTGTGAGTTTGGCTTGTGACCTTTCCATCCTGGTCAACACCGGAAACCAGAAGTAAATTACATTAAGCACGCTTGATGATGAGAGGTCGCGGTAACACGGCCTGAGGGAAGCACAACCAGAATACACCAGGTAAAGGGTAACTTTATTACCCCTTGGCGCAACTTCATTTCAAGACATGGTATCATCATATTCCTAGGTAGCCATGTAGACCAAGTTGAGATGAACGGGGGGAGGGGGGGGGGCACAAATTGACAGAGAGAGACACCGAGAGTTCAGAGACAGAGACATAGAGGAAGAGAGAGAGAGAGAGAGAGAGAGAGAGAGAGAGAGAGAGAGAGAGAGAGAGAGAGCGAGCGAGAGAGAATGAAAACTACCGTGAACAATATTACATCTATAGTGCATGATTCTGTCCAAAACAGTTTTTAGGTTAATTCTGCTATAGCATTAAACTATCTGGGACTTTTAAATAACTTTATTTTACATGTAATGGGGCGTTTAAATACGACACAAGCAGCTACATGTTTTAAATACGATACATGTACAACTGGGTTGGAATGGGTTAATGTTAAGTGTGGGCTGGAGAAAGTTCTACACAGCCATATAAAGCGAACAGTAGATGACGCATTATGTACACATACATGGCCAAATGAAGAGAACAGACAGACGCAATACATACACCCGGCCATATAACGGACACGGTAGATGACGCAATATACAAGGGGCTTCTTATGTCTTTTGCCTGACCATGAAGGAGTAGGCGGAGAACATTGAAATTTGGCACAGTGCTTATTCCTTCTCAATGTAGACACTACCTGAATTTATGCATTTCTGCCATCTCTGCGTGACCTTGAAAAGACCTTCAGAATAAAACAACCTATTTTTTGAACTAAACCAGTTATCACAAGCCAGTATGTCACCTTTGTCAGTGTCAAAACGATTTCCTTTCAGCTGTTGTTTAAGATTTTGGAAAAGTAAAAAAGTCTGATGGAGCCAAATCTGGAGAATGTGGTGGATGTGGAAGAATTTCAATATTCAAATCGTTGGCAGTTTGCAGCACAAGCCGTGCTTTATGAGAGGGCGCGTTGTCTTGAAGCAAAGGCAGAATTTGCGTAAGCGCTATCCCTCGTTTTCTGGTCACAGCCTTTCTTAATTTGATAAGGAGATATGCAGTAATCTTTCAATGTGACATCTTTGACGTCCCCCCCCCCCCCCCCACCAAAAAAAAAAAGAAAAGAAAAAAGTCAGCATCACTTTTCTTGCGGTTGTTTGTGCTCTTGGCTTGACATGTGTTGGCGAGCCTGGGGTTTTCCACTGGCAATTTTGGATTCTGGGTCATAATGGTGAATCCAAGTCTTATCTACCGTCACCATGGTCGTCAACATGTTTTACGACCGCCACATGTTGAACAACTGGCCACAACAATCAACCCGTGTTTGTTTCTGTTCACTTGTCAGCAGGCGCGGGATCCAGCGGGCACACACTTTTCTCGTGTTCAGTCTGTTGTGTAAAATTCTAAAAACTGTACTCTTACTCGGTTTAGCTGAACCCGATATCTCTGCAATTTGTCATTTTCCTATCTTGGTCTATGATTTTCTTCACTTTTGCAGTATTTGCATCATTGCACTCTGAGAACGGTCGTCCTGATCTTTGCAGATCAGCAACTTGGGAACGGCCAGACTTTAACTGCAAACACCAATTTTTTACAGAAGCATACGAAGGACAGATTTCCTCAAACGCTGGCTCCATCTCCCTGTGTATTTCTGTAGGTGTTTTTCCCTGCAACATCAAGAATTTTATCACAGTCCTGGCGTCTGATTTCTCCATTGTTCTAACAAACCGTTGGATGTGCAGATCTGGTCGATATGGTGTGTTGTGCCATGCACCATATCGGGAAAACCAGTTGAGGAGGGAAATTCATAATTCATATGTCCATTGCAAATTGAATGAGCTATATATGTGCAAATTTTAATTTTCTCCGCCTACCCCTTCATGGTCAGGCTTAAGACTTATGAGAAGCCCCTTGTATACATAAACACGGCCATATATATATATACTGTACATACACAATAATATAAAGAGAACAGACAGACGCAATACATACACACGACCATATAACGGACACAGTAGATGATTCAATATATACATAAACACGGCCGAATATACACAACACTATAAAGAGAACAATAGGTGAAGCAATATATACATATACACAGGAATATAAAGAGAACAATAGGTGAAGCCATATATACATATACACAGGAATATAAAGAGAACAATAGGTGAAGCCATATATACATATACACAGGAATATAAAGAGAACAATAGGTGAAGCCATATATACATATACACAGGAATATAAAGAGAACAATAGGTGAAGCCATATATACATATACACAGGAATATAAAGAGAACAATAGGTGAAGCCATATATACATATACACAGGAATATAAAGAGAACAATAGGTGAAGCCATATATACATATACACAGGAATATAAAGAGAACAATAGGTGAAGCCATATATACATATACACAGGAATATAAAGAGAACAATAGGTGAAGCCATATATACACACACGCGGCCATATATTAGCAACAGCGGAGGCTGTTTAAAGGAAGTCGGACGCAGACTGGCCATAGCAATGCCGGGGTTAAACAGTGTCAAGGACACAACCTGAACAGTGTCAGATATGGAGATGATACAACATAGATCGGAGACAACCTCAACAGTGTCAGATATGGAGATGATACAACATAGATATACAACATAGATCGGAGACAACCTCAACAGTGTCAGATATGCAGATGATACAGCATGGATCGGAGACAATGACCAGGATCTGCAGCAGTTAGTGGATGTTGTTATTCTACACAGTGAGCTCGTAGAGTTAAATTGTAAGAAAACAGAAATTATGGTAGTCTCTAAGAAGTTGGTTGCATATTCTGCACAGGACGTCGCAATCAACCTCCGCATGTTTCTTTGACTGTTTGTGATTTCTTGGCAAGTTTACTTTCAGTAGTTTGCGATTGCTCTGTGAACGACCGGCACTCATACATTTATGACACCAGCATCAGGTGGTTTGCTTCTAAATCGCCCGCAGCTATGTTTCGAACGCTGTATGAGGGATTGTGAATTGCATCCGACGCTGTGGCAAAGGAGTCACGGACGCAATTCGCAGCCCAGCGTACCGCTGGTTTCTTGTAGGTATGAGTGCCGGTCGTTCAGAAAGCAATGGCAAACTACTGAACGTAAACTTGCCAAGACATCGCAACATAAAAAATGCTATAGTTGACTGCGACGTATTGTAAAGGATGTGTAATTAACTATAAGAAGAAAGAAATACCACAACGTACAAGTAAATTGGGACATTCTTGCGCAGTGAATCGGTACATCTATGTTGGAACAGGCATAACATCTAACGGAGATTTTAGAGATTAGAACAAGAATCGCTCAGCAAAAGGAACCGTTTGCTATATGGTAAACATATTCACGAATAAAAAGATGTTCATGGCGGTGAGATAAATGGAACGTATACTGTTGTATCCAGTAAACACGAACAATAAGGAGACAAGCTAAGAGACATATAATGCCAGATGAAATGTGCTTTCTGGGGAGGGGAAAAATACCATAGATGGACAGAAAAACGAACTAGACAGACACTTCCGGTCCAATATCGCGGATAGGCTGTTGATATGTTATTATCTCTGGAGTATTTTTGCTTGCGCAATTTCCTCACGTTGGACTGGTAGTACACGGTTCCGTCGCCCAGCTACTGAGTTAAGTGCATAGAACGACACTGTGACCTGTGTATTTCATGTGGAGTGCTTTTACATCTGTCCGCGGTGGTTTGTATTGTGACATGCATGTTCAGAAAAATATCGGACGGCGATTGCTGAACTAGCTGGTTTTGCCTTATTCAGTAATGTGTGTGCAACTGCTGGTTTTCTAGTGACATACCGCTTCTGTGGACGATAAACTGTAATTTTAATGGCGGACTGTTGTGTTGGCATGCTGGCAGTGGCCTTATGCATACACTTGCCTGTGCGTGCTGTTGGTTTGTCGGCACTGCTGTCTGTTCCACTTTTCACATGGGACAGTGAGGAGCATTTTGTGTGATAATCACTGGCATAGGAATGGAGCATTTTTGGGTGACCCTTTGACGTGAAGTTAGAACCGCGACTAACGAGGGAGGCAGTCCTTCGAGAAGCAAATTAAATCACTGAAGTGACTAGAGAAATTAGACGTAGACGGCAAAATTTTGTTGTTACGTTATGCGGAGAAATACACTTGTAACCTTAGTGACAACTGGCAGGCTTGATTGGGAAAGAGTAAAAGGAAGTTTAAAAAAAAGTTAGTTTTTATGTCCATATAAGAACGTCGCAATCAACCCCAGCATTTATTGTTTCTTCTTCTTCTGCGTTCATCCGGAGTTGTTTTTTTTTCCCCGGACAAGATTGCGTTGTGCCTGTTTAAAGCAGAGCTGCGTTCTTGCACCGTTAGGCCAACACATCCGACTTCAGCGGGCATTTGTTAACCGGGTTAACCTTCCCGGGACATTTATTGTTTTATTGGCGACGAAAGAAAACACTCACAGATAAGGTGGAACGGTTCGGCCAAACTAGTTTTTATCTTGATCGAATTAATTTTCAGATCCCGAGTTGCGCATTGCAGTTTTTTTTTAATTTTTTTTTAAAATTCGTGTTTAGTTTGTTTTTCTTGTTAGTTGATAAAGACGTCTGTCGAAACGTTCACCTGTATCTTTGTGGTATTTTTTTTTTTTCGTGGAGCTTCCTAGACGTAGTTTTAGTTTTTATTCGGTCTGCAGAATGTACAATATTGTTTGTTTGACCTTACAAGTTCAAGGAGCTTTCTATAGCCCAGACACCCCTTTAACTCGCCCTCGGACAGTAAACGTGACTTTAAAAAACAACAACAACAACATATATACATTTATTTAACTCCATGTTAACTTTTGTGAAAAACCTTTCAGTTAATGTGTTATGATGTAAATTATCTCATTCAGAGTAAACATGAGTGAACAATTTAAAATAAAATATGATATGGTGATGTGTTTATTTGGTGCTTCTGTTCTCTTAGTTCTCTAAGTAGATGCTTATTTTGTTCTATGGCTTGTCAGCCTCTGCCCCCTGGTGGCCTCTCATTGGCTGCCCCTGACAGTAGCAGTCAAGCTATGAGTGTGAGGCTGCATTCGTTGGTGTTGTGGTATCCTTGGTGCCAGCTGCTTTGTTTAATTTGATGTAAAATAAAGCTTTATTTCATAAAACAGTGACTTCTACTAACTGGTACTTTCGTAGAATCGAACACGGCACGAAAGAAGCACTGTTGGGGAATTAGGGAGAGAATTTGATTTCCTCGAGGGAAAGGAGATAGCGCTGGATAGGAGATAGTGTAATAACACTTGAAAATAGAACACACTGTGAGAACACCTGAAAATAGGACACATTGTGAGTAACCATGAAAATGTGACACATTGTGAGAACACTTGAAAATAGGACACATTGTGAGTAAACATGAAAATGTGACACATTGTGAAAAAAACATGAAAATATGAGGCATTGTGAGAAAACATGAAAATAGGACACAGTGTGAGAACACTTGAAAATATGACACATTGTGAGAACATTTGAAAATGGGATAATTAGAAAGTCTTTCCAGTTGAGTCCACAGGTCAAACTAGAAAGAGAGAGAGTGTGTGAGAGAAAGAGAGAGGGACAGAGGGGAGAGAGAGGGGGGGGGGGGAGAAGGGAGGCTGCGAACACACGAAGTAGAGATTCAGAGGCAGTGGTGAATAATATTGGGGGAGAGGAGATATGGAGCGATTTACAGGATAACAAAATATAGGACCGTGTGAAGTGCTTGTTTATTGCCTTTACTTCAACAGAGGGCAAATAAAGAAGAAGAAGACAGGCTTTATGGATCATAGTGCGTGCAATATTAATAATCAGACTTGTAAATGTATAGATAATGTATCGGATTAGAACCTGGGCTATGACATGTTTACAAGAACGTTTTGAATGCTTTATTTAGAAATCCCAGGCGATTTTATTTACAGATAAGAAAGTTCTTTGAAAGATGTTGCGTACTGTATTATTTACCACATTGAGAACGAGAAGAATAAGATTGGCTTATATTCTTCATACGTTGACGCCATTTCAATTTGTCCGTTGTAAAATAACATTACCCGTTTAGTTTAAAGGCCAGATTGTATCGCTTTAGACTGAACCCCAGGACTGATCCCCCTTTATCCATGTCATTGTTGCGCATTCCACTTCAGAATATGAGGTTCCCGCGGCTTAATAAACCCGCTGATATATTATATGTTTGTGAGACTCAGTTGATGGCCCCTAGAGTTGAACCTTGCTCTGGAGTAGTTGCCTTATTCTTTTTTGGTCTCATTAATGGAACTCGATTATATCACTCAGAGTTGTTCAGACCATGCCGTCATGTCACAGTTGTGGAGCAGGAAGTAGCGATGCAAATTTCGGCATGATAAATGAACACTTTATTTTCTAAGCAACGCAAATTGGACTGTGTGGCTGGCTGCTACTCTCAATTTGTACTAGTTAACATTTCATGTTTAGTGTACATCCTACGTTTAGTCAACCATACTACAGAAATCTGGCAGCGTGTTAGCTTTGTATAAGGTGTGCATATTTGACTTCTGTGAAAGTGATCATCATCATTAGGTGCCTTGCGGATAAGCGTGGGCGTTCATGGTTCTCCATCTCACGCGATCACCAGAGTCTTATCAGTTATCAGTTATCAGTTATCAGTTGGGGTATCTTCGCTGCACTCCGGACATGTCCATAGGTGCTCAGATCCTCCCCCCAGCATATTCATCAGCGTCCGGTGGCTAATAGTGCCAGTTCTGTGTTGATTGACGAGACACTTTGTTTTCCCGATGTACCTCTCGCGTCTGGCTGTGCCGATTCTTACTCCCAGGTCTTTCATCCTGGACAGCGATGTGGAATCACTGACGTCAAAGTCCTCTGTTCTCGCCATATCTTTAAGGACGTTAATAACATCTGCACGATCCATGGGCTGGCCATCTACAGGGGGTGCAGAGCCAGCCAGTTTGTCAGCTCGTTCATTTCCCTCGACTCCCGCATGTCCCGGGACGAAGATGAAGGTGACTTTACGGACAACAGACTTCCGCAGCGATTCAGTCCACTGTCTACGTACAGATCCAGCTTCGACCTTCTGAATCATGCTCATTGAATCACTTAGTACACACACGTTGGTATAATGCTGTGATTCCAGCCATATGAAAGCCTGTGTAACTGCCATCATCTCCATCGTCATGCTGCTCGTGGTCATAGAGTGGGCACCACTGGATTCTTGAACGGTTCGGCCCGCCGAACGGGCTGTAAATGCCCACGCACTTCTCTGCTGCTTTACAACAGATCCATCTGTATAGATGAGCACTTCGGGGCTATCTGAGTGTTCATAGATGAGCGCGTTAACCTCTGCATTGACAGCGGCAGGGTTCTGCTCTCTGCACCGTCTATCGAGTGTGATAATGCAGGAGAAAGTGCACTTAAAAGCTGGAGGCACCGGCACCCATTCCTTGCCGGGGTTGATACTGGTAAGACTGCAGACCTGTCTGACGACATCTTCCGCCCGACCCATCCATGATTTGCCCCTCTTTAGCCTGTCACCCTTTTCTCTGAATATAGCGTCATGCAGAGGGTGCTGCTCATCTGCACTTATTTTTAAGTATGCACGAGCTCTCCAGATCTTGATCCTGTGTTCCATTGTCGGGAAGTCAAGGAGGTATTTCATTGCTACACAGCTGGTGTCTCTCGTGCAGCCCAAAATGATGCGCATGGCTTCGTTTTGTACCTTTTCAAGTCTTCCAATCTGTGTAGGGCTGACAGTGAGGATGGCCAGGGCATACTCGATGCGTGAAAGCACAAGTCCTTGTAACAGAAGTATTAGCAGTCTTTGCTCGATATTGGCAGTCGCCATGACTCTCATTGCTGCCAAACCTTTTCGAGCCTTCGTTATGACATAATCGACATGATCTCTGAAGGACAGGCTACGATCAAGCCTCACGCCAAGATATGTCATTGACTGGGTTCTACTCAAGCTGCTCCCATCCATTCTTACTGCCGGCAGGTCTGTTTTCACAATATGGTTGTTTAGTGAGAACCATGTAACCGTTGCCTTTGCAGGGTTGACAAGGGCATCGGCATCAGCACACCATGAGGAAATTCGATCTAGTTCGCCCTGCATATCATTGGCAACCGCCTGTCTATCTCGACCCTGTCGATACACGAGGATGTCGTCAACGAATGACAGAGTCCTACCCCTCCCATCCAACTGTTGTTCAGTGATCGGCACCGTATACACGTTGAATAGTACTCGTGACAGTGGTGAACCCTGCGGCAATCCTGGACATATCGTTATCGGCTCAGACGACCAACTCCCGCATCTTAGCACCACCTTCCTTTGGAGCAAAACTGAGTCTTGTATCTGGTCAGTGTTCTTGGCCTGATTGAGCCAAACCATTCGGGTATTTAGTTTTTGTTTGGGTCTCCCTCTTCCCCATATCCCGTCAAGGTTGCCAGTTATTACTAAGGGTTTACATATATTTCTTCTCTCAACGTGCCCAAAATACTTGACTGTCCACTTCTAATTGCTCTAGACAGTTTACGGTTATCATTGGTTTTTTGAAGGACTGTTTCATTATTGTGTCTGACCATGATATTCTTTGCATTGTCCTCAGAAACCACATGCCCACGTCCACCGTCATAAAATCTGTCTCATCGTATCTGATTATTCACCACGTTTTACGTGCACACACAATTGTAGGTTATGTGTGGCACTTTAACTCTTTTTCTCCATCTGCGTTTGGCAACGTTTTACTGGTAAGCCTGTTTTCCATCTCGCAAAAGGCAACTCTTGCTACAACAATTATTGTTCTAATCTCTACAACACATCTTTCATCAGGTGTTATGATGTTATCAAGATAGTTGCACCGGTGTTCACCAGTTCAAACATGTTCCATGTACTTAAATGTTACATTGCGCCATGTCTTTCTTATTGGAGATTATAATTTCTGTGAAGTAATTAATACTTGTCATTTTGACGTCGAAGTTGCTTCCGTCATACCAACTGCTGCCAATATCTGGGCCTGACAGAGTTTGGATAAGCACGGATAGAGATACATGTTCACAAATCAAATTGTACTAAACATAAACATTATCAAGAGCCTGCATTGGGTGTGTGCTTTGCTACAACCATTACGTTGTGTAGGACTGAATGCACGAAGGTATAGATAGCTAGTCTTTCCCGCTCTTAGCGGACGACGAAGGCGGGCGTCGAACCCTTGTCCGACAGCTCTCGCGACATCAGCAGGTTAGTCTAAACATGAACATAGCCAGTTGTATATTTCATATATGTCACATGTGCCGACCACATGTGCCGAGCCATAGGTCATGTGCCGACCACACGTGCGAGCCATAGATCACGTGCCGACCCACTGGTCATGTGCCGACCAAGAGTGCTAGAACCCGACATTTGCTGGAGGCATGTAGGATGTAACCAGATTCAGCAACCACAGACTGAGATTAGGTCCAGGCTAGGTGTGTGATTATATTTGTATGTGTTTGTAAAAGCCAGTATTGCTGTATGTAACAACACAGAATGTGTTTCTTTTCCGACTATTTGGTTTATTGGATAATTTTATAAGTCAAGAATTAAAAACTGTATGTAATAAATGGCTCCAGTATTTTAAATATGCGTGTACAATACAGTTTTGTTGTTGTTGTTGTTCGCATATCCTTTACAGGACATCGCTGTCAACATCAGCATCTTTCAGCTGATTGTTGATTTCTTGCCAAGATTACGCTCAGTAGTTTGTCATTGCCTTCTGAGCGACCGGCTCACATACCCCGTAAGTTACCGACGCGACTAGAACCGCCACCGATTCTCGCACACGTCACGTTACTCACGAGAGTATACGGGATTATGGAGAAAGTCGCTAACTCCTGGGCCAGGCAGACCAGCAATACAGATAGTACATGTGAAAAAACCAATTATTTCACCTGTAAACAGTGTTCGATAATTTTAAAACTACTGTCTTTTAAGTTATTTCTGTTAAAGATGAGTCCTCCACAGATTTTAAATATTTCGTCATCACGCCGAGGGGATGAAGTAGGTGCAGAGTATTATCATATTCATGCGCTTTGTGATGTTTCTTCTTCTTCTTCTTCTTCTTCTTCTTCTTCTTCTTCTTCTTCTTCTTCTTCTTCTTCTTCTTCTTCTTCTTCTTCTTCTCCTCCTCCTCCTCTCCCTCCTCCTCCTCTCCCTCCCCCTCTTCCTTCTTCTTTGGTTTATCCTGCTTGGAGCATAAGTCCCCAGGCCAAGCCGGCCTGTGTGTTGCGATGTCCTGCGGCTGGCTCCATGTTCTCATCTCTGTCACGATTTCTCGCAGCTGTGTATCTGTAGGTCTCCATCTACTCCGTCTGCCCCGTGGGTTACAATGAAGGGAGGGATCTTCAAGTCATGCTATAATCAGGCTTTCTCAATGTGTGTTATATCAACTTTCAGTGTGTTTACCTCGCCTCTTGATTCCCTGGAATCTGTCTAGCCGTCTCCTTGAGCTCCACAATTGCATTTCTGTTATCCCATTTTGGCCCTTCTTTTCTGCGAGGACACCGGGTAGTGAAAGTTAGTAGGTACTAGTCATTGTTGTGGTCGTTCTGCATGTTTCTGATATCTACAGCAGTACCCACTAACGTTAGAGTTCATTTGCTAAGTAGTTTGGTATTACGAATATAAGAAGCAAAATATGGTTAGTAAGCTCGACGAAAAGAAAAACACACACGCACGCACGCACACACACACACACGCACATACACACGCACGCACGCACACACACAGAGAGAGAGAGAGAGAGAGAGAGAGAGAGAGAGAGAGAGAGAGAGATGCAGACGAACGTTGCAACAGAATTCTTTATCAGCGAGCAAGGAAAACAACAAAAACAGTCTAAGAACAAGAATGGAGATCTGTAGAGTACTCTGTGATACAATATAGACTGCAGACAATGAACAGGGTTTGCATTAGCTAGTGGGTTTGCTTATTCTACACTAGAGTTAACTAGGAAACATAAATTATGATCTTCTCTAAGAAGATAAAAATACGATCAACACAAAAAGTTTGGTTGTACGAGGCTTGTTTGGTGGTTTAATAAACAAGATCAAAACAACCCAGAACACGACATCCTGTAGTTATAAAATAAACTACACATATCAATTGCATGCCAAGAAACAGCAACATGGAAGAAGTGAAGAACATAGGTAAGTTTGTGAAGAGGCGTAGTAACATTATGGCTTCGAGGGGAAATCTTCGTGGAGAATGTTAATTACTGGCAGGAGAAGCGGGGAGAAGTGTTCCGCGAAAGACGAAAATAAAACATCATTTTTCAATATAGGAGCCTTTGAAGCAGATTGGACGTAAGTGAAACAAACAACATGTGGGGTAATTTATAACACTGGGGCAATATATACTTTACACTACACAAAAGGCTCGGCATCCGCCGTGTTCTATTCATGATAATTACACAGATGATTAATCTGTAGCAGAGAGAACAATTTATTATTATTGCTCCCACTAAGTATTGTTGCTCTCTCTCTCTCTCTTTCTCTCTCTCTATCTCTCTCTCTCTCTCTATCTCTCTCTCTCTCTATCTCTCTCTCTTTTTCCTGTCTGTCTGTCTGTCTCTCTGTCTCTGTATGTCTCTGTCTTTCTCTGTCTCTGTACCTCTCTGTCTCTCTTTCTGTCTCTCTTTCTGTCTGTCTATCTCTGTCTGTCTGTATCTGTCTCTCTCTCTGTCTCTCTCTGTCTGTCTATCTCTCTCTCTCTAAGTCTCTGTCTCTGTCTCTCTCTAAGTCTCTGTCTCTGTGTCTGTCTCTCTGTCTATCCCTGTCTATGTCTCTCTTTCCCCCTCCCCCTCTCTCTCTGCCTCTCTCTCTCTCTCTCTGCCTCTCTCTCTCTCTCTCTCTCTCTCTCTCTCTGTGCCAGACAGCGCACCATGTGTGTTACCGTGTGTGTATGTACCAGGCAGCGAGCGATGTGTTATATCTAGAAGTGGTGGGGCCGAGGCTGAGAGGGTACCGTGTCAGGCTCGGGCTTAGGATGCACGCGGTTCGATCCCAACTTAGGGCTGCGCCATTTTACAAAAACCATGGGTACCTGATGATTTCACGCGTCCCGTTGTTCTGTTGGGTAGTCAGATCGTCTTGGATACATGTGAAAAACAGGAGGTCCCGCGCGAGAGTTGTGCACGTCATACAGTCCACGCCAGAGTTGTGCACGTTATACATTCTACGCGAGAGTTGTGCACGTTATACATTCCACGCCAGAGTTGTGCACGATATACATTCTACGCGAGAGTTGTGCACGTTATACATTCTACACGAGAGTTGTGTACGTCATACATTCCACGGGAGAGCTTTGCACGTTAAACATTCTACACGAGAGTTGTGCACGTTATACATTCTACGGGAGAGCTGTGCATGTTATACATTCTACGGGAGAGCTGTGCATGTTATACATTCTACACGAGAGTTGTGCACGTTATACATTCTACGGGAGAGCTTTGCACGTTAAACATTCTACACGAGAGTTGTGCACGTTATACATTCTACGGGAGAGTTGTGCACGTTATACATTCTACGGGAGAGCTGTGCACGTTATACATTCTACGGGAGAGCTGTGCATGTTATACATTCTACGGGAGAGCTGTGCATGTTATACATTCTACGGGAGAGCTGTGCATGTTATACATTCTACGGGAGAGCTGTGCATGTTATACATTCTACGGGAGAGCTGTGCATGTTATACATTCTACGGGAGAGCTGTGCATGTTATACATTCTACGGGAGAGCTGTGCATGTTATACATTCTACGGGAGAGCTGTGCATGTTATACATTCTACGGGAGAGCTGTGCATGTTATACATTCTACGGGAGAGCTGTGCATGTTATACATTCTACGGGAGAGCTGTGCATGTTATACATTCTACGGGAGAGCTGTGCATGTTATACATCCCACGGGAGAGCTGTGCATGTTATACATTCTACGGGAGAGCTGTGCATGTTATACATTCTACGGGAGAGCTGTGCATGTTATACATTCTACGGGAGAGCTGTGCATGTTATACATTCTACGGGAGAGCTGTGCATGTTATACATTCTACGGGAGAGCTGTGCATGTTATACATTCTACGGGAGAGCTGTGCATGTTATACATTCCACGGGAGAGCTGTGCATGTTATACATTCTACGGGAGAGCTGTGCATGTTATACATTCTACGGGAGAGCTGTGCATGTTATACATTCTACGGGAGAGCTGTGCATGTTATACATCCCACGGGAGAGCTGTGCATGTTATACATTCTACGGGAGAGCTGTGCATGTTATACATTCTACGGGAGAGCTGTGCATGTTATACATTCTACGGGAGAGCTGTGCATGTTATACATTCTACGGGAGAGCTGTGCATGTTATACATTCTACGGGAGAGCTGTGCATGTTATACATTCTACGGGAGAGCTGTGCATGTTATACATTCTACGGGAGAGCTGTGCATGTTATACATTCTACGGGAGAGCTGTGCATGTTATACATTCTACGGGAGAGCTGTGCATGTTATACATTCCACGGGAGAGCTGTGCATGTTATACATTCTACGGGAGAGCTGTGCATGTTATACATTCTACGGGAGAGCTGTGCATGTTATACATTCTACGGGAGAGCTGTGCATGTTATACATCCCACGGGAGAGCTGTGCATGTTATACATTCTACGGGAGAGCTGTGCATGTTATACATTCTACGGGAGAGCTGTGCATGTTATACATTCTACGGGAGAGCTGTGCATGTTATACATTCTACGGGAGAGCTGTGCATGTTATACATTCTACGGGAGAGCTGTGCATGTTATACATTCTACGGGAGAGCTGTGCATGTTATACATTCCACGGGAGAGCTGTGCATGTTATACATTCTACGGGAGAGCTGTGCATGTTATACATTCTACGGGAGAGCTGTGCATGTTATACATTCTACGGGAGAGCTGTGCATGTTATACATCCCACGGGAGAGCTGTGCATGTTATACATTCTACGGGAGAGCTGTGCATGTTATACATTCTACGGGAGAGCTGTGCATGTTATACATTCTACGGGAGAGCTGTGCATGTTATACATTCTACGGGAGAGCTGTGCATGTTATACATTCTACGGGAGAGCTGTGCATGTTATACATTCTACGGGAGAGCTGTGCATGTTATACATTCCACGGGAGAGCTGTGCATGTTATACATTCTACGGGAGAGCTGTGCATGTTATACATTCTACGGGAGAGCTGTGCATGTTATACATTCCACGGGAGAGCTGTGCATGTTATACATTCTACGGGAGAGCTGTGCATGTTATACATTCTACGGGAGAGCTGTGCATGTTATACATTCCACGGGAGAGCTGTGCATGTTATACATTCCACGGGAGTGCTGTGCATGTTATACATCCCACGGCAGTTGGAAATCGCACAGAGTAGGCTGTACAGCCACTGTTCTGATAAAATTGTTACAAACGAAAACCTAGCCACGGATAGATAGATCCCGTGACCTTGGATGGCATCTGACAAGAGGGAGACAACCGGACACAAATGCATGCTCAAGTCACACACGCTGACCTTTGGGGTTCATAACAAGGAGTCACGCACTCCCGGCCAGTATGGAACACAGAAGGAGCAGAAGATATATTTGACTTGGGCCTGAGCTTATTAAAGAAATCTGGCTAGATAGTTAATCCCGTTTATCCACGTAGGGTCTCGAAGCGCGCGAGAATTGGTAGCGGTTCTCGCCGCGTTGGTGACTTACCGGATAAGTGAGCCGGCCGCTCAGAAAGCTAAATTCTGAGCGCAATCTTGCCAAGAAATCAACAACAGTGGTAAAAATGTTGGTGTTGACAGCGATGTCCTGTAAAGGATATGCGAAAAAAACAACAACATGTTATATGTTTTATATAAGGCCTAAATGTCCCCATTTGTAGGCAATAAGACCATCTTGTTTTTCCATTGCGGGTGTTGCTTCCATCTCCCCCTGGTGTATAATGCGAAAACGTGTAGCACTGAAAGAGTTAAATCAATGAAAACAAGAGCAAGCAACAGCACGTGACCCCCATTTCAACGCTTCGGGCGTGTTGTGTATATGTTGCAAAGCCTCACATTATTAGACCAGTCAGCCCTCGACTGGCTTGACTTCCCAGGACATGTCCATTCGACCAGGAAGCAGTGGTCAGAGAGGACAAGTCCCCTGTCAAGGAGATGGAACTTACTACCACCAGCCTGACAGACAAGCGTTCTATTCACTGCGTTACTCGACTCCCGAAGACAAGAGTAGATCAAGGGCCTTGTCTCGACGTCTTGATGCCTAGTGTTTGTGGTACAAGCCCCATGTTTATATAGACCATTCTGCGCTCGATGGAATCAGGTCAATCTCACGCCGACCGCCTTAACTTCCAGGTCAATCTCCCGCCGACCGCCTTAACTTCCAGGTCAATCTCACGCCGACCGCCTTAAATTCCAGGTCAATCTCACGCCGACCGCCTTAACTTCCAGGTCAATCTCACGCCGACCGCCTTAACTTCCAGGTCAATCTCACGCCGACCGCCTTAACTTCCAGGTCAATCTCACGCCGACCGCCTTAACTTCCAGGTCAATCTCACGCCGACCGCCTTAACTTCCAGGTCAATCTCACGCCGACCGCCTTAACTTCCAGGTCAATCTCACGCCGACCGCCTTAACTTCCAGGTCAATCTCACGCCGACCGCCTTAACTTCCAGAACATTTTCTGATTCCCATTTTAGGCTGAATCGACCTGGGAGTCCAGAACTGTTACAAAAGGTTCGCGTCTCGAGGGGGATTTCGAACACATAATTACCGGACCGACAGGCAAATGTTCTAACCATTGAGTCTCCGCGGCTCCCGAGGACAAGAGTGGCATCCACTTATGCACAGCCCAAATAATGGCCTCGTCCCGGCAGTTGCTCCTAACCTAACGCTGAAAGATGTAAGAAGGACCGCGGATAGAACTGAAGAAAGCAGTAGTTGAATTCTTCTTCTTTTGCTCTTTATTTCTCTCTATCTCCCCTCCCCCGCCTCCAATTGGGACAGAGGTCCTCAACCAAGGCACGGGATCTGACTATTTCACGCAGCTCCTTCCATGTCTTCCCCAAAGTCCCTGCACTCACCATGACTGCCATAGATGATCAGCGCTCACGTCTTGCACACCCCGCACAGAGAGCTGAGTGCACAACTGATACTCTGCTTGTCTGCACATATGGAACTAAGTCAGCGCTGCATTTTTCGGTTTCCCGCCTTTTGCTGTATCCAACAATCGAGGGAATTTTTTAACGTTTTCTATTTATACACGGGTTCTTCGCCCTTGTCTGAGATGGCTGGGCGTCCGAACCACATCTCCAGGCCCAGCGGTAGATAGGAGGCGAAGGGGTAGATAGGAGGCAAGGGGTGTACAATCCTTGTATTTGTCAAAATCCAGACCACGGTGGATGTGGACGCCGTAATCTCTAAGCAGCTCCTTTGCACCCCCCCCCCCTCCTCCCCTGTCTCTATGTTTTTCTGTCTGTCTCTCTTTCTGCCTGGCTGCCTGTCTGTTGTCTGTCTGAGCCCTCCGTGTCGTAATATAACGTTGAGTCATGAAGTCAGGACTGTTTGCTTCCTGATGTCTGTAATATTAACGCGTGAAATATTGTGACCAACGAAGAACTTGCCCTTCGCATGGTTCAATCGACAGAACCGCCCTTAGAAAACACTCCAACCCAGACACACAGCGCTACAAATAGTTGCCATAACTGTTAGTAGATAACGATTTTTTCAAACCCCCGAGGCTTGCCGCGAGAGGTCAATGCTTGTGGGTACAGATTATTCACGCATGCTTGCAAATTGATGGTGGGAAATGATGAGGTCTCTGAACAAAGGTACACTGCGTGATGGCGAATACCTGAAGCGGAAGAACACAATTATCGGAGGGGCGGAAGGATCGCGCGGTTAACACAACTACACAAATCAGAGGTTCAAGACACGGCAAAGAAAACAGAAGCAAGAATGCAACCAGAAACACGCAGGACGTGACAGCAATAATTACGAACATCTAAACAGCCGACTAATGACATGAGTGAATCAACGAAAGCGAAAATTAGAAAATACAACCACATGCAAAAAAAAACAAAATCTACATGTTTTCACACACACGCGCGCGCGCGCGCACACACACACACAGAGAGAGAGAGAGAGAGAGAGAGAGAGAGAGAGAGAGAGAGAGAGAGAGAATTGAATTGAATTGAATTGATCTTTATTTTTAAAGGGCAACAAATTGGGCGCGTAGGCCCGTCTTACACTCGGCCCATCCAATCACTCATCTTTCTTTCATAAACAGTGCATGATAGATTCACGTAGGAAAAAAAAAAACATTGTCAAATGAATGTTGTAAGCATAAACAATGCATACTCTCATGTTATGTGACACATCCCCCTCTCGCACACACATCCCGCACCAACCCACACACACACATCCCTCACCTACTCACACATCACCCACCCATACCCCCACCCCCCACTCATCCCTCCACCCACTCACAGATCCCGCCACCAACCCAGATATCTCGCACCCACCCACACACACATCGCTCACCCACCCACACGCATCTTTCCACCCACTCACACATACCCCAATCCACTCAAGCTCTCACACACACACACATGCTCCACCCATCCACACACCCTCCAACCACACATACATACCTCTCACACACGCACATCCCGCACCAACACACATATATCTCTCGCCCACTCACACATCAACCACCCATACACACACATCTTTCCATCCACACACACATTTCCCGCCCACCCACACATTTCACAACCACCAACACACCACAAAACCACACACACACACACACACACACACACACATTCCCAACCGACACACATTTCCCCACCAACACACACATCTCCCGCGCAAACATAAATTCCCCCACAGAGAGAGAGAGAGAGAGAGAGAGAGAGAGAGAGAGAGAGAGAGAGAGATTATTTAGTGGGTAATTAGCGACTAATTAAATACATGTTTGTGTGCAATGAAATACCTTAAAACCGTGGGGAATTCGCAAACGTCTCAACGAAGTGGCGGGAGCACTGAAAACAGCAGCAGTTACATTCGAATCTTGGAAGGCATAGATTCTGCTAGACAAGATCCCACTCATCACTGACTCTTAGGCATTTACTGTGGCGTCTGAACAACAGGAAAACAATTAAAACATGGACAGAACCTGCCAAGAACACCTGGCGGAAATACAACATTGCCGACTCCGGGCACCCACATTCAGTACTCGGTGACGTGGCACACGTTAGATTTAAGAACTAACGTTCCTGGACAGATGATCGCTGGATAGGAAACAATTGAGAAAGCCTTATAAAAGTGTTGCTAGACAGACCTTAATGATATATATTCCTTTATTTCACCGTCTCTGTCCACCCAGCATAATTTCTCTTGGTCTGCTGCTGCCTCTTTCCCCATAGATCTGTCTATTTGTTACGATATTCTCCAATGCCCACGTGGCCAAAGAAAGCTGTTTATCTCTCTCTTTAAAAAAAAAAAAATAGTTGTATATAATGTTCTAGTTTCATTAGCCTCTTCCAGGCAACCCTTTTTAGTTACTCAGGCAGTTCAAGGAATTCGCAACATTCGTCTCAGCAACCACATCTCTGTTGCTTCTAAGTTCTTCCTAATTTGTTCATTTACATTCCAAGATTCACTGCCATACAGTAAAACAGGTTCTATATAATATTTCTGCACTATCTTTCTTACTATCAATAATAATGACTTATAGCATAAGATACTTTTCATTTTCTGAAATGCAGCTTTTGCTTGCCCTATTCTGTTCTTAATCTCTGTTGTGCATCTTCCATCTGATGTTATAATTCCCCCCCCCCCACCCCAAGAGTCCAAGAGTTTAAATTTATTAACTTGATTAAGCATTTTACCTTTTGTTCTTATCTCACAATTTGATATCACCATTTTCTTTGAAAATTTTATATTTTCTTGACATGCAGCGGGAGTCCTTTCTTGTTTGCACTCCCTGTTATAATAATGTCCAAAAAATGTTGCTATTTTGCATTTTCCGCCATCAATACAGTGTCATCTGCTTAGCGTATGTTGTTTATACTAGCTCCTATTCGTATTTCTGGCTTCTCTTTGATATCTCTCAGATTTGCTTCGCTATAGAGAAAGAAGATATCCGGTGACTGAAACGGAATGACCCAATGTCCAGATGTAACATTACGCGCAGAGTATTACCGCCCAGTTTTGGCCCACAACTGGTGTTTTCAAGCAACATGTAGCACACCAGTCGCTGAAGCTCGGATGGATTCGTCACCATTCATACACCCCAGGGACCGTAGGTTAGAATTAAACAGGAAAGATTAACTAAATTACGGGGAAATATTGGTACCTCTGATATTTGAAGATGAAGGAAAGACGATGGGGAATATGGACATTCAACAAACCTTAAATATAAGAGACATGACCATGGTATTGGAGGAGATATAGAGTCAGCTCAAGGAGACCTCTCTTGGCGGCAATCATAGAATGCGCCGCCCGGAACTTCGGAGCGCTAATCATCATGGCTAATCAAAATAATTCCAAGGTCAACCTGGCGGGGCGCAGTGTGAGCATGATTTCTCAATTCACTTTGACAAGGCGACAAGAAAATGTGTTGGTCGCTTAACCTCATGATATGTCTGGAATATATGAAACCATATCACGTGACACCCCTCCAGCAATGTTGTCCGTGGTCCTACACAAATTCACGAGTGTTGATTGGCGCACAGAGAAGTAGAAGACAGAAACAGTGGTCAGGGGTCACACATAAACATTAAAAGCTATGTCTACCATACCCGACGCCCTGTCTTAGGGAAAAGTGAGCCGCGCAGTTTAAGTTATCCGTCATACCAAGTCGAGTTTCAGTTCTCCGTCATACCAAGTCGAGTTTCAGTTCTCCGTCATACCAAGTCGAGTTTCAGTTCTCCGTCATACCAAGTCGAGTTTCAGTTCTCCGTCATACCAAGTTGAGTTTCAGTTCTCCGTCATACCAAGTCGAGTTTCAGTTCTCCGTCATACCAAGTCGAGTTTCAGTTCTCCGTCATACCAAGTCGAGTTTCAGTTCTCCGTCATACCAAGTCGAGTTTCAGTTCTCCGTCATACCAAGTCGAGTTAGTTTCAGTTCTCCGTCATACCAAGTCGAGTTTCAGTTCTCCGTCACACCAAGTCGAGGGCTCAAAATCAGCTACGGGCCATTTTGAAGCAGACCGCATTGCGTTGATTTGATGGTATGCGACGTCGGCCATTCAGAAAGCAACGACATATTACTGAACTAACATTGTCTGGTAAATCACAAACAGCCAATAAATGCTGAACTTCAGTGTTAGGTCCTGTAAAGTGTTAGGTCCTGTAAAGGACATGCCACATACTTATTCCATACGGGTCCTACCGTGACTGTGAGAAGGTGTGTGCCTGTGTTTGTTGTATGAGGTGTTGAACCAGGTAACAGCCAGCAGATGGGCAAGGTCAGATAAGAACGTCTTACCCAGAGACTGAGCAGCTTGTTCTGATGTGGCGTGAGTCACGGTTCGTGATTTATGTCAGCGCCGACCTGGGCTGAAGCAGTCACCAGTGTGTGTGTGTGTGTTGGGTTATTGTGTGTGATTTCTATGGAAACAGAGACGGGGTTTTAGAGCGATCTATTTCTATCTCTTGAGAACGTAGGCGTGAGTTCTAATCCTAGCTCCCTCTGGGCAGGGGTGGGGTCAGCTGACAATGATATATCTACAACCCGGGGAGGAAACATGACCTAGCAGGGTTCAGGCCCCGACAGGGTTCAGGCCCCGACAGGGTTCAGACCCAGCCAGGGTTCAGACCCAGCCAGGGTTCAGACCCAGCCAGGATTCAGGCCCCGACAGGGTTCAGACCCAGCCAGGGTTCAGGGCCCGACAGGGTTCAGGCCCAGCCAGGGTTCAGACCCAGCCAGGGCGTTCGTGCTGTGCAGAACTATGACGTGGTTACACCAGGGTATGCCGGTCCGCTGATGTGACGTTTCAGTGCCAGTCGTGCTCAGATGATTTTGTGTGCTTCAGGAGGGGAAGGAAAGCTCTGCAGTAGAGTCGCCTTGTAGATGATACTTGGATACATGCCGGGTGAGCCGTCTTGCAGATGATACTTGGATACATGCCGGGAGAGCCGTCTTGTAGATGATTCTTGGATACATGCCGGGAGAGCCGTCTTGTAGATGATTCTTGGATACATGCCGGGAGAGCCGTCTTGTAGATGATACTTGGATACATGCCGGGAGAGCCTTCTTGTAGATGATACTTGGATACATGCCGGGAGAGCCTTCTTGTAGATGATACTTGGATACATGCCGGGAGAGCCTTCTTGTAGATGATACTTGGATACATGCCGGGAGAGCCGTCTTGTAGATGATTCTTGGATACATGCTGGGAGAGCCTTCTTGTAGATGATACTTGGATACATGCCGGGAGAGCCGTCTTCACGCCAGCCAGAATCTGATAGATGCCAGCCCTTTCCGCAGTTTATTTGACCTGGGCACCATTGTATCAGAAAGGAGTTCAGACTCAAGTATTCATGAGGATTCCCAACCAGCCTACTTGCCTGCCTGCCTTTGCTTTCCTGTCTGCCTTTGCTTTTCTGCCTGCCTTTGCTTTCCTGCCTACCTACCTACCTACCCACCTACCTACCTACCTACCTGCCTACCTGCCTGCCAGCGAACCTACCTACGTACCTACCTGCCAACCAACCAACCAACCAACCATACCATGTCGACAGTTCTAGAGCAAGTGAGGCTCGGGTGTCTCCATAAGTGCATCTACCCCCGGCTGACCCCCATATAGACACAACATAAATGCATCTACCCCAGTGTGGCCCCATATAGACACATAAGTTCATCTACCCCCGGCTGACCCCCATATAGACACAACATAAGTGCATCTACCCCAGTGTGGCCCCATATAGACACATAAGTTCATCTACCCCCGGCTGACCCCCATATAGACGCAACATAAGTTCATCTACCCCCGGCTGACCCCCATATAGACGCAACATAAGTGCATCTACCCCAGTGTGGCCCCATATAGACACATAAGTTCATCTACCCCCGGCTGACCCCCATATAGACGCAACATAAGTGCATCTACCCCCGGCTGACCCCCATATAGACACATAAGTGCATCTACCCCCGGCTGACCCGCATATAGACATATAAGCGCACCTACCCCCCTCCCGCTGACCCTATATAGGCATATAAGGAGAGTACAAGCACAGTACACGAACTCTTTTCACCGGTTAGAATCAATATCTGCGTACCAATTATCATCACCACCATCAATCATCATGTAGCCTGTCCTTATGCAGAGTGTAGACACTGTCTGCGCTCTCCGTGGCGATGGCGTTGCGTACGCGATTCGCTATGCCGCTTACCCGCATTCGAAGCACAGCAGTGACCGATTTGGCAGCAGACCGTGTCGCGCTGGTTTTAACATGTTGACATGGGAGCCGCTCGTTCAGAAAGCAATGGCACACTACTGAACGTAAAACTTGCCAAGACATCAACAACGGCAGTAAAATGCTGGTGTTGACTGCAACGTCCTGTGAAGGATATGCAACTTTAAATAACAATGTAGTGTCGCTTTTATCAGAACCGGCGGGAAAGCTTATATGTCCTTCTGTCACTTCTTTCTTCTGCGTCCTACATCGCCAAAATGGCCACAGTTCTTGCAGAGTGTCTCTGTTCTCAGAACCGGCGGGAAAGCTTGTTTGTCCTTCTGTTACTTCTGTCTTCTGAGTTCTACATCGTCAATATGGCCACAGTTCTTCAATGTCCGTGACAGGATGCTGCTAGTCAGCCAGTTTTCTTCCATGTTTAGACCTTGTATAATGTAATTGTTTTCTTCTTGGTATATGTGTGCACAGCAGTATCAAACGTGCCTCGATATTTCTTTTTTGTAAGCTGCATTACGAATCGCGTCCGCAACGCCATCGCCAAGGCGACATCAATAACGGCAGTAAAATGCTGTTGTTGACTGCAACGTCCTGTAAAGAATACGCAACTATATAAAAAAAAAAAAAAGAAGAAATATCGATGGCACGTTTGATACTGCTGTGCACACATATACCAAGAAGAAGACAATTACATTCTACAAGGTCTGAATGTCGAAGAAAACTGGTATTTCTTGTGTGTTTTAGCCAAAATAACAAACTGAAATATATGGTCTTTAATTATGGCTAATTATCATGTAAATCTGGATAGAAATAAGACTTCTGTTTGTAGTTAACGCCTTCTATGCACCTTTTGTGATGCTGCACTGTTATTATTCTCCGTTTCTTTAACTGAAGTACAAAAGGAAACATTTTAGCGCCAGATTAATTGCCATTCGATTGCCGCTCGGGTCGCCCATGGATTAACACGTTGTAAATACAAAGGCTGCTGAAACACTTGTTTCGTAGCCAGCAAGCGCTGCTTGTCTCACCCTCGGTCTCTGCATACAGAATTAAATATATTATGTGAACACTGCTGGAATATTAACATCAGCCAATGTTGATAGAAATATGTAATTGAATCTTAACTTTAGATGTCACCCAGCACCAGCACCCGGGGCTTGCCGGTTTGTGCTTCACATGTCCTCCGGGAGATGCTATGATAGGGATATATCCACGGACCCACTAGCACAGTGGTTCTCAACCTTTTTTGGCCCATGCACCCCTTCACCATATGTTCAGAATGTCATCCCCCCGACCCTTTCGTATTTCCTCCCTATAAGCCCCCCCCCCCCTAATCCCCACTACACAGTATACGTAAAAATGGAAGCTAAATTTAATAACACATACTAGAACAAGTCTAGACGTTTACATAAAACATGATTTGTGGGTCTACCTACGTAATAACACAAATTTCAGAAGGTGAGAAGTACAGAACCGTAAAGTATGGAGGGAAAAACAATACCAAGTAATCGGTTCTTGTATTAACGTGATCCTGAAATAATCTTAATCCCCCCCCCCCGGAAACCATAAAATTCCCCACTGGGAGGGGGGGGGGGGGAATTCCCCACCGGTTGAGAACCACTGCACTAGTATAACCATTCATGCTAGTCATTATTATCACCATGACGTGCCCTGCCAACTGACTTAAGCTTTCACGTCTTCCCACAGATCTCGATCCCAGATGCCCTCGATCAAATCTGTTGATGATATACCTCCATGCCACTGTCTCAGACCATCCAACATGACTTCTCTCAGTCTGCGTCTTCCTCTTCTCCCACTGATCTTTCCAGTTGTCACGATGTTCTCCGTTGCATCTATTCTCGTAACATGACCACACACAAAAATGCCCTTTGTCTCTTTCTTATTGTTGCATAAAAATTTTCTAATTTTATTATCCTCGCCCAGGCAGCCGTCGTTAGTTACCCTGATAGTACAGGGTATTCACAGCATTCATCGCAGGAACCACATCTCCGTTGCTTCCATGCTCTTCCGCGATTTCTCATTCATGTTCTTGCTGGTACCGAGTTTAATTCCTTCTCCCATCACTCTTAGTCGCGTGTAGTCATTGATTTGTGCTTCCTCGTGTAATATAATTTCTTACGCACCTGGAGCACAGGTGGGAACATGAAACAGAGATAAACAAAAAGGCAAGTATTCACCCAGCACCACTGTTACAACAAGTAAACATAGAAGCCTGTCCGCGATTGACCCGGCGCGCTAAACACGGCGCGCTAAACACGGTGCTCAGTAACATACAGAATTAGCTGACTATCCAGATGTAACCACTCCGCTTGTGCTCCTTTCAGAGCAGTTTTAAACACAGAATCCTACAAACAACATGTTGCGCAATTTATTGCCTGGTATATTTAACTGTATTTTGTCAAATGCATGCTGCAGAGGTATGTATCATATGAAGTTGATAAATGAATAATACTCAAGCTGAAGCAATTAAAACACAGTCACAGCTATTGTTCGAATTTGAAGCATCTGTTATCCCGTGGTAATTTCAAATTTAAAAGGAACTCTTAGTCGCCACCCCTCTTCTTGTGCCAGCGCCTTTTCGGACATGGCCCGGGAATTTATTGGACCAGCCTTGAAATGCCCAGTTGGATCACGGTGAGGAGGCAGTACTTCAATGCTGCACTCGTGAGGACCAATAATGACCACAAATGAACACGAGTAGTCTTATGACTACAGATAAGCGTAGATTACCGTTGATAAACATATGGCCGTAGACCATGACATGGCCGTAGATCATGACATGGCCGTAGATCATGACATGGCCGTAGATCATGACATGGCCGTAGATCATGACATGGCCGTAGATCATGACATGGCCGTAGATCATGACATGGCCGTAGATCATGACATGGCCGTAGATCATGACATGGCCGTAGATCATGACATGGCCGTAGATCATGACATGGCCGTAGATCATGACATGGCCGTAGATCATGACATGGCCGTAGATCATGACATGGCCGTAGATCATGACATGGCCGTAGATCATGACATGGCCGTAGATCATGACATGGCCGTAGATCATGACATGGCCGTAGATCATGACATGGCCGTAGATCATGACATGGCCGTAGATCATGACATGGCTATAGATAAATTGATGACCGAAGATAAACACATGACCACAGATAACCGCATGACCATAGATAAACACATGACCACAGATAAACACATGACAGTAGATGATCATATGACCATAGATAAATTCATGATCATAAATAAACACGTGACCACAGATGACCGTAGATAAACATATGACTGTAGATAAACACATGACCGCAGATGATCACATGACCATAGATACACGCTTGATCATAGATAAACACATGACCACAGATGAACGTAGATAAACACATGACCATAGATAAACACATGACCGAAGAAAACCACATGACTGTAGATGATCACATATTCATAGATGAATTCATGATCATAAATAAACACATGACCACAGATGACCATATGACCCATAGATAAACCTATGACCATAGATAACCACATGACCATAGATGAATACATGACCACAGATAAACACATGACCACATATAAACTTATGACCTTAGATAAACATATGACCATAGATAAACACATTACCATTGATGAACACATGAACACAGATGAGAATACATGGCCGTAGATGAAAACATAGCCATAGATAAACACATGGCCGTAGATGAACACATGACTTTAGATAAACACATCACCGTAGATGAATACATGACCATAGATAAACACTGGACCTTTGATAAACACATAACTATTGATATCACGTAAAAACAGGTAAGCACGTGAACACAAGCATGTCAGCAGATATGCCGAGTTATTTTTAACTCATGTGAAATTCCCACCGCTCATGGTCTCTATAGTTTCGGTGTTTCTGAAGGGGCGAAAGAACTGACAATTTGTGGTGTCTGATATATCTTGTACCTGTAGGTGGCACACGATAGACGTACAGCTCTCAGAGCGTAGAGAAACGGGCGTCTCACGACACGGGGTCTCGGTTCTTTGTCCAGTAACACGAAAGAACTGACAATTTGTGGTGTCTGATATATCTTGTACCTGTAGGAGGCACACGATAGACGTACAGCTCTCAGAGCGTAGAGAAACGGGCGTCTCACGACACGGGGTCTCGGTTCTTTGTCCAGTAACAACATTCTCCTGAGAGAAGTAACCTTCAAGCGAGACGGGTTTTAACCGGGTTAAGACACCATCAAAGGTTCAAAATGCCGGGGTGATGATGCTAAATGACCGGTTCTTCTTCGTACATCTCGAATGTCAATCTGAATATACGCGTAAAGATAGCAGCAGTAGAATTGTTGTTGTTGACATCTCCATAGAGTGTGTCCTCAAAAACATTTTCTCTGTCCTGCATATGTTGGACATTCGCGGCAGATGTCTACTCGTCATTACTTGTCAGTTTACCAATTCCACAGTTGCATTCAACAATAATTTGCATGCTTATTTTATTGAACATATGGTTTCTTAGTCTTTTATGTGCTGTGCAGAGTACGACTCTTTTAACCTGTGCGCTTTTATGCAGCTTTAACATGTATAATGTTTCTGCTGACCTGGCTGCTCTGATTCCCATGTGATTCTGTATTTGCTTCTTATAAGCACCTTGGTCATGTCATACGGTATACTAATGATACATATCAGGGGGAGGGGGGGGGGGGTAACAGTGCAAACACCAATCGATTATTCTGGGAGGATACTGATTTCTCATCACACAACCATACGTCACATAACCCCTATACGCGCGGATATATCGACCGATTTGAGTGGATATATCCACCGGTTTCTCCCGGGTACACAACATCTAGTACTACTCATATTGTGTGTTTCTCATTTTGTCGGGCCTCCTAGTCACGTTGTGCATTTCTCATTTTGTCGATCCCCCAAGCCATGTTTGTGTGTTTCTCATTGTGTTGAGCCTCCTAGTCATAAAAAGTTATATTGAGTGTTTCTCATTTTGTGGAGCCTCCTAGTCATATTGTGTGCTTTTATTCTGACTTCACTTGAGTAACCTGCCATGACATCTGTGCATTAGATACTTAGACATGACATGAAGGAAACTGGTACCTCAGCTGGTGAGTCTGTGAACATACATTCCTCAACATCTCAGGCCCATACAGCAATACATGTCTTGGGATCATCTTAACCTTAAGCCCAGGAAGCGGGCAGGAGGAAATAAGAGCATTATCATCATCATCATCATCATCATCATCATCATCATCATCATCATCATCATCATCATCAAGTGCCCTGCCAGTTGGCGAAGGCGTTCATGGTTCTCCACAGATCTCGGTCTTAGGTGTTGTGGACCAACTCTGCTGCTGATATTCCTCCATGCCACCGTTTCACTCCATCCAGCATCATTTCTCTTGGTCTGCCTCTGCCTCTCTTCGCCTCGATCTTTCCAGTTGTCACGATGTTCTCCAATACCTCTCTGCTCATCACATGACCGAAGAAAGCTGTTTGTCTCTTTCTTATTGTTGTATATAATGTTCTAGTTTCTATTGTCTGTTTCAGGCACTCGTTAGTTACGCTGACAGTCCAAGGAATTCGCAACATTCGTCTCAGGAACCACATCTCTGTTGCTTCTAATCTCTTCTTAATTTGTTCATTTACATTCCAAGATTCACTGCCATACAGCAAAATTGGTTCTACATAGCATTTCAGCACTCTTTCTTACATTCAGTGATAGTGACTTATTGCATAAGATACTCTTTATTTTCTGAAATGCGGCTTTTGCTTGCCCTCTTCTGCTCTTAATCTCTGTTGTACATCTTCCATCTAATGTTATAAATACCCCTAGGTATTTAAAATTATCCACTTGGTTAATAATTTTTCCTTCTATTTCTATGTCACATTTTGGTGCACCATTTCGTTTGATATCATCATTGTTACTGTTTTCTTGATATTCAAGGAGAGTCCCTTATTTGCACTCTCTGTTACTGCAGTGTCCAACAATTGTTGTAGGTATGTTCCATTATCCACCACCAATACTGGTGTCATGCATAGCGTATATTATTTATATTATAATCTCCGATTAGTTCTCCTGGCGTCTCTTTGATCTCTCTCATTATTATTTCGCTATATAGGGAGAAGAGATCCAGTGACAAAACACACCCCTGTTGTACTGCTAGCTTTTCGTAACTGCCCTCTTTATTTCCCATTTAAATTGTTGCTACTTGGTTCCAGCATATATTCTTTATTATTCTTAAATCTCTTATTTAAGAAATAAGAGCACTGATGTTAAAGTATGCTACCTGTCTAGGGATGGCGACAGATAATGAATGATAGGCCACAGCCAGACTCGACGTCTTCCTCGGTTTATAACTGTTTATTTTCTCGCCTAATACCGCACGGGCTGGCTCAGGCGATCACATTACCGCAGCATGTCGGAGGCGGTGACGGTTGGTGAAATTTGTTCCGACATTCTCTAACAGACACGTTTGTTAAACAGGCAGACCATGAGACTGTTTGCCGTCTGCTGTTTGTGTTTCCCGCCAGCGTTTGTTTGTTGGCAGAGTGTTTTTCCCAGTCAGCAGGTCTGGAAACGTCTCTACATATAAACACAAACTGAGTAACCCAAGTCGGGAAATTCTAACATCAGCTGTGTTCAGGGAAATGGCTTGTGAGTGGCATTTGAATAGTTGCTGTTAAGGGTTACATCGATAATAATAATAATAATAATAATAATAATAATAATAATAATAATAATAATAATAACAAAAGTATTAAAACTGGTGCTTCGGCAGCTTCTAGTATAAGTGACTAGGGGAGGGGGGGGGGGGGGGGGGGCGGTTGAAAACCGCTTGCCGAACCAGTGCTGAGCCTTGAGTACATTTATTTTTTTCTCTATAATATACAGCTTTTTTCGCTACAGTATTTTGTCTATTTTCTCTACAATAGATTGTTTATTTTCTACATAATAGATTATTTATTTTCTCTACAGAATATTGTTTATTTTCTCTTGAGTATATTGTTTGTTTTCTCTACAACAGATTGTTAGAACCCGGGTGATATGACATATGTGACGGGTGTTATAACCCACCCACTCAACATTAACGAGAGCAAACAAGCTATCATAGCTTTGAGGAATTGAGAACTGAATTAATTTAGCATTCTGAGAGTAATTGATAAAGACACCAATTTGGCACACTTAGAGGTATTGATAACGAGCCTAATGCAGCACGAGTGCATTGAATAACAAACTCAGTATACCACTATTGGGAGTATTGATAACGAACCCATTATAACTCTATTGGTAGTATAGATAACGAACCCAGTATAACACTATTAGAAGTATTTAAAACGACACTAATATACCATCCTTGGAAGTAGTGATACAACTGGCACCTTGGCGTCTTGGCAGATAATAGTTTGTTACATTGTGCTTAAGAAAAATTACAAGCAGCATAACCTTTCTATAGCCTGGGCTGAATTGTATAGAACATGTTTTGCCCATGTAGCACGATCCCTCTCTCGACCTGGCCAGTTTACTCCATAGGAGGGGTACCACCAATACGTCTGGAACAATACAAGCTGCAGAAGCTGCCAGATCAGCAAAGCAATGCTCTAACTGTGCACATCCGACCTGCAATATCCCTCCCCCCCACATACACACACGCGCGAGCACGCGCTCGCGCGGATCTCACTTACAACCAATGATAAAAAGAAGCAGGTTAAACGAAGCTGTAACTACTGAACAGAACTGAAGTGATATCAATTATTTGCTGGAGGGACACGTTTAGGGGGGAGAGGAAACAACGCAGACAATATATGGAGAGATGAACTGATAGAAGCTGTACCAGCGCCAGCGTGAATACATGTAGGCCAGGCTGTGGTAGTCTTCATGTTGTTGATGGTGATCATCATTGTCTGCTGTTGCTGTTGCTGCTGCTACTGCTTCTTCTTCTTCTTCTTCTTCTTCTTCTTCTTCTTCTTCTTCTTCTTCTTCTTCTTCTTCTTCTTCTTCTTCTTCTTCTCCTCCTCCTCCTCCTTCTTCGTCTAACTTTCATTTCTCTATGGAGTATGGTCCTTCAACCTTCGTACTTTTGTTCTTGATTGGGTGGCTTTTGCAGCTAAAGTTTTCCGCGGGACGGTATAACCACTCGGACACCAACATTCCACAGGCGTCGGTCGCATACGACATGCTTGGTGGGTTATAGCGTTACTTTGCTTTCCTTATGAACGCCAGTAGCACACGGGCGATATATTTTGTTGGAGATTTATTACATCCGACTTGCAATGCGGAGATGACACTCTTTTGATTCCCTGATTTGTATTGATTACATAATGGGATGCTTTTAGACGAGTCTGTCCCGCTTGTTTTCTTGAAAGCATACAGTGTTCTCAAATACCGCTGACATTTATTAAAGGAGATCACACGAACTTAAGAAAACCGGCCTCACACAGTTGCAGCCGGTGTATAGATGGTGTAATTGCAGGCAAGTGTCTAACCCGATGGCTTACAGGAAGGCAAGCTGGTAAACAAAGTGACATTTGTGCGGTAGAGAGTTGTAGAATGTTGTTGTTTGCTGGTCCTGGCTGCCGCTGAACTAAATGCCATGGCTAACACCTGCTCCCATGGAACGTTTTCGCCAAGGTAAAACACACATTTGTTTAAGCCTTAGCTCAGGGTTTAACTTTTACACGAGGTCGCGACTTTCTCACAATTTGTGCGCTGGCGAGATTGTTTCTTGTTTGCACGGATTTCACCCTTTTTGGGGGAAAAAAAACGGTAGTCCCTTAGCAGATACTGCTGTTGGATATGATTCATATATTCTATATAAAAAATGTTTGCATATCCTTTACAGGACATCGCTGTCAACATCAGCATCTTTCAGCTGATTGTTGATTTCTTTGGCAAGATTGCGCTCAGTAGTTTGCCACTGCTTTCTGAGGGGCCGGCTCACATACCCCGTAAGTTACCGACGCAATTCGAACCACTGCTGATTCTCACCGTCGTCACGTTACTTACGAGAGTATACGAGATTACGGAGAAAAATTGCTAACCTCTAGGCCATCCGGTTTTTTTTCCGGACGTGATTGCATTGTGCCTGTTTACAGCAGAGCTGCGTTCTTGCGCCGTTAGGCCGACACATCAGACTTTTGCGAGCATTTGTTGACCGGGTTAACCTTCCCGGGCGGCATATATTATATTTTTTTATTTTTTATTTTTTTTTTTTTTTTTTTTAGCATATCCTTTTTACAGGACTTAGCTGTCAACACCAGCATCTTTCAGCTGTATGTTGATCTCTTGGCAAGATTACGCTCAGTAGTTTGCCATTGCTTTCTGAGCGGCCGGCTCACATACCCCGTAAGTTACCGATGCGATTCGAACCACTGCTGATTTGAACCGTCATCACGTTACCTGACGAGAGTATACGAGATTACGGAGAAAAGTCATAACCTCTAAGCCACGAAGCCGGCTATATATTATATACTGTTCAAAAAAAAAAAAAAAAACGCAACATTTTTGGTGTCACTTTTATACAAGATATTCGCTGATTGGACATCAGTCAACCTATTGTCTGTGTCCATCTGGTCATTAACTTCCCGTGGTTACCTGAATTGTACTCACCTTATGATTAGTGAAGTCATGAAACAGGTCAAGGTCAAAACAACATTTTTGACAATAACTCGTGACAGGTTCATTATAATCCCGTGAAACTTATTGAACGCAATACTCTCTGACCCTATTATTGAAAGCCTATAAAAGATTGACGCTCCTCGATTAAATTCAGTTGAAAATTCAATGCGCAAATGTGGCTCATCTCACTACAGAACAACGACTCATCATCATTGGGCGTTTACAGGCTGAACAGCTACAAAGTGTAGTAGCCAAAGAATTTAATGTGGTTAGAAGCACATTAGTAGCCTTTTGAGGCTATTTCAAGAAAGTGGCTCAGTGGAAGACCCAGAATCACAACTGCTGCCGAAGACCGCTTCATACGGCTGCGTCACCTTATGAATCGATTTGCATCTGCGTCATTCACAGTGCAGTCAATGCCAGGGGATCGTCGAATGTCAGATCAAACGGTCAGGAACCGGCTGATCGACCCTGGTCGTTGGCCTAGAAGACCCTACAGAGGTCCTGATCTTACCGACCGGCATCGCCAGAACTGACTGCAGTGGGCGAATCAGCATCGTCAATAAAATGTTGGTACAAGTTTACAATTGAAACTGCAATGATGTTGCGCTTCTTTATTTGTACAGTATATTATATGAAGTGGGGTTGCTGGTTCCGTTCCGCGTCGCCTTTACTTCCCAAACAACTTCCAGAATATTCTGAAAATTATGTAGTGCTCATTTTTATAGGGCCATGTCGACCCCAGAGCCTTACAGATCGGAAACATATAACCCTGCTTCCTGGGGATTAACCCAAACCACTGGCGTAACAGGGAACCGCATTAATCACTGTGTCATCGCAGTTTTGTGTTTGGGTAACAGTAGCAAACGCACAATGAATTAATTCATCATTATCGCGATCACCGGCACCATGTCACCGCCGTTTTGTCTTTCCTATATTTTCTGCCACGAGAGTCTATGCAATATAGAAGAGAGTCTTCAGACACATCCCTTCTGTTGTCTTCTGCCAGCTTGTTTCAAGTATAGCCCATTGTTCCTCTTCTTCGTCTTCTTCTACTTCCTCTTCTTTTTCCTTCTCATCCCCTTATTTTCCTATTCGTTCTTTTCCTCATTCTTCTTCTTCCTCTTCTTTTCCTCCTACGATTTGGTACCTCACAACTCTAAACAAACAAATTAATTGCCACCACGAATCATGTTATCAGTAGGATGTCATCGCGGGCCCCACTGTTGCTCCTGCACTTTCCTCTGACTACGACCACGTTTGAGCTCACAACTCACCAAATAATGCACATGTTTGCACTGTGTGTTCCTTAGTCTGGCGCCATGTTACTGCGTGCACCGGTACATCTGGGTATCTTTCATTTTGTGGGACTGGGTTTGTAGTCTACAGTGCGGGGTCAACAAGTTGTGACATGCTGTGTTCTGTATAGTATTTATAGTCTGCGGTACAGTCTTCAAATTGTGATTTGCTATGTTCTGTACAGTGCGTGCTGTGTTCTGTATAGTATTTGTAGTCCACGGTGTAGTCTACAAGTTGTGATGTGCTGTGTTCTGTAAGTGCGGGGTCTAAAAGTTGGGATGTGCAATGCTCTATCGTTAGAAAGATCTATCGATCTTTGATCAATCGTTAGAAAGACATTGATGTATAATTGCTGTCATTTCCCCTAACTTCGCACGTCTTTATAGTTTTTATTGATTAAAACCCTGCGACTTCGCTTAGCCCAAGTACCTACCAGAAGAAAGTAGACATTCTCAAACACTCGACTTAACAAACACGACTTTCACCCAGCTGGACTAAGGTCTATGCAGCCGGACATAACCGAACCCCGAATAGTTGTAAACGGGTATGTGTGTATCATTATGTTTGTGAAACATTTAATGCGGTTATTATGGCCACTCTGTCCCCTAACGCATGGGTTGTATTGGTGCCATGAGCCACCCTGTCCCCTGACGTATGGGTTGTATCGGTTCCATGATGGGAGGTACTTGTAGTTGGATCTTCCGTGGCTAGCAGTCTTCACCAGTACTTGAAAGTTTGGCCGCGCACTGTAGGCTGCCCATTCATTAATGTGATCAGTCTGGCATTTCTTTTGTTTGCTCCTGCGGCGCTTGCTTTCAACTGTTCCCTGGAGCATGTGCGAGATCGATGTGTCTATCTCTGCGAAATGAAGATGGGAAGCTGGATGGGAATAGAGGCCGAGACAGTTAAATCAACAGAATCCCATACATTGGTTGGCACATTGTCAGACAGGAGCGAAATGTTAGCTGTGTAACACATTACAGAACAGAAAATAACCATTGCGCGCGCACACACACAGACACACACGCGCGCGCGCAAGCACGCGCGCTCTCTCTCTCTCTCTCTCTCTCTCTCTCTCTCTCTCTCTCTCATTTCAGACCAACTATATCCAAAGGTTAGTGCAACTTGTATACCGGGATTACGATTACACAATATACAAGTATAGTAACCACAACCCCTCTGCCGTGCGTCCACCTTGACGAGGTAGAGGGGCTTGCGTAACCAATGACACCAAGAGCTATGCCGACGGTAGCACAGCTACTGGTAGGGTCACCCATGTCGGACAGGTCAAGGGAGAGGGACCAGACGAAGAGACGTACAAACCTGCTGCCTTGTAGGTAGACTGGGGACAGTCAAAGGCTAGGGAAAGCATCCCGAACAAATGCTTGTCAAAATCGGATGTACTGAGCCACAGGCTTGACAAAGAAGTGCAACGTAACTTTATCATTTCATGATGCCACAGATGAAAATTAATCGTTATGGTGCTAATCCCGTGAAGTCCCATCAGGCGGTGATAGTGCCGGGCCCCCTGCCTCGAGGGGGTCCACCCATGACTACTGGTGGTCACCTTCCCCTGTGCTGTGGAGTCAAGGCACAGAGGAGTAGGTTAAGAGCTATTGACCAAACACCCCGGACTCCATACTACAATGGAATGCCGAAGGAGTTTATAACAAGAAAGCCTCCCTAACACAGCGTCTTCATAAAGATAGAATAGATGTGGCATGCATTCAAGAGACACACCTCAACGCCAATCGCACATTTTCAGTCGAGGGTTATCAGGCCACACGTTTCGACCGCGAAGGACACAAAGGAGGAGTTGTAATACTTACACGAAATACAATACCTTGCAGCGAAGTATCTGTGATCTCTGACAACCAAACGGAAATTATAGGTGTTGATATAATGATAAAGGACGTGAAAATAAGAATTTACAATCTGTATAGCCCGGCAGATAAGGATCTTACACTCTCAAACATGAAAATAACTGACACAAATTGCATTGTTGTCGGAGACTTTAATAGCCGCTCAGAAAGATGGGGATACCCAGATACTGACAAAAGAGGAGATGAAGTGGAGGACTGGGAAATAGACTCAAATCTCCATCTACTCAACAAAGCGGATGACACACCGAGCTTCTACTCCAGAAGATGGATTACCACTTCTACTCCAGACTTAGCTTTCTGCACAGGAGACATCCTCCACAAAATCGATCGCCATGTGCTTGACCAATTAGCAGGTAGTGACCACAGACCAATCAAGCTTGTAATAAATATGGAGTATGTTCCACAGGAGCAAAAGCCTTTGCCCCGCTGGAATTACAAACGAGCAGATTGGGACAGATTTTCCATACTAACAGACAAATATTGTGAAAACATAAATACACGATATGGCAACATGAAGCAAATGGTGGAAAGTCTAAACAGAGCAATAATACAGGTGGCCACTGAGTCTATTCCAAGAGGAGCGAGGAAAAATTACAAACCATACTGGACTGAGGAACTACAAATTTTGGAGGACAAAGTTGAAGATGCTAGGAAGACCGCAGAGAGAGAACAAACAACTGAAGCGAACATCTCTCTCAAAGCCATCTCAGCAAAATATAAAAGAACAGTAAATCAAACAACAAGAGATTGTTGGAGGAAAAAAACCAGAAAACCTGAATTTTGACAGGGATGGAAACAAACTATGGAAACTAGTGAAAGCCATGAACAATGAAGGACCTAGAAACAAACAAATAACAATTAAACAAGGAAATGCCTTGCTTACAGGAAAAAAGGCTGCAAATGCACTAATGGAACACTATGCCAGTGCAAACCACATTGATATAACAGCCGAACAGAAGAAAGCAATCAAAGATAAACAGATACATCATAGATATACAGAGACAGCAGCAGAATATATAATGGCAAATCTAACAATGGAAGAAATGGAACAGGCAATGAATACCCTAAAAAAGAAGAAATCACCGGGAAAGGATGGAATCACAAATGAAATGCTAATAGGACTAGGCACTAAGGCAAAAAAGAAACTACTAGCAGTCCTAAATTACAGCTGGAAGAGGGGAATAGTCCCACAGGCATGGAAGGAAGCTATACTAATACCAGTCCCAAAGAAAGGAAAAGACCTGGAAGAACCAAATGGCTATCGACCTATCAGTCTTCTTAGCTGTGTAGGAAAATTAATGGAACGCATTATCAATGACAGGCTAACATGGCATCTGGAAGAAAACCAACTCTTAACACCTCACCAAGCAGGATTCAGAAAGTACAGATCCACTGAAGATCAAATAACCTATATAGCTCAGGAAATAGAAGATGCCTTCCAAGAGAAAAAGCACACACTAGCGGTCTGGATTGATTTAGAAAAAGCATTTGATAAAGTATGGAAGGAAGGACTGAAAGTAAAACTGCAAAAAATGCATGTTTGTGGGAAAATGTACAAATGGATCAGCCACTACCTTGAAAACAGAACTGCCAGGACAAAAGTACAAGGACAAACCAGCAAAATGATGCTGTTGGAGCAAGGTGTCCCCCAAGGAGGAGTTCTTTCACCAACATTATTCCTAGCATATATAAACGACATCACGGAAAATTTTCCAGCCAGAGTACACACATCATCCTTTGCAGATGACCTAGCCATATGGACATCTGAAGAATATATTAGTACAGCTAACAGCAGAATACAGCAAGCCCTATTAGCGCTAGAGGACTGGTCAAAATCATGGCTAGTGAAGATAAGTGAGGAGAAAACAACATGCACAGTATTCTCCATCTCAACTAAAACTCAGCAACCTAAGCTGGTATTGAATGGAAAAATATTGCGCCATGAAGAAAATCCAAACTATCTAGGAGTCACCTTTGATCGTCGCCTGACATGGAAGACACAGGTTGAGAAAAATCGAACAAGAGCAAGGCAAAGAATGGCAATCATGAAAAAGCTTGCTGGTACAACATGGGGAGCAGATGAGAAAGTTCTCAAGAAGTTATATACTGGACGGGTGAGGCCAGTACTGGAATATGGCATTGCAGCTTGGGCAACAGCAGCTAAGTCAAACTTTAACAAAATAAGCAGAGTCCAAAATCAAGGAATGCGAATCATAACTGGAAGCCTGAAGAGAACGCCGATTAATGAACTAGAAAAGATCACTTGTTTACAACCAATGCAGGATAGAAGAGATAGCAGAGCCCAGCAACAAGCTGAAAAATTTAGAAGATTGACAGACCACCCTATGTATAAAAGGTTTAGTGGTTTTGGAAAGGGAAGACTGAAGCGTAGCAACTTTGTAGAAACTGCAAAACGAAAGATTAGGGCAGATCCCATACTTAACATATCAACAGTCAAACCCATTTACAATGCAGACAAGTTCCCAGCTTGGAGACAGCAGCTACTGCCTGAGATGATAGAAAACATTCCTGGTATTGAGAAAAAGAACACTCAGCATGAAACCGAAAGAAGAGAAATAACCCTAAACTACATAAAAGAACATTACCCAAGCAGCAATTGGACCCATGCATATACAGATGGATCAGCCAAAAATTCAGTAGAGAATGGAGGAGGAGGAATTCTCCTAAATTTAAAAAATGGAGTGAAAAAAACACATTCAGTGGCAACTGGAAAGTTTTCAAGTAACTTCAAAGCGGAGGTAGAGGCTCTGAAAACTGCAGCAGAAATGCTCTTGATGGAGGAAAATAAAGAGACGCAAATAGCTATCTTTACAGATGCAAAGTCAGCTGTCTCAATACTGAAGAGCAATAACAGCACAGAAATAGCTGACCTAAGAGCAGCACTCCATGGTCTATGCCAGAAATCCAAAAAAGTTGTAATACAGTGGATACCATCACATTGCAGTATACCTGGAAATGAAGAGGCTGACAGACTACCACAAGAGGGCGGACGACTACCACAGCCTGACATAGACATAACCTATAATGAGGCAAAGAGGTTGATAAAAAGCACTTATAGAACCAAATGGGAATCAGAGCATCCAGGCCACCAGAAGGATGATGCATATTACAAACTCGACCGAAGAGAACAAGTAGCAATCTTCAGACTCCGCACAGGACATAACAGGCTGAAATACCACTTGTTCAATAAACTAAAGATAGGAGATACAGATGAATGTAATTGTGGAACTGGTAAAATGACAGCTAAACATTTGCTGCAAGAGTGCCCAATATATGCAGAACAGAGAAAGATATTTTGGCCCACACCTGCTTCATTCGAGGACAAGCTCTATGGAGATATCAACAAGCTCAAGTCGACTGCAGCTTACTTTAACTGTATTCAGGTTGACATTTAAATGTACATGAAGAAGTATTTAGACTGCCACACTTCATTACCACAGGCATGTCGGTTACACAAGCCTCCCAGAGGCATGAAATGGAATATTGCTTGGATAGCAAATCCATTACGTGGAAAGTCCGAATTGAAAGCTCACTGTGTGGGCTTCAAAAAAGGTGGAAAAAGTGTCCTAGTGGCACAAAATGGAATATTGCTTCGATAGCAAATCCATTACGTGGAAAGTCCGAATCGAAAGCTCACTGTGTGGATGTCATCTGCAAACTGCATTCTTCTGGCTTCTGGAAGAACAGCCTATGGTGAACGGAAGGCCCAATATACGGAAGTGAGGCTAAGCAGCCATGTGCAGGACGTGACGATTCCTTGGGTGAGCCCAGTACCAGAGCGGTGTGTGATGGCTCTGCAATTATGGAAGCCTCCTTGGATGGCGGGGAATGCCCATGGTCTGCCCCTGCCTTCCCTTGAGGGCCGACCAGGATCCCTTTGGCTGTTCTATATGGGCCAGCTGGGATGGGAGATAATACCACAACAGTGAGAGTCTAACGTCCTAAGAAACCCCCGGGAAGGTTAACCCGGTCAACAAATGCCCGCAGAAGTCGGATGTGTCGGCCTAACGGCGCAAGAACGCAGCTCTGCTGTAAACAGGCACAACGCAATCACGTCCGAAAAAAAAAAACTCCGGATGAACGAAGAAGAAGAAGAAGTAACCACAATACAGTAGTAGGTATAAGTACTTCTTACAGTCCCTGACATGTGGCGATAGTGATCATGTCTGTCCATAGCCTTCTGTCTCACATGCTGCAAATTATTTCTGATAAGATGTTCTTCCATGTCAGTATGTCAAACTGTCCAGCATCTCCTCTCGTTGTCTTCCCCTGCTTCTCCTCACCTCCAATATTCCCGCTGTGACGACATCCTCCAGCTTTTCCTTTCTCACGCCATGCCCAGAGAACATTGACTTGTCTTTTTCTGATGCGAGTAACGGGGTCTATTTGTGAGGTAACTTCTTTTAAGATATCTCCATTGCTCTTTCAATCCGTCAGCGATGTTCTCATCATCATTCAAACATCGAGTGCCTTGCCGGCTGGCTTGGGCGATCATGACTCTCCACAAATAACGATCTCCGCCGTCATGCATCAATTCGTGTGTTGACTCCCTTCCGTGCCATGACACAACACTGTAAAGAATGTTATCACGCTTTCTTCCTCTATCTCACTTTCCGCAAATCTTACCAGTTGTCACAACATGTTCCAGTTTTTGTCTTCTCATAACTTGGCCAAATAACTGCGACTGCTTCTTTATGAATTTTGTCATAAGTTGTCTTTGCGACTTATTTTGAACTCAAGAGTAGTCCATACACACTATTTATAGTAGTGATGGACTGAATTTTGCGTGTGGATTAGCTTTCCCTATTAAGTGTCCCTCGCCATCAGGCGAAACCACCCCAGAGGTACTTGTAATTTACGTCCCCAGGTCAAGGACGAAATGTCAACATTTTAGTTCAGCTGTCCGGTGTAGGGGTTGAACCGCTTACCTTTTTAACTTTGCGAACTCCTTTCTATATATCCATAACTGTGTCCACACATTTTTGGCTTCACATTTTGTTTTAATTAGTTAGGTACCTTAAACGGCTACCTCTGCCTGGCCTTTCTGCGCACGGAGGATGCCCAATGGCCTATTAATGTCCCACACGTAATTGCTATTTTTAGTTTCAGCTTTGTTATTATAATGTATTTCGTTTAGATCTGTTTCTGTTGTCCCTGAAGAAGATCACCATGATCAAAACGTCGGGTTCGTTGTGTTGTGGTATAGCTTATTTTTACTTTATGTTAATATAGTTTTATTATTATCTTTATTGTAATTTAAATATTGAGCACAACCCACTACTGGCAACGCTGATCGCATTCTGGTATGAACCTAAGGCCTATCCACGTCAATATGGAAGCACTATACTCGAGTTTCGCCCTCATTTGAGCTCGTCAGTAGTGCATATCCCTGACCGGATCCGGAAACAGTCCCGGATCACGCGTGTGAAGCGGGTGTGTAACCACGCAGCACACACTGGACACACCAAATTATCACAACAGAATATCACAACGCTACCCATCGTAGGCTATGCTCAATGCTCAATTTATTGTAATTTTCCCTCTATTGTGATTACTGTTAGCCGGGTTCTGTTTGAGTTTACTGTACAGTAACGTGTGTACACTATGTCTTTTGTTTGTGATATGTGTCGTACTGTAAGGTATGTACATTATATCTGTGTTTGTTATATATCAGCGTGCCGTACTGTAAGGTATGTCCATTATTTCTGTGTTTGTTATATCTCAGTGTGTCGTACTATAAGGTATGTACATTATGTCTGTGTTTGTTATATCTCAGTGTGTCGTACTGTAAGGTATGTACATTATGTATGTGTTTGTTATATCTCAGTGTGTCGTACTGTAAGGTGTGTACATAATGTCTGTGTTATATCTCAGTGTGTCGTACAGTAATGTGTGTACATTATGTCTGTGTTTGTTATATCTCACTGTGTCGTACTGTAAGGTGTGTACATTATGTCTGTGTTTGTTTTATCTCTGTTTATCGCAGGAGTCACACATACCCAATCGCTTTCATCTCATATATAACTATGTAACTTATCGCGGGAGTCACATATACCTAATCGCTTTCATCCCATATAAGTAGTATGTCAGGAGGTAATGACTTCGATAATATGGAATCCCTCCAGATTTGTGACATAGTATTTTCTGTATACTTGTTATGATCCATCGTGATGACGTCAAAAAGCGGATCCATTTCGAGCCCCATTTTCAAAAAATTGGCGGGTATTTTCTTGGATTACTTCCGGTTGTCCTGCTGACTACTTCTTGTTGTCACATCCGGGGGTAGGCGGGCACGAACAGGTACCTCCACCGGCCGCCTCGGCTTCCCCCGACAGCTCCTGAGAGCATTCAAAGACAGCGAGGCATACCCTGGCATATGGAATGCTTATATAGATAAGTAGACCAACTAGTCACCGGGCACCTGGGTTCGAGTTCCAGTCTATAGGGGAGTGTGTGTATGTGTGTGTGTGTGTGTGTGTGTGTGTGTTTGTGTGTGTGTGTGTGTGTGTGTGTGTACTTTGCCCTCCGCAGATGAGGGCCACCAACCCACTTTCCTACTGAAAGGAAAATGGAGAGTGGTGAGCCACAAGGTCCCGATCGTAGTGTAAAACTACACTTCGATCTGGCCCAAAAGACATAGTCAGCGTTAGGAAAAAAGTTTGAAGCCAGATTACGGCTAATAATTCTATATATGGGTATATTGCCACAATTAATAAACACGTAATACCATATAGATAGTGAATGAGTCTAGAGAACATAACACTGGAGACCAATCTCAATGGTATACATTCAATTAACTTAACATAATCAGTGAAATTTCCAAATTAATCATTAAATTAATAATTTTTTAATTTAACGCAAGTTACTTCCCTTGCGTATTTTGGAAATAGTTAAGTCCCTGGATGTCTGCCGTAAATTATTATACTATTATATTATTGTACACATCAGAAAAGGACTAAAAAAATATCTTGCTTTAGAATTAATGCCCGATAATGGGTTTTGAAATATAGTGGGTATAAATGACGCCAAATCGACTGAGCACATCGCCGAAGTTGTAAACAAAGAGTGTAAGGTACTTTGCGTGGGTGCTGATTATGTAAACAATACGAAAAAGACCGGAAATAACAAATGGCAATTACTATCAATATAGTACGCTGCGGTGTATGGCAGTGTTGTCTTTCAGCCTGAGGAATTAAGGCCACATGGCTAGTGCAGTCGCCGCGAATTGTGCAGGTTATGATGTTCTTTATTTCCCCCGACAGAAAAAAAAAATTACCGGAAAGGCGAACAGAAAAATCAACAAATAGTCTCAGAAAATGCGTGATGATTGACAAATCGGCTCTTATTTTACCGTGGTCGCCTTATGTATAAAACATCATGCTGCTGGCAAACCGTCGAAGGTGTAAACAAATATTGTCAGGTACATTGCTTAGGTGTGATTATGTAAACAATCCGAAAAGACCGGAAATAGCTACTGTCATTTACTGCCAATATAGTACCTTGCGGTGTATGGCACCACTGCAAGAGAGGATAATGCTGATTTTCATGTTTCCACTTGACAACGACGGCAGAGGACGTGATGCTGATGATGATGATGGTAATCATGCTGACAGACACTACAGAAGATTATGATAGTGATGGTGAGCAGCATCATTTCTCTGCTTCACACCACTGCAAGAGAGGATAATGCTGATTTTCATGTCTCCACTTGACAACGATGGCGGAAGACGTGATGATAATGATAATGATGGTAATCATGATGACAGACACTACATAAGATTATGAGAGTGATAGTGAGCAGCATCATTTCTCTGCTTCACACCACTGCAAGAGAGGATAATGCTGATTTTCATGTCTCCAGTTGACAACGACGGCGGAAGACGTGATGATGATGATGATGTTAATTCCTCAGGCTCAAAGACCCCGCTGCCATACACCGCAAGGTACTATATTGGCAGTAAATGATAGTTGCTATTTCCGGTCTTTTCGGATTGTTTACATAATCACACCTAAGCAATGTACCTGACAATATTTGTTTACACATTCGACGGTTTGCCAGCAGCATGATGGTTTATACATAAGGCGACTACGGTAAAATAGGAGCCGATTTGTCTCACGCATTTTCTGAGACTATTTGTTGATTTTTCTGTTCACCTATCCGGTAATTTTTTTCTGTCGGGGGCAAAAAGAACATCCTAACCTGCACTTCACGGCGTCTGCACTAGCCAGGTGGCCTTAATTCCTCAGGCTGAAAGACACCACTGCCATACACCGCAGCGTACTATATTGACAGTAATTGCCATTTGTTATTTCCGGTCTTTTTCGTATTGTTTACATAATCAGCACCCACGCAAAGCACCTTACACTCTTTGTTTACAACTTCTGCGATGTGCTCAATCGATTTAGCGTCATTTATACCCACTATATTTCAAAACCCATTATCGGGTCTTAATTCTAAAGCAAGATATTTTCTTTAGTCCTTTTCTGATATGTACAATAATACCGTTTACGGCAGACATCCAGGGACATAACTATTTCCAAAATACACAAGGGCGTTAACTGGCGTTAAATTAAGAAATTAATAATTTAATGATTAATTTGGAAATTTCACTGATTATTTTAAGTTAATTGAATGCATACTATTGAGACTGGTCTCTAGTGTTATGTTCTCTAGACTTATTCACTATCTATATGGTATTACGTGTTTATTAATTAAGGCAATATGCCCATTTATATAATTATTAGCCATAATCTGGCTTCAGACTTTTTTCCTAAAGCTGACTATGCCCAAGCTATCTTTTGGGCCAGATCAAAGTGTAGTTTACACAACGATCGGGACCTTGTGGCTCACCACTCTCCATTATCCTTTCAGTAGGAAAGTAGGTTGGTGGCCATCATCTGCGGAGGGAAAGGATAATATCCGGGGTAATATATGTAATATCTCACATCGGCCTACCCCGCACACACACACACACACACACACACACACACACACACACACACACACACACTCCCCTATAGACTGGGACTCAAACCCAGGTGCCCGGCGACTAGTTGGTCTACTTATCTATATAAGTATTCCACATGCCCGGGGCATGCCTCGCTGTATTTGATTGGTCTCAGGAGCGGTCGGGGGAAGACGAGTCGGCCGGCGGAGGTACCTGTTCGTGCCCGCCCGCCCCCGGATGTCACAACAGGAAGTAGTCAGCAGGACAACCGGAAGTAACCCAAGAAAATATCTGCCAATTTTTTGAAAATGAGGTCCGAAATGGATCCGATTTTTGACGTCATCACGATGGATCATAACTTTGTATATAGTAAAATACTACGTCACAAATCTGGAGGATTTCCATTTTTTCGAAGTCATTACCTCCTGACATACTACTCATATATAACTATGTAACTTATCGCGGGAGTCACACATACCTAATCGCATTCATCCCATATACAACTATGTAACTTATCGCGGGAGTCACACATACCTAATCGCTTTCATCTCATATATAACTATATAACTTATCGCGGGAGTCACACATACCTAATCGCATTCATCTCATATATAACCATATAACTTATCGCGGGAGTCACACATACCTAATCGCTTTCATCTCATATATAACTATATAAGTTATCGCGGGAGTGACACATACCTAATCGCTTTCATCTCATATATAACTATGTAAGTTATCGCGGGAGTCACACATACCTAATCGCTTTCATCTCATATATAACTATATAAGTTATCGCGGGAGTCACACATACCTAATCGCTTTCATCTCATATATAACTATGTAAGTTATCGCGGGAGTCACACATACCTAATCGCTTTCATCTCATATATAACTATGTAAGTTATCGCGGGAGTCACACATACCTAATCGCTTTCATCTCATATATAACCATGGCTCTAGCACCATACACCCAATGCGCTCAAGTTGTGTACAAGCGCCCTCTACCTGCACTCTCTTACTGTACAACCTGCAACCGACACACTCTATGGCACATACAGAATCCCACACCATACACACTCTATCTGGTTTGAAGCATTCGCCAAGCATTGTCGTGCCTGGTGTTAACTTCATCTCCAAGATACGAAACGCCCATCTGTGACCGTGGTCCATACAAAGATAATTGCATATCTTTACGTTGTCAACCCCAGTATTTTTGGCTGTCTGTGATTTCTTGGCACATTTACTTTCAGTCAAAAATAGTAATACTGCCGTAAGAGGCGACAAAAGAAGGTAGGCATGAGACTCTCGTTTGAGAGTCCGATATACTAATAACAAGCAGCACCAACAACAGCAGCAGGAGAAGACAACAGCAGCAGAGGCAACATCAATAACAGAAGAAGAAGCAGCAGCAACAACAACAGCAGCAGTAGCAGCAACAACAGAAGTAGCACCAAAGAAAGGAGAAGAGGCACAAACAATAAAAGTAGTTGTAGTTATCAACAGCAGAAGAAGAAGCATCAACAACCACAGAAGGATAAGCACCAACAACCACAGAAGAGGAAGCACCAACAACTACAGAAGAGGAAGCACCAACAACTACAGAAGAGGAAGCACCAACAACCACAGAAGAGGAAGCACCAACAACCACAGAAAAGGAAGCACCAACAACCACAGAAGAGGAAGCACCAACAACCACAGAAGAGGAAGCACCACCAACAACATCAGTAACAGCAATAACATCAGAAGCAGCGCCAACAACAGAAGAAGAAGCATAAAAAACAACCGCCTGAGCAGCAGCTAAACAAAATACGACGGCGTTATTTACACATTACCTGACCATATTTGTGTCTTGTTTTCACGTGCAAAAATAACACCCATCAGATAAAAATGGCATCAACCACATCCCACACCAGAGAGCCAGCCACTTTCAACCGTCCGAGAACTGCCCATCGCCTGCCCTCCATCGCAACAAGCATCATCAATTATTGACTCAGTCCCCTCGAGGTACTAGCGAACATTGCTTAATCAGCATGTGTAATGTGTATATCTTCCGTTTGGCATTTCTTGGCAGGCCTCCGTTCTCCCAGGGAGATTAGAAGAGTGAATGATTGATGAATACATACATCGAGTGCAAGTCTGGTAGTACGTGCTAATCTCAGACAGCTTTGAGGGATTTTATTTCCTGTGATGAAATGACAACTTGAACACATATTTCTTGTTCTAAGTTGATTATTAACTTTCACAAGTGCGCACTGAAGGCTGCGGTAGCATAGTGGATAGTACACTGTCTTAGCAGTCAGTGGCTCTGGGTTTAAAACCTCAGGGATTTTTATTCCTTGATCACATGGCAAGGACATACATTTGAGAAAATGTAAAGTTTGTTTTGCCATAAGTTACTGTCAGGATATATCAGAGGGTAATAATCTGTTATAAAGAGCTTGGTCTGCAGTGTGACAGTGAATCATGGAACGTGAAGAAACAGATTAGGGTGGGCTTGGAGGCGACGGAAACGTGGTTTCTGAGAGGTATGTTGCAAATACCTTGGACTGTCAGAGCAACTAACAACCAGTACCCGGAAGAGGCTAATGCAAGTGGGGCTGTTGTATACACACGTGAGAAGAAGACAAACAGTATTATTTGGTTGTGTAATGAGAAGAAAGGCACTGGAGAACATTGTGACCACTGGAGTGATAAGCATTAGAAGCGACAGCGGCAGATCGAGAGAAGTCGGGCAGGGTGACCTAAGACAGCGGCAGATCGAGAGAAGACAGGCAGGGTGACCTAAGACAGCGGCAGATCGAGAGAAGTCGGGCAGGGTGACCTAAGACAGCGGCAGATCGAGAGAAGTTGGGCAGGGTGACCTAGGTCAGTGGCAGATCGAGAGAAGACAGGCAGGGTGACCTAAGACAGCGGCAGATTGAGAGAAGTCGGGCAGGGTGACCTAAGACAGTGGCAGATCGAGAGAAGTCGGGCAGGGTGACCTAAGACAGTGGCAGATCGAGAGAAGTCGGGCAGGGTGACCTAAGACAGTGGCAGATCGAGAGAAGTCGGGCAGGGTGACCTAAGACAGTGGCAGATCGAGAGAAGTCGGGCAGGGTGACCTAAGACAGTGGCAGATCGAGAGAAGACAGGCAGGGTGACCTAAGACAGTGGCAGATCGAGAGAAGTCGGGCAGGGTGACCTAAGACAGTGGCAGATCGAGAGAAGTCGGGCAGGGTGACCTAAGACAGTGGCAGATCGAGAGAAGTCGGGCAGGGTGACCTAAGACAGTGGCAGATCGAGAGAAGACAGGCAGGGTGACCTAAGACAGTGGCAGATCGAGAGAAGTCGGGCAGGGTGACCTAAGACAGTGGCAGATCGAGAGAAGTCGGGCATGGTGACCTAAGACAGTGGCAGATCGAGAGAAGACAGGCAGGGTAACCTAAGACAGTGGCAGATCGAGAGAAGTCGGGCAGGGTGACCTAAGACAGCGGCAGATCGAGAGAAGTCGGGCAGGGTGACCTAAGACAGCGGCAGATCGAGAGAAGTCGGGCAGGGTGACCTAAGACAGCGGCAGATCGAGAGAAGACAGACAGGGTGACCTAAGACAGCGGCAGATCGAGAGAAGACAGGCAGGGTGACCTAAGACAGTGGCATGGGGGAATATCATCATGAAAATTGAACTAGAAGACCAGCGACAGAGATGTGTAGAGATACATGAACACCTACGCTACTTGCAGGGCAGGTGATGATGGTGATGATTATCGCATGACAACTTTGTCGACCCAGCCTCCTGAATCTGATAGGAATCCATTTCTGAGATGTAAGGCGGAAGCGGACACTTTCCATACCATCCTTAGAATGCAATTTGATCACGAAAATTGCCCATTGTCTTCGTGGAAATAACGTTAGTACACCCTGTACGAATACTGACCCCTGTTTTGGGGCGCATTCAAAACTGTACCGTTGACTTTAATACAGTCTCGGTATTTTCTGATCAGAATCGATCTAGTGTAGTGACAAGTGGGTCTGAAAAACTAGGCTGTAACATGTTCAAGTATTTGGGTACATTGATTACAGCCGATGGTGGGTGTATTAAAGAAGTTACATTTGGAATAGCACAGGCAAAAGCCGCATTTCACAGAACTGAGAATATTCTGTGCAGTATATGTCAGTCAGTCAAGATGGGAAAATAGTTTTTTAAAAAAGTTCTTAAACGTTCTTCTACCCGGATCTAATGATGTGTGTTGACTGGTAACTTCTACCCGGATCTAATAATGTGTGTTAACTGGTAGGTAGCTTCTACCCGGATCTAATGATGTGTGTTGACTGGTAGGTAGCTTTTACCCGGATCTAATGATGTGTGTTGACTGGTAGGTAACTTCTACCCGGATCTAATGATGTGTGTTGACTGGTAGGTAGCTTTTACCCGGATCTAATGATGTTTGTTGACTGGTAGGTAGCTTCTACCCGGATCTAATGATGTTTGTTGACTGGTAGGTAACTTCTACCCGGATCTAATAATGTGTGTTGACTGGTAGGTAGCTTTTACCCGGATCTAATGATGTTTGTTGACTGGTAGGTAGCTTCTACCCGGATCTAATGATGTTTGTTGACTGGTAGCTTCTACCCGGATCTAATGATGTGTGTTGACTGGTAGCTTCTACCCGGATCTAATGTTGTGTGTTGGTTCTAATGTTGTACAGTAGTTTTGAGCAAAAATGTGTAGAGCTCAGTCTTACTTGTAGCTATAAAGCCAGGCCGGGGATGGGCAAGCGCTGATCACGAATCAGGATCGCAGCTCAGAGTTCTGTCCCCTGTTACATGCCTTAAAGTGTGGTAGGCATACGGCATAATGACCGCGAAATGTTCTTCTCCTCCTCCTCCTCCTCCCTATCCCTCATTGTGGCATTATGCCCCCAACTAACTCAATCGAGGCTGTCCTATCTAAAGCTGTTCCATGCAGCTCCGATCGTTCCCTCCCCAATTGTTCATTTCTGCCGTCTACTTTTCCTGTTCATGTGTTTCTGGGTCTTCCTCTTTCTTTTGCCTTGTGGTTTCCAGACAAAAAGCTTTCTAGTTATATTGTTTTCATGTTTGTTTAGTGTATCCAACATGTGTATCTCTGTACCTCACCCTTTGATTCTCTGGTATTTGTTTAGTTGTCTCCACGAGCTCCACATTTGGGTTATTCTGCCATACTATTTTAGTCCTTGTAGTTTTCACAGACACTAATTAATGAATCTGTACAAGCCCAAGTGATGATACCGAAACACAGGCACACTGGTGATCGCCACAGGCACACTGGTGATCAAATTTGGTGATCACGAAATCATCGTTATTGGTGATCACTGCTAAACCGTGTTTGTTCAGTATAACCAACCTACAAAAGTTGACATTTATAGCTCGGTGTTAAATTATAAATCAGTCTGGCCGCGGGGTTTAATGTGCTTACGCTTAACTTCCGATGCGCTGAGAACCCTGCCATACCACCCCACAAGGTACAGGGTTATCTATACCGGTGAGTTGGATTTCTAGGGTGACTTCTGGTTCAGAAAGTAATTTAGCATTGCTTAGTCAATCAACATGGGGTTAGGTTTGGTGGCAATTTCCTGCAACGGAGGACATGCGACATCTACTTATGGAAAAGAAACAGCACGAGAAAAGTGCACTCTTATGGAACACATCATGCTTGAACCGAGTATACGTGTCCTTAATACGAAAAGTTCTCTGGAATTATTTGTGCTAATTTACAAACCTCAGCAGAAAGAGAAGCCAGAATGAAGCAATGATCATGTTAATTATCATGATTAGATTACGAGTGCATGTAGAGCGCGTTTTCTGCATCGTCTGTTCCGTGTTTTCTTGCTGTTGCAATACACGTTTGTCTTGTGGTTTTTTTTATTTTGTTTATTTTTGATTCAGATGTGTAATTACCTCTTCCACTTGTGTATGTTCTCTCTACATTATGTTGTAGTTAACACCCTCCGAGGTCTCGCCTTTTCCCAAGCGTAAGCATATGTTTCTGGCATCTATTTCAGCACACAAACAGAATGTTCGAAAACATATGAGGAAAAGGAGCAGCGGATCCACATTCTACATGCAGGGGGATCCGACTGAAGCGTTTATGTGTGAAAAGTAATGTGTATTTTAGAGCACAAAGGAAACAAGAAACAAAGAAGAACAATGATGACAAACGATAACAAGATATACACAAGGACATGGCGGATGTGGTGGCCGACATTTGGCAGCAAGCATGGGTGGCAGAGGATGACACTCTAGTAACGTTACTTAGAGTCTGGAATGTGCAGATGAATGCTGTACCGATGCACCTTGTCATATATTTTTGAAGGGAGTGGGAGATCACTGTAGTGCATGCCCCATCTCTAACAAAAGAAGTAGAGCCCCATCCTCTTCTATCTTCAATAACCCCAGAATATGAACCTTGAGTTATCTGCAGGCCTCGTTCTATTAAGTAGTCTAGGAGATATAGATTATGGCCCTGGTGAGAATAATGATTACTAACTGGGATTCTGCCCCTTCTCCAAGGATTCTTTAGCTCTGGAACCCCCTTTTTGTTTATCAAATCTGAGGAAAGTCTGGAGAATTTTCTCAGCCTGATTTAGATGAAGAAAACATGGATATTGAGCAGTTGATAGATCTAGAGTCTTCTCTCCCCCATTTTAGTAAGTCATTATGAGTGGATTTATTTTTAACCAATTAAACACATAATCAATCACATTAGATTCTGACAACATGATGTACAAAGAAGCTGGTGACTCACAGATAGGTTTGAACTGATAAATTAACAGAAGGTCAATTCATGTTAATCATTTATTGACTGGGCCTGAGCCTTCTGGCCAGTACATACATCTCTATTGTGATTTACACAAAATATTAGAAAAGTTGCATATTGGACCAGTGTCACACAGACCATCAATAAACAAGCATCAATACATGAGAGGTCAACAAGTGTGAAAACATAGTAAATATTTTTGTTGTTGCACATGTTAAGTGTGATGGTAATTCAACAATTAAATATGTTTCCTGAAATTGGGTGTGGTGTGTACCAATTAGAAAGGTAACCTGGTGACTGGAAGATTAGGTAAGCCAGGGTCCATTGACTGATGGATCCACTTCAGGTCTGCCCGTATAGCTCCACTGAAGGCCTCCCCATACTCTGCTCATGGCCAAGTCATCCTCCATCTCACTTGTGGTTCATCTCTTTCTCTCGGCTTCCCTCTGTCAGGTCTGATTTAGGTGGTTAGTTTGCTGATGTGTTGGGTGGTTGTTGGTATGTAGCCACCAAGAATCACTGATGAATATTCACATAAATATATACATTCCTACCAATACAATATTCTAGAAGTAGGTCGGAAGAAATCTAAATTCCTGAAGTAGGAACTAGTTCCTCTCCCCTCCTTTTTTCTCTAATCTAGTGTTGGGTTAATTAGGGGTGGTCAGAGTTTATCACACTGTGTACGCCTTGTATCAACTGGTTCCTGCTGTATGTAAGTTCTCATTTGACCTGGGGTCAGTGAACGTGTACAGTAAGACAGTGACAAGAGTGAGAATATGTCAAGATGCAGGTAAATAAATGACATACATTTATAACATTTCTTCCACTCAATGGTGTTTATCGCGTGTATAAATAATTCTCTGTGTTTTCCCAATTAACTTCTTCTTCTTCTTCTTGTGTCTAATAACTCTCTCCCATTATCTGTTGTTGTTGTGTTGAGTGGTGTGGTGTTGTGTGTTGGGTGGTGTGGTGTTGTGTGTTCAAGCCGTGTTGATTAATGAGTTAAGTTCACTGCGCATGATGGTGTTCCGCGAAGCACAACTTTCTCATGTAATGCAGTTCATGTGTGCCCTTATCTAATTAAAATTTGACAAAAATATAACTATTTATTCCGTCAAACCCTATTGATTCAATAGATGAAGGAGAAAGGAAAGATTGATTTCTCTTTCAGCTTTCTAGATTGTAAATAGGCATAGATAAGTCTGTTTTAGAACAAGGCACTTGTTCTAGTACACGAACTGTCATTTTAGCTGTAGATAGTGATAGCATCTTTAACAATGTTTCTGACAAAATGCACAAGATTGCTTTCGAATCATCACTTCTCACAGTTGTTTAGAATAGAATGTAGTAGTATAATGCACTTCTTAAAGTTAATAATTATCTCTAAGAATATCAGAGATTACAGTTTCATCGAAGACAGTATTGGAGTGTCAGTTTGCCCGGGAACGGCTCTGCGTCGTTAGAATCTACAGTCGAGCATTTTTACATTTCAGAGGTTTTAATTAATAATAATACATTTCAATTGACATTACAAACACGGGTTACCATTACTTGATACTTGATACATCGGGTTCTTAGTCTAATCTCGGGAATCACAAGCTTACCTCAGATCTAGACACCCCGCAATTCCATGTTTGAAAATTTGGTCACACCAGCTTCTCACATCTATTCATCAGGCTGGTTGCAGGAAAAAGTGCGGGCTTACCAGATTCTGATGAAATATTAACATATGCAAATCCGGCGTTGGCGCGAAAGCGGGTCACATGTCTCCTCCTATCCAATGGGTTTCCGAGCTTTGTCTGATGAAATCTTTCTAAGAATCCACGTCATCTGTCACTTATGCAGTTCCAGTTTCGATGTTAAATTTTAAGTCCTAGTCTCCGTTTGCGGTTGTGAAGTCAATTTCTTTTAATGTTGTTTCCTCTTCTTGCGGCATGTTTTGGTAAATGAATAATGGTGGTTAGCCTTATGCCACACACCTAAAACAGCAGAAGCACGTCAGCATTGTGTTTTTCCTCTTTACAAATTAATTTATACATGGATACATCAAGTAAAGATGCACAAACTGTAGATTAAATTAGCAAAGTATGCAGAACCTCTAAGATAAATTAATAACAGTTACAACACCTGTAGGTAAAGATCACCCACAAGTGAAATTAAACCCTAAGACCAACACGACTTAAGAAATAAATTTACACGCGGTCGGTGATCAGATTTGAATATATGACGTCCATGTGAAATATATATATACACGATGAAGATCAACTCCCAGAATCACAGCTCACAGACGACCGGTTGCTGGATTAGCTGGTGTTGCATTATGCAGTAATGTGTGTGAAACTGCTGGTTGTCTAGTGACTGCCGCTTCTATCGACGATGAAATGTAATTTTCGTGGTGGACATATGTGTTGGATTTCTGGCAGTGGCCTTATGCATGTGTGTCTGAGCGTGCTGTTGGTTTGTCGCGACTGTTGTCTTTTCCACCTTTCACATAGGACAGCAAGGAACATTTTGTGTGATATTCACTGGCACAGGAACGATCGGATTCCCGAGAAACACACTATTACAGGCGATACAAGTTTGAGAACCACTGTCGGATTCACGAGATACAACCTATTACATACAATATATGTTAGTCGATCACGATACCCTTCTCCGACTTCAGAGGTACTTGTAATTGACGTCAAAGGCAGGACGAGAAGCCAACATGTGAGTGCACATGACCTCGCGTGGATCGATCCTACACCGTCGCGGTCAGAAGAGCAAGTTTCAGCGGATTTAGCCTTTCAACCACGCCGACAACCATATAGATAGGTAGATTTGTAGATAGATAAAGGGTATGTAGATATCTAGCTAGGTAGGTAGGTATTTTGATGGGTAGGTATGTAGGTAGCTAGGTGAATATGCAGCTTGCTAGGTTGCTTGGTAGGTGGGTAAGTAAGTAGTTAGCTAGCTAACTTATCTAGCTAGGTAGGTATTAGGTAGGCAGGTAGCTAGTTCGGTAAGTAATTAGGTAGGTAGAAAGTGGGTTTTTGATCAGTAGGTCTCAAAGGAGAGTTATCTTCGGCCTCGAACGGGTGGGTGATTATCATAAAAACCGTTTTCTAGGAATAAAACATACCGTGGACTTGGAGGATTTACATGCTGTGTTGTTAATTTTTAACTTCATTCTTTCAAGTCCCATTTGAGATCACGCCTAAATGCCCTCGGCATTACAGGACCCAGTCCTCGCCCAGCACCCAGCAGCTCCGGATTACTTATTGATCCGCCTCGAGCCCCGTAGCCATTCTGTCTCATCTTTCGCCTTATCTTCAGCTAATTTTTGTCCCCGACGAGAAGAACGCACAGACCGTCTTGTTTGCACATGCGGGTGCTAAGATTTCTCTGCGCTGAGTCTCCAAGTTGCTGATTATCTCCGCGATAACCGTCTATTATATTGCTGCCAGTTTCCGGGCGATGATGGCGAGTTGTGTTAGGTTATGTGGCAACTCTGAAATACAATTTACTTGAGTGCTGTTTAAACATATTTTTGAAAGGTTCGAGTGTCCACAAAAAATGCAGCGCTTTTGTCAGCAGGGAAAGCAGATTACATTTTGGCGTACAGAATCCCGCATGTTGTTTCCACCGTGAACTGTTTTCTTGAAATATCTCTAGTATGTTTATGTAGGTATAATAGATACAGTTGTTCTTGGACTCTATTAATCTGTTAACGCTATGCTATGCAATGATACTCTATCCTTTTAACGCAAATCTATGCCTGGATACACTAGTCTGTTAACGCAATGCTATGCAGTGAAATATGCATGTATCTGTCAACTATTGCTTTGCTAACTATTCCACGTGTACACGTTAGTGTGTATGTGTAATGTATATGTGTTGTATGTATTAAGCATGACTACCCTCTCATTACGTACAGAGAACTTACGCACACAATCACTTCCAAATGACCCATCGCAAGCCGCTCATACTGTAACTGTGTATCCATGACTGCTATAAGTCTTTCGATCCCATGCTGTTACTTTTGTAACTCTTTTTGTTCCAACCTGTTGCTATTGTGACTCATTCTACTCCACGTTGTTGCTACTGTCTATATTTCTATCCGAAGCTGTTGCTACTGTAACTCATTCTGTAAGGTATTGCTACTGTAACTCATTCTGTAAGGTATTGCTACTGTAACTCATTCTGTAAGCTATTGCTACTGTAACTCATTCTGTAATCTGTTGCTAATGTAACTCATTCTGTAAGCTGTTGCTAATGTAACTCATTCTGTAAGCTGTTGCTACTGTAACTCATTCTGTAAGCTGTTGCTACTGTAACTCATTCTGTAAGCTGTTGCTACTGTAACTCATTCTGTAAGCTGTTGCTACTGTAACTCATTCTGTAAGCTGTTGCTACTGTAACTCATTCTGTAAGATATTGCTACTGTAACTCATTCTGTAAGGTATTGCTATTGTAACTCATTCTGTAAGGTATTGCTACTGTAACTCATTCTGTAAGGTATTGCTACTGTAACTCATTCTGTAAGCTATTGCTACTGTAACTCATTCTGTAAGCTGTTGCTAATGTAACTCATTCTGTAAGCTGTTGCTACTGTAACTCATTCTGTAAGGTATTGCTACTGTAACTCATTCTGTAAGGTATTGCTACTGTAACTCATTCTGTAAGCTATTGCTACTGTAACTCATTCTGTAAGGTATTGCTACTGTAACTCATTCTGTAAGGTATTGCTACTGTAACTCATTCTGTAAGCTATTGCTACTGTAACTCATTCTGTAAGGTATTGCTACTGTAACTCATTCTGTAAGCTATTGCTACTGTAACTCATTCTGTAAGGTATTGCTACTGTAACTCATTCTGTAAGGTATTGCTACTGTAACTCATTCTGTAAGGTATTGCTGCTGTAACTCATTCTGTAAGCTGTTGCTACTGTAACTCATTCTGTAAGGTATTGCTACTGTAACTCATTCTGTAAGCTGTTGCTACTGTAACTCATTCTGTAAGCTGTTGCTACTGTAACTCATTCTGTAAGCTGTTGCTACTGTAACTCATTCTGTAAGGTATTGCTACTGTAACTCATTCTGTAAGCTATTGCTACTGTAACTCATTCTGTAAGCTGTTGCTACTGTAACTCATTCTGTAAGGTATTGCTACTGTAACTCATTCTGTAAGCTGTTGCTACTGTAACTCATTCTGTAAGGTATTGCTACTGTAACTCATTCTGTAAGCTGTTGCAAATGTAACTCGTTCTGTAAGCTGTTGCTACTGTAACTCATTCTGTAAGGTATTGCTACTGTAACTCATTCTGTAAGCTGTTGCTAATGTAACTCGTTCTGTAAGGTATTGCTACCGTAACTCATTCTGTAAGCTGTTGCTAATGTAACTCATTCTGTAAGGTATTGCTACTGTAACTCATTCTGTAAGCTGTTGCTACTGTAACTCATTCTGTAAGCTGTTGCTACTGTAACTCATTCTGTAAGGTATTGCTACTGTAACTCATTCTGTAAGCTGTTGCTAATGTAACTCGTTCTGTAAGCTGTTGCTAATGTAACTCATTCTGTAAGCTGTTGCTACTGTAACTCATTCTGTAAGGTATTGCTACTGTAACTCATTCTGTAAGCTGTTGCTACTGTAACTCATTCTGTAAGCTGTTGCTACTGTAACTCATTCTGTAAGGTATTGCTACTGTAACTCATTCTGTAAGCTGTTGCTAATGTAACTCATTCTGTAAGGTATTGCTACTGTAACTTATTCTGTAAGGTATTGCTACTGTAACTCGTTCTGTAAGCTATTGCTACTGTAACTCGTCATATAAGCTGTTGATGTTATAACTCGTTCTATCCAAATTTGTTGGTTACTATTGCAAATCTTTCTGTCCCAATCTGTTGATACTGTAAATCTTTCTGTCCTAAGCTATTGCTCATGTAACACCGTCTGTCCCTCGCATGCAACCGTTACGTTCTACATTTTTGCGTATGGGGTTAGCACAGTTACTTTTGAACAGAAAGAATTAAAGTAACATTTAATATAGAGTTGATCACTGTATCAACACAGAACAGGGGAAAAAACGAGTTAACAAAGTGATATCATGTATAGGGGAGGGGTATCCCATGAAAGCATAAGAAAATTATATAAATTATATCATGTATGGGAGTATACCATGAAAGCGTAAGAAAATTATATAAATTATATCATGTATGGGGGTATCCCACGAAGGCATAGGTAAATTATATAAATTATATCATGTATGGGGGTATCCTGTGAAGGCATTGGTAAATTATATAAACTATATCATGTATGGGGTATCCCATGAAAGCATTGGTAAATTATATAAATTATATCATGTATGAGGGTATCCCATGAAGGCATAGGTAAATTATATAAACTATATCATGTATGGGGTATCCCATGAAAGCATTGGTAAATTATATAAATTATATCATGTATGGGGGTATCCTGTGTAGACATAAGGATTTGCTTGGTACGGAGTTAACTGTCTTGGAAAATAATGGAAACTGCGGTTGCGCGGTGACTACAACACTTGCCTGCCAACCCGGCGGGCATTTGTTCGAATCTCTTTTGAGGCGGGAACTAAAATCAAATACCAGGTCAACCCAGGCTAAAATGGGTACCAGAAAATTTAGTGGGAGATAAAGGCTGACAGGAGACCATCACAGCTATGCAATGAATAAAAAAAAAAGTCGCTTTAAAGTCGACACGTTCGACTTAATTGCACCAGGTTTTATCCCATATGGCCCAGTCTCTTTCCTCAGCGAACTGCCGAAAGCGTCGCACAAAGCACGAACTCCGTAGCTCCAGCGACGACCCCCAGGAGTCTCCGGGAAAACTGCACCCATGCACCGAAAGTACGCGGTCCGGAATCGAACCCACAACCGTTGGAGCCTGAGTCAGACGGCTTGACCACTTCGTCACGGAGACTCCCGCAATGAATAAATAAATGGGTAGTGATTGATATCATTGGAACAAGGATAGAAAAATATATATCCGTGATCACAATGCGCAGCCGGCATATTTCAAATGGAATATCTCCCATATCTTGTTTCTTTTTTCTCTGATCCCATTCGAGCTATAATGAACACCTACGGGTGCACTCATATTAGAGTTTTCCTGGCTGTATTTGCTTTGCCATTTAATCCAGCTGTCACTCACGAGATGTTCACTGAATAAGACTGCATATTTCCCAACCTCACGGGCGACGATGAAAAACAAACAAATGATGGCATAGAACTACCAACATTGACAAGCTACAGAGGCTGGCAGACAATCGTGACAACACAAACATGTCTGCGCTCGAGACAGTGTCTGAAAGGACATAACCATTGATTAGAAGGATCCCATGTTTATCAGTTATAATGTACTTCAGAAAATGTTTCAGCAGGTGAGTCGGTGCAGTTATCTTGGAACAGTCATAACATCTGACGGGGGATGCCTTGAGACGGTTAGAACAAGAATCGTCTTGGCAGTTAGGAAGATATACTCACCAATGCAAAAAACTGGCAATTTGTATTTGTCAAGTGCAGTTTTGAAGTGCTGCATAAAATCTGAACTGTAGTATACTCGCAAACTAGGGCAATAAGGAGACTCATTGAGAAACATCTAATGGAAGTGGAAATTTGGTTTCTGTGGAAAATGTAAAGAGTATCATGGACGGACAGAAAAATACACACGAAACAGTCCGTCAAGAAACATATGAAAATTTTAATTGATTAGATACATGAGTCGTACACAGGCACGTTCTTTGGGCACGTTACGGTAAGATATCAGCTTTAACACGTTGTGACCACTGGCACACTTGATGGGATATGAACAAGGGACAGACAAAATACCTGGATGACTTGGCCTGATGTCATAATCGGGGCAAGAGTACATACCTGATCCGTGACTGGTGATTGTGTAAGATGGCGAACCTGGCTGCTCACGCCTGGCACATGACACATTACTGTTTGTAGACACATTAATGTATTTGTGCGATACTGATACACGAGATTGAGATAGGCTATTACAAATGAGCTTATTCCCAAAGGTTGATCGAAACAGAAATATACATCCCACCCGTTCGTTCCCCCATTTACTATAGTCCGAGGTAGTTAGTTTACCGAACTGTGTCGGTCCCAGGTAGTTAGTTTACCGAACTATGTCGGTCCCAGGTAGTTAGTTTACCGAACTATGTCGGTCCCAGGTAGTTAGTTTACCGAACTATGTCGGTCCCAGGTAGTTAGTTTACCGAACTATGTCGGTCCCAGGTAGTTAGTTTACTGAACTATGTCGGTCCTAGGTAGTTAGTTAACTGAACTATGTCGGTCCCAGGTAGTTAGTTAACCGAACTATGTCGGTCCCAGGTAGTTAGTTTACCAAACTATCTCGGTCCTAGGTAGTTAGTTTACTGAACTATGTCGGTCTGGAGTAGTTGGTTTACTGAACTATGTCGGTCTGGGGTAGTTAGTTTACTGAACTATGTCTGCCCGAGATGGTTAGTTTACTGATCTATGTCGGTCCTAGGTAGTTAGTTTACTGAACTATGTCTGCCCGAGATAGTTAGTTTACTGATCTATGTCGGTCTGGAGTAGTTGGTTTACTGAACTATGTGTGTCCGATGTAGTTTACTGAACTATATCTATCCGAGGTAATTAGTTTACTGAACTAAGTCGGTCCCAGGTAGTTAGTTTACTGAACTATATCTGCCCGAGGTAGTTAGTTTACTGAACAAAGTCGGTCCCATGTAGTTAGCTTACTGAACTATGTCGGACCGAGATAGTTAGTTAACTGAACTATGTCGGTCCCAGGTAGTTAGTTTACTGAACTATGTCGGTTCTAGGTAGTTAGTTAACTGAACTATGTCGGTCCCGGGTAGTTAGTTAACCGAACTATGTCGGTCCCAGGTAGTTAGTTTACCAAACTATCTCGGTCCTAGGTAGTTAGTTTACTGAACTATGTCGGTCCTAGGTAGTTAGTTTACTGAACTATGTCGGTCCTAGGTAGTTAGTTTACTGAACTATGTCGGTCTGGAGTAGTTGGTTTACTGAACTATGTCGGTCTGGGGTAGTTAGTTTACTGAACTATGTCTGCCCGAGAGTTAGTTTACTGATCTATGTCGGTCCTAGGTAGTTAGTTTACTGAACTATGTCTGCCCGAGATAGTTAGTTTACTGATCTATGTCGGTCTGGAGTAGTTGGTTTACTGAACTATGTGTGTCCGATGTAGTTTACTGAACTATATCTATCCGAGGTAGTTAGTTTACTGAACAATGTCGGTCCCAGGTAGTTAGCTTACTGAACTATGTCGGACCGAGGTAGTTAGTTTACTGAACTATGTCTTTCCGAGGTATTTAACTGAACTATGTCGGTCCGAATTAGTTAAACAGTAAAGTCGTGTATGCCTTTATAATTAGGAGATAAAATAGCTGTCTGCAAGAGCATGAGTTAAATTAATTAGATTTATACAACTTGACACAAGTTTACTTGTTACCGCATACAGATTTTAACTCCTTCCGCATTAGTTATTTAACTCTGTCTGCAATAGTTATTTAACTCTTTCTACAACAGTAATGTAAATCTTTCTGTAAGTTATTTAACTCTTTCTACACCAGTAATGTAAATCTTTCTGTAAGTTAGTTAACTATCTCCATATTTTAATTGACTTTTTCTGCACCAGTTATTTGACTCTTTCTACACTATTTAAGTAACTCTTTCTGCACTAGTTACTTGACTCTTTCTGCACTAGTTACTTGACTCTTTTTCTGCATTAGTTAGTTACCTCTTTCTTCACTTCCTTGATGTAACAAACAACTGGGTCCGAAGGAACTCAAATAGCATCGGCCGTGGTGAGAAGTGTTCAGTAAGAACTGTCGAGGGCATGGATTAACCTGATTGGCAGGACAAGAGTTAAGTAACAACTTTGTATGAAGGTCAAGGATCCCCCGGGGCAGATATTGCTGCAGTGGTGGGATGTGATGAAGTGAGGTGACCAGTTTTTGTTGTTTGTTTGTTCTAGCCATATTTCCTTTCAAGACACTTCCCAGATAAATATGAACATGTGTATCTGATACTCGCTCTACGAGGTTGGGTGGACCCCAGAACCGTTGTGACTGAACAAGTGCACACGTAAGCCACCGGGGATGTCCTGTGACCAACCAGGCGTGTGGACGCAGGTCGTATGTCTGAACGCCCTTGGAGGCGTAGACATTTGTCTCATTGACCTGGGCTCCCAGGTCCATCCAGCCTAAAATGGGTACCAGAACACTTCCTTAGAAGTGAAGGCGACCCGCTTGATTTTAAATGCATCACCATTTGAGTGCCGATTGGTGTAAATATGGAGCCCGCACCATATACTCAATACGCCTAATGGTGTGAGTAGGGTTTCTCCACTGACCCAGTGATGGGTGGTGATTACAGGCACTAATCACTGTGCGAATCGTAATCACTGTGCGAATCGTGGGACATGGATGAGCACATTAGGAAGAGCTTAGGGGCAGCGGAGATGTGGTTCCTGAGCTGAATGTTGCAAATACCATGAACTGCCAGAGTAACTAGGTCAACGATTGCCTGGGAGGGGCTATTACATGTAGAACAGTATATACGAGTGAAGAAATAGACAAGCAGCCTTCTTTGGTGATTTAATGTGAAGAGAGACATTGGAGAAAATGGTGACGACTGGAAAGATTAGAGGGAAAAGAGGCAAGAGGCAGAAAGAGAAAAATGATCCTGGATGGACGGGGATGGTGTCGTGGAGGAATATCATCAAGAGAATGAACCTAGAGCATCAAGAAGCCAGATATGTGGAAGGACGTGAACTTCATTTTGCAGGGCATTCGATGATGATGATGACGATGATGATGATGACGAATAACAGTGCTACCGCAGTTCCACTCAAGGAAACAATGAGTTAAAATAATAACAAGACCAGTGTGTGTACAAATAACTGCCTGGGGGAGAAAGAGTTCTAAAATATAACGTTTGCTGAGAAGTGATATGTTTTATGATGTTTGATCAGTCAAAAGCATCACTTTCAGGGTGAATTTCTTCCCAGCTTGACCGAATATAAATATGCTATATCGGGGACTTGCTCTATACAACCGTGCATTCATAGCTGCCTGCACACACCGCGGCAGAAAAGGACCTCAACACAACACTGCTGAAAGGTCTGTTTGCCTACTTCTCTCTGGGCGGTGATTGATTTCTCTGGAGCCTCTTTTACGATGTTTGACTTGAAGCCGTATGCAAAACAAAATCTGGGTTTGGAAACAGTAGGCTGAATATTCTGATGGGGTTATCGTGGGAGAGTTGAATCGTCTCTTTATCATCTGCCGGCTAAATGTGATGTTTCTCTCATATCAGAAAACGCCATCAGTGAACAGCGGAAATCCGCAAGAAACGATGCTTGACATTGGACAACTACAAACCAATTGAAATCACTTTAGTGTTGAAGTTCGTGATCAATGACTGCGACGCCCCATTTAGCCACGGCCATGTCGCTATTGTCCTTCCTTCTCCCTCTCCCTGCGTATGTGGTGTTATATTATACGCCCATCTTGATTTTTGTTTTCGGTTTATCGTGAAGTGCTTTGCTAACTGGCGTGTTCGATCATGTTTCTCCACATTTCGCGATTTCGAGCATAATTTATTAATTCGTATAGTAATGTTTTTATGTGCCAATATGAAAGTCTGCCAAAAATCTTCTCTCATTGTCTTTCTCTAACTCCTTGTCCGTAAATGTTTCCAGTTGTTACATTGTGTTACAGTTTCTGGGACTGTCTAATATGTATGTGTTAAATTGCCTTAGCCTTTTTATAACACGCCGGTCTCTGTGGCTAAAGGCTTGCGAACGCGGTTTGTGAGCCCGTATACCCGGGTTCGAATCACAGCGGTGCTGTTTTTTTCGAAAAAGGTATAGGAGCCGGTCGTTCAGAAAGCAATGGCAAACTACTGAACGTAACACTTGCCTACTACACTAATAGCAGCTGAAAATGCTGGTGTTGACTGCAACGTCCCGTAAGGGATACGCAACAAAATTTTTTTATTAGTATCAACACATTTTGATTGCGCACTTTGGCTACACTAGGTGATTCGGCCTATATAGAGGCCTGTATTCTGTTTTACACATGAACAGCAGAACTTGTTTCATGCCAAGATGAATTTTTAAAATATGCCTCTGTGGGGATCGTATACGACCACCTGTCCGGTAAACTAGCGCGCTTACCGCCGCTCTTCCGGAGCTACGCACACACACGCACGCCCCCCCCCCCCCCCCCCCCCCGTTCGCCTGCCAGCCCACACATATAAATTTTCCCAGAATATCCAAGTGGAGCAGACAGGTGAACAGATCCTTAAGCAGCTGCAACAGGAGAATCTCCACATCCGAATCTTGAAGACGAAGCGGATTCTGACGTACTCCAAGATCCCTACTACTTTAGCGGTGGTGACAACTGAGGGAGCGAGATACCACGCCAGGTATCGATAAACAAGAAAGTACAACAGCCTGAAAGATTCATCCCAAGAATCACCCAATGCTCAAGATTCCAGAGGGCCGGCCGCAGCAAGACAGAGATCTGCCGATACTGCGCCGAGCACCATGCATTTAAGGAATGTCCGCTGGCCAAACAAGACACTGACTTCCGAATGACCAACAACAACAGAAAGTGTGCCAGCTGCCTTGGCAAGCACGGCACAAAATACCAGGGCTGTCCGTACTCCAAAGACACAGAAACGTTTCAAAGATCGCCATTACCACAAATACTCCATACAAGGAAGCAATGCGGGGGTGCCAGGCAGCCACGTGCATCTCACAGGCTGAAAGATCTCAAATGCAAAGCCAGATTGTTGAGCTAAGAAAACAACAAGTTAAGCTACTTCAAACGCCGGCACCAATCAGTGACAACGAGAAATTGCTGGCTCACTTGAAGGAAATCCTTCATAGCATCAAGCAAGAGGTGGAACGCATGAATAACTTGGTATGGCATGTCATTGATTGGCACTCCCAAATAAAATACGCATGCTCATCCCACGGACAATAAAAGCATTCTAGACTTAGCTGAAGCTGCCGCAATACGCTACCATGAAAACCTACTGTGTGAGCAGAAAGACACGAAACTGAATCTACAACTACTTTGGTAGCCTGTGCGTGTGCATTTTATGTTGAAGTAGTATCAGTGGCAAAGAGTGTTATGTATTTCAGTAAATAAAAAAAAAATAAAAAAAATAAAAACAGAAAAAAGACTGGACTATTAGTGTCATATTATATCTAATTCTGTAGTATTCCCTTAACGAGATGTGGGGAAATATGCCTGATTGTGACTTCTTTGTTCAAAAAAAAGACTGTTCCTCCGCCTGTATTGTGTCCGCCGTGAAGTGTCAGAAGGGGTGCGTGTCACTGTGTTGCCAGAAGCTATGCCGGCTGTAGCGTAGCTGCTGGGGGTGGGGGAGGGGGGGAGGGGCTCGTGTCGGAAAGGTCTACACTACGGGTAGAGACCAGAGAAAAAGAGAAGTAAACAAATGCTGCCTTGGACGCAGACCGTGGACAGTAGCATTTTACGGCTAGTCCTGTGCAGAACATTTCCTCCATAACGGTCCTTCTGTTATGTCTTTGACTGCAGTAGTATTCTAGACACCTACAGAGAGGGCAGTGTGCCATACCTTTCCTTCCTGGCAGTGACGATGCTAGTCTGTGACCGTAGCCATTGTCTTCTTCTTCTTCTTCTTCTTCTTCTTCTTCTTCTTCTTCTTCTTCTTCTTCTTCTTCTTCTTCTTCTTCTTCTTCTTCTTCTTCTTCCGTCTACACTCATCTCCCTCCTGAAAAACGCTGAACGCAATCTGCCACTAAAAGCTTGACTGTTTGTGTTGAGGTCAGTGAACCAAATGTGACCAGTAGCCTACTCCACCTTCAGGTGGACTTGCTGGAAACAGACTGCGTCAGTGCGGTCTCACGGAGAGAGGCAGCACCGATCTTTGCACGCTGTCTTGTCGAGGTAGGATGAGGACTCCAGCCAGAATGTGCAGATATCGCAGCTTATATGCGCACGACACAACAAACGTTATTTTCATAACGAACCAGTAGAAGAAAAAGAAAAAAAGAAGATTAGGAGGAAGAATAGGGCGAAGAGTGTTTATTGCAACCGAGGGAGGACAATTACAATCATATGGCACACACTGGCATAGTTGTCTGCAGGCTAATTCTAATGTCTACTTGGTAACGGTCGTATGGGATTGAGTAACCAGTTTGCGTCCCCCTTGCCTGCCCTTAGATAAAGTTCCCATATACAGTTCCTAAGGCTGAGGCAGACCAAAAGCCCTTATGTGTTCGATAGTTCACCGACTAAAGGGACCATTGACCGTTCTCCGGTGTAAGCAGTGTACTGTCCGTCATGGCCACGTGATTCTGTATTGTAGGAACATGAAATGAATAAGCGTGACACTCAAGTCTGTTTACACACGATTTACGTTCACTGTCATTTGGTTGATCCGGGTTATAAATATTACTTGCTGCCTTTTTTTTGTTTTGTTTTGTTTTCCATATCCTATTTACAGGCCATCGCTGTCAACACTAGCACTGCTGGTGTTAATGTCTTGGCAAGTTTACGTTCAATAGTTTGCCATTGCTTTCTGAACGACCGGCTCTCATACCATCACGTTAAAACCCAGTGGACACGGTTTGCTGTTAAATCGGTCGCAGCTGTGTTTCAAACGCAGGTAAGCGGAATTACGAACCGCGTCCGTAACGTTTTTGCCACGGAGCCGGCACTTGCTGCCTACATTAGCGAATTCACAAAACTGTATACTTTCCTTGTTCAATTTATAACCCTGGTGTGTCATGTGTGCGGTTTACAAATCCGGCATGTCGTTTGTGCGGTTTACAACCCCGGCGTGTCATTTGTGCGGTTGACAACCCCGGCGTGTCATGTCATTTGTGCGGTTGACAACCCCGGCGTGTCATTTGTGCGGTTTACAACCCCGATGTGTCATTTGTTCGGTTAAACACCGGCGTGTCATGTGTTCGCCTTACAACCGCGGCGTGTCATTTGTGCTGTTTACAACCCCGGCGTGTCATTTGTTCACTTTACAACCCCGGCTTGTCATTTGTTCACTTTACAACCCGGTGTATCATTTGTTCCTTGCTAGTTAGGGGTCAGCGTGGCCGCGGGGATTAATGCTTTTACGCTTAAACTTCCGATGCGCTGACGACGAGGTACGGGGCTCATTCCCTTCACCGGTCGGTCAGTTGGACGTCAACGGTGACTTCTCGTTCAGAAAGCAAAGGCAAACTACTGAACGTTCAAATTGCCTAGTACATCAAACTGGGCTTGGGGTTGGTCGCAGCGTTATTTTTATAGAACATGCAAAAATGTTGTATATATTGCATGGTGGAGAATTATGTCGACGGTGCGGAGACGTTGTTGTACACAAGAATGGAAAGAACACAACGGACGGATTGAAAGAATAATGAAGATATCTTGAGTGAAATTAACCCGCAAAGAGACCTGGCCATTCACGCCACAAGCTGACAATCCACATTCTGTGGGCAAGTCATGAGAAGGAGAAAGCTGGAGTGTGTCATCTCACCGGGAAAGTTGGTGTGGAGCAGAGGCTCGGAGAGACCCAGAGAGAAGGTGCGGGAAAGTTTAACGTGGCATGGAGGAACGCCAGGGTCAGAAATGACTGTCGGTACACGAGACAGAAGACACAATTACCCGTGCCACATGGCATGGGCTGAAAGACGGTATACTTCACTACACGGAGGGGTCAAGTCTCTCATGAGAACGGCCGCTTTGGGACAGTTACGAATTGGGAGCAGCTGTACACTGTGGCTTGCTATAGGACAGCAGAACCAAGTTATCACTCTCTGCCGACGCCTGTGGCTTAGTGGTAGTGAACTCAGGTTCACAATCCCGACATTCCGGATTCGAAGTCAGCTGCAGGTAATTTGGAAGTAGACTTCTTTGCGTCGATTTTCACAATGGTCTGAGCGTCGATCGTTCAGAAAGTAGAGGCAAATTACTGACCAAAAATTGTCCAGAAAATTACACAGTAAAAAAACAAACACCGGGCTTGATCACGATGTCCTATACAACGACACCTGACTCTTGTTGTATCACTGTCCTCTGGGCACCTGGTCTGGGTACCTGGTCTGGACACCTGGTACTCGTGTGCCTTCATGAAATCCACAGCAAAGCCAGAACTCCGTCGTCCGGCCTGTACTGTTCAGGCGTAAACCCAGCCTGCTAAATTTGGGTGCCCACATCATTTTCTGGAAATGTTTTGGGGAAAAAAAAGACGAAGAAGGAAAAGAAGAAAAAAAGTTAAAGAACAACAACAGCAAAAAGTGGGGGAGGAATAGGGTGAGGCAGTGTTTATTGTAACTGAAGGGAGGACAATGACAATCACGGCTGTCTCCCTCATTCTGTATCAGCATTACTTTCTCCGCATTCTATATAATCATGGCTTTCTCCTCATCCTGTATAATAATGGTGTTCCCCTCATCCTGAATAATCAAGGCTTTTTTCTCTTTCTTTATAATCATGGCTTTCTCCTCATCCTGTATAATCATGGATATCCCCACATCCTGTATAATCATGGATATCCCCTCACCCTGTATAATCATAGATATCCCTTCATCCTGTATAATCATGGCTATCCTCTCATCCTGTATAATCATGGCTATCCCCTCATCCTGTATAATCATGGCTATCCCCTCATCCTGTATAATCATGGCTTTCTCCTCATCCTTATACTCATGGCTTTCTCCTCATCCTGTATACTCATGGCTTTCTCCTCATCCTGTATACTCATGGCTTTCTACTCATCCTGTATACTCATGGATTTCTACTCATCCTGTATACTCATGGCTTTCTCCTCATCCTGTATACTCATGGCTTTCTACTCATCCTGTATACTCATGGCTTTCTACTCATCCTGTATACTCATGGCTTTCTACTCATCCTGTATAATCATGGCTTTCTACTCATCCTGTATAATCATGACTTTCTCCTCATCCTGT